>SJYV01040559.1:283798-350366 GCA_006410875.1 Neotragus pygmaeus | reverse complement strand
GGACTTCACACACATAGCCATTCAACTCCTGTTTGCAACACTAATCCTTTACATTCCATTCTACACAAAGTGTTTTCAATTTCTTACCAAAATATGCACTGCAACATTTTATGATGATTTTAAATGGCAAGATGTGTGATTCCTATTTGACCTACAAATTTATGGGTGGCCAAGTACCTTTAAGTGGATTGATGCTTTAATGATCCAACTTTATTAAACCATGTGCTGAAAATCTCTGCTGAAAATGAATACTTCAGTAACCATTTCATTTTTCCTGTGGGTCTTTTTATTATCTGATCTTAAGGAAATAAAAGAAGCTATATTCCCAATTTCTAGACAGTCACTTTTAATAACTATGACCACATACTAAACAATAAACGATTATGTCAGATTCTTAAGCATATTCGGTTTTAGTGACCTAGATTTTCAAATTCCCCCACCACGGTCACCACTGCCCACAACCCAGATCAACCACAGAAACCAGCCCTCATTGCGAGCTGCTCCACAGCCTAGGCAACTGAAATTACAAGTTGGCACAGAAGTGCATACTTCCATGTGGAATTCCATAGACGATAGTCTTCGACATGATCTATACCAGCAACTGTTTCTAAACTGTTTCTTGAGTTTCCCCCTAAATTTCCCTCTCTAGTGGATCCTCTTGATCTTCACAAACAGAGGAAGACTTAAATGAGACAAGTTCCTGGGAAACATGGAACCTTGACAGCCATGCACCCACAAAGGGTTCCCACGTGGATGCTATTACTGTCACTGTTTCAGGAGTACAGCTCTCACTGTTATTCAGAAACTGTCCCCCACACCCTCTCTGACTCAAACTGCTGATTCTGCCCTCAACAGTTCTGCTATCTGTCAGAAAAGGCTGAAGATGGTCTCCTCTACGTTTAGGAGGGAAAGAGTTTGCAAAATTAAGTATGAGAACCCAGAGAATGCATGGATCATCATATACTGTAATAGAGCAGAGTCTGAAGACCTGGTTTCAATGCCTACTTTGCCCTCATCTGAAAACCAATCTCATAGTATCTTCGTCCCCAGGCTGACCTCCAAACAGATGGCTCTCACCAGGTTATGCGCCCTCCCACTCAGCACCCTCTACATGGGCCGCACTTTACCCTGACACTTACCCTTCTCAACCCAGGACGCTTCTCTGAAAAGTGCCCCCCACGGCCCTCTGGGTTTCAGGAGCATCCTCAGCTTGTCTTCATCAAGCCACTCATCACAGGATCACTAAGTGCTTTCAGGGAGTGTGCGGTTGCCTCTGCACCAGCAAACTGAGGGCAGGGCAGCCTGCTTTCCCCAAGTTGTGCACACGCATGCACACAAACGTCCGTGTGAAGCTTAAGCTCAGGGATCCCGGTTCACAAGGCCTCTTTCAAGGCCCCAGAAGAGCCTAAACATCACGTTCACACAGTCAGTTTTGTCTGATCTACAACAGTAAGGTAATCTTGAGAGTGGATAGAGTCTGATCTGTACAAGCCCGGGGTGGTCACCGTGACCAGAGGACAACAACGGGGACTGCTGGGAAATCTGGCTGAGGTCTCGTGCTCACCCAAAGTATGCTGGGTGAATTTTACAGGAAAAATAATTAATAAAATTATTCTGTATTTCACGCCAGAGTTGGGGGTGGGGGAGACACTTTAACTGCCATTAGTGAAGTGTGCCCTCTTTTCATTCGAGTTCCCCCAGACACACTCCCCTTCCTGCTAGGTAGTACTGGAGCATCTGGCTAAGAGGAATATTGGGACTATTTTTTATATTTATGGGACTTGTCGATTTTTTCCAATTTTGTAATTTCTCATCATTCTTACTTTCAAACTAATTTTATACTTGTAGTCTTATATTCCCTTTCTGAAAGAGAAAAACTGCAGAAGTTTCAGGCCCCATAAAACCTGAGTTTGTCCCAGCCTGTACCTCATATAGCCCTTGACTCCAAANCTTTTTGAAAACAAATTAGCCACTATTTTCTTCTCCTAATGGGAGCTTTATATTTCTATAGAAGCTTTATTTCTTTTCTTATTCTCACATATTATTAAAGAAACAACAAAATTTTCCTTTTTAAAAAAATTATTTTCATTTAGTAAGAACTATTCTAAAATTTTAAACATTTGCAAAAGAAAATTAATAGAATGAGAGGCCTACAAATACGTCTCCAAAGCATAACAGCTTTTCTGTGTTTTGTCACACCTGCTTCACCTGTCTCCCTCTATTCTTTTATTTTTTCTTCAAGCATTAAAAAAAAATCTTAGATATTGTGTTATTTCAACCTACAGACTTCAGTATATATCTCTTAAACCTATGAACATTTTCTTATGTAACCATAGTCTTGTTATCACACATAACAAAATTCTTGCTCTTCTTTTGTTGCATCTAATACCAGGCCTATAATCAAAATTTCTCCTTTTTTTTCTTTTCTTTTACTGGTGGGTGGTTTAAATTAGGATCCAACTCAGGTCCACCATTACATGCTTCTTGTGAATCTGAGCCTCTTTAATGCTAGAATAGTATGTCTGGTTTTTATTTTCATACTACTGATTTTTTTTTAATAAACAAACAAAGCCTTTATCAGTTGATCTGAAGAAAGTTCCACCTTATAGATGTGACTCTTTTTCTTCTGTCCTTACCATTTCCTGCAAACTGGAAGTAACCTCTGGAGACTGACATTCCATTAGAATCAGGTCAAACATTTTGCTGCAAATATTGAATAGACGGCACTGTATGTCTTATATCCATCACGTCAATAGACACAAAATACTTGGTTATCTCCCTTCTTGTGATTCTGATTTGCCAGTGCTTTCAAACTGTGACAGCCTCATCCTTCCATCATTCTTTTCCTCATCAGTATTTCATGTAATGGTCCCTGACCCTAATAATCATTGACAGAATCAATAATTGCACAGGAGGTTGCAAACAATTTTTATACAGAGTTTTTTAATATAAAATAGGGTGACTTATATAACCTGAAGTACAATTCCTAGAGGAAAAACTTTTCATTGTTAAAGAAAGGATTTTGGTATCTGTTACTTCTACTATGACCAATTAATTGGGAAAGGTGTGGTACTCTTTCTCTCCCCACATCTCTATTTCCTTCTCTCATAAATCATCATGAATTTACAAATTTTTATATAAGAAATGAGTTTGAGTCAATTTCAGCTATTCTTTCCGATGCTTAAATTGAATCTCTTTGCATCTTTGACCAGTAGAAGTCCCTTTATGTTTTATGCTATATCCTTTGACATGCCCAGTAAGTCTGATAATCTCCTTTCTTTCTGACACGCAAGATAGCCCAGATTTAGCAGGTATCTATTGTTTCTGAAATCTGCAGGTAGCCCTTACCTCTGGAACTCTCCACTCTGCAATTTTGGCACTAGACTATCTCAGTGTTCCTGAAGTTTATTTACTTTTAAACCTTTCCTACTGTGAGAGCTAGTAAATATTTATTTGGGAGGAAACAATAGGAATTTATTCTAATGAGTCTATTTCAAATTTACTGCTATTACTATAGCACATAATTAACTGTTTTCTAGAGCATAAATCCAGCATTCNACTTTCCATGATCCAGCGGATGTTGGCAATTTGATCTCTGGTTCCTCTGCCTTTTCTAAAACCAGCTTGAACATCTGGAAATTCACAGTTCACGTATTGCTGAAGCCTGGCTTGGAGAATTTTGAGCATTACTTTACTAGCGTGTGAGATGAGTGCAATTGTGTGGTAGTTTGAGCATTCTTTGGCATTACCTTTCTTTGGGATTGGAATGAAAACTGACCTTTTCCAGTCCTGTGGCCACTGCTGAGTTTTCCAAATTTGCTGGCATATTGAGTGTAGCACTTTCACAGCATCATCTTTCAGGATTTGAAATAGCTCTTCTGGACTTTCATCACCTCCACTAGCTTTGGTCGTACTGATGCTTTCTAAGGCCCACTTGACTTCACATTCCAGGATGTCTGGCTCTAGATGAGTGATCACATCATCATGATTATCTTGGTCGTGAAGATCTTTTTTGTACAATTCTATGTATTCTTGCCACCTCTTCTTAATATCTTCTGCTTCTGTTAGGTCCATTGAATATTACTCAGCCTTAAAAAGGAATGCATTTGAGTCAGTGCTAATGAGGTGGATGAATCTTGAGCCTATTACACAGAGTGAAGTAAGTCAAAAAGATAAAAACAAATATCGTATATCAAGGTGTATATATGGAATCTAGAAAGATGGTACTGATGAACCTATTTGCAGGGCAGCAGTGCAGATGCAGACACAGAGAACAGACTTAGGAACATGGGGCAGGTGGGAAGAGGTGGTGAGATGAATGGAGAAAGTAGCATGGAAATATACACACAACCATATGTTAAATAGATAACCAGTGGGAATTTGGTGTATGACTCAGGGAACACAAACCAGGGCTCTGTGACAACCTAGAAGGGTGGGATGGGATAGGAGGTGGGAGGGAGGCTCCAGAGGGAGTGGACCTGTGTATATCTGTTGCTGATTCAAGGCAAACCATTCAATATGACAGTAATCCAAGTCTATGCCCCAACCACTAACACTGAAGAAGCTGAACAGTTCTATGAAGATCTACAAGATCGTCTAGAACTAACACCAAAAAATGATGCCCTTTTCAACTGGACTGGAATGCAAAAGTAGGAAGTTAAGGGATAACTAAAGTAGCAGGCAAGTTTGGCCTTTACAAAATGAAGCAGGGAAAGGCTAACAGTTTTGCCAAGATAACACACTAGTCATAGCAGACACCCTCTTCCAACAACACAAGAGAAGACTCTACGCGTGGACATCACCAGATAGTCAATACCAAAATCAGATTGATTATAGTCTTTGCAGCCAAAGATGGAGAGGCTCTATACAGTCAGCAAAAACAAGACCAGGAGCTGACTGTGGCTCAGATCATGAACTCCTTATTGCCAAATTCAGACTTGAAGCAAGTAGGGAAATCCATTAGACCATTCAGGTATGACCTAAATCAAATCCCTTATGATTATACAGTGGAAGTGACAAATAGATTCAAGGGATCTGATAGACAGAGTGCCTGAAGAACTATGGATGGAAGTTTGTAACATTGTACAGGAGGCAGTGACCAAAATGATCCCTAATGGGGAAAAAAAAGCAAAAAGGCCAAATGGTTTTCTGAGGAGCCCTTACAAATAGCTGAGAAAAGAAGAGAAGCTAAAGGCAAAGAAGAAAAGGAAAGATATACACATCTGAATTCAGAGTTCCAAAGACTAGCAAGGAGAGATAAGAAAGCCTTCCCCAGTGATCAATGCAAAGAAACAGAGGAAAACAATAGAATGGGAAAGACTAGAGATTTCTTCAAGAAAATTAGAGATACCAAGGGAACATTTCATGCTAGGATGAGCTCAATAAAGGACAGAAATGGTATGGACCTAACAGAAGCAGAAGATATCAAGAAGAGATGGCAAGAATACACAGAAAAACTATACAAAAAAGATCTGCATGACTCAGATAACCACGATGGTGTGATCACTCACCTAGAGCCAGACATCCTGGAGTCTGAAGTCAAGTGGGCCTTAGGAAGCACCACGATAAACAAAGCTAGTGAAGGTGACGGAATTCTAGCTGAGCTATTTCAGATCCTAAAAGTTGATGCTGTGAAAGTGCTGCACTCAATATGCCAGTAAATTTAGAAAACAGCAGTGACCACAGGACTGGAAACAGTCAGTTTTCATTCCAATTCCAAAGAAAGACAATGTCAAAGAATGTTCAAACTACTCCACAACTGCACTCATTTCACCTGTTAGCAAAGTAATGCTCAAAATTCTCCAAACTAGGCTTCAATAGTACATGAACTGTGAATTTCCAAATGTTCAAGCTGGATTTAGAAAAGGCAGAGGAGCCAGAGATCAAATTACCAACATCCGTTGGATCATAGAAAAAGCAAGAGAGTTCCAGAAAAACATCTATTTCTGCTTCACTGACTATGCTAAAGCCTTTGACTGTGTGGATCACAACAAACTGTGGAAAAGTCTTCAAGACTTGGGAGTACCAAACCACCTTACCTGCCTCTTGAGAAACCTGTATTCAGGTCAAGAAGCAACAGTTAGAACCAGACATGAAACAATGGACTGGTTCAAAACTGAGAAAGAAGTATGTCAAGGCTGTATATTGTCACCCTGCTTATTTAACTTATATGCAGAGTACATCATGCCAAATGCCAGGCCTGATGAAGCACAAGTTGGAATCAAGATTGCTGGGAGAAATATCAATAACCTCAGATATGCAGATGACACCACCATTATGGCAGAAATTGGAGAGGAACGGAAGGGCCTCTTGATGAATGTGAAAGAGGAGAGTGAAAAAGCTGGCTTAAAACTCAACATTCAAAAAATGAAGATAAAGGCATCCAGCCCCATCATTTCATGGAAAATAGATGGGGAAACAATGGAAACAGTCACAGACTTTATTTTCTTGGGCTCCAAAATCACTGCAAATGGTGACTGCAGCCATGAAATTAAAAGATGCTTGCTCCTTGGAAGAAAAGCTACGACAAACCTATTCAGTGTATTAAAAAGCAGAGATATTACTTTGCTGACAAAGGTCCGTATAGTCAAAGCTATGGTTTTTCAAGTAGTCATGTATGGATGTGAGAGTTGGACCATAAAAAAGGCTGAGTGCTGAAGAATTGATACTTTTGAACTGTGGTGTTGGAGAAGACTCTTGAGAGTCCCTTGGGTTGCAAGGATATCCAANTCCAAAATCACTGCAAATGGTGACTGCAGCCATGAAATTAAAAGATGCTTGCTCCTTGGAAGAAAAGCTACGACAAACCTATTCAGTGTATTAAAAAGCAGAGATATTACTTTGCTGACAAAGGTCCGTATAGTCAAAGCTATGGTTTTTCAAGTAGTCATGTATGGATGTGAGAGTTGGACCATAAAAAAGGCTGAGTGCTGAAGAATTGATACTTTTGAACTGTGGTGTTGGAGAAGACTCTTGAGAGTCCCTTGGGTTGCAAGGATATCCAACCATTCCATCCTAAAGGAAATCAGTCCTGAATATTCATTGGAAAGACTGATGCTGAAGCCAGAGCTCCGATACTCTGGCCACCTAATGTGAAGACCTGACTCATTAGAAAATACCCTTATGATGGGAAAGATTGAAGGCAGGCAAAGAAGGAGATGACAGAGGATGAGATGGTTGGATGGCATCACCAACTCAATGGACATGAGTTTGAGCAAGCTCTGGGATGGTGAAGGACAGGGCAACCTGGGATGCTGCAGTCCATGGGATTGCAAAGAGTCGGACACTACGGAGCAACTGAACAACAGTGGCTGATTCACATTGATATATGACAGAAACCAACACAGTATTTTNTCTGGGATGGTGAAGGACAGGGCAACCTGGGATGCTGCAGTCCATGGGATTGCAAAGAGTCGGACACTACGGAGCAACTGAACAACAGTGGCTGATTCACATTGATATATGACAGAAACCAACACAGTATTTTAAAGTAATCATCCTCCAATTATAATACAAACTAGTACAGCCACTATGGAAAACAGTGTGGAGATTCCTTAAAAAGTTGCAAATAGAACTGCCTTATGACCCAGCAATCCCACTGCTGGGCATACACACCGAGGAAAACAGAATTGAAAGAGACACATGTACCCCAATGTTCATTGCAGCACTGTTTATAATAGCCAGGACATGGAAACAACCTAGATGTCCATCAGCAGATGAATGGATAAGCAAGCTGTGGTACATATACACAATGGAGTATTACTCAGCCATTAAAAAGAATACATTTGAATCAGTTCTAATGAGATGGATGAAACTGGAGCCTATTATACAGAGTGAAGTAAGCCAGAAAGAAAAACACCAATACAGTATACTGACACATATATATGGAATTTAGAAAGATAGTAATGATGACCCTGTATGTGAGACAACAAAAGAGACACAGACATATAGAACGGACTTTTGGCCTCTGAGGGAGAGGGAGAGGGTGGGATGATTTGGGAGAATGGCATTGAAGCATGTATACTATCATGTAAGAAACGAGGCGCCGGTCTATGTTCGATGCAGGATGCAGGATGCTTGGGGCTGGTGCACGGGGATGATCCAGAGAGATGTTGTGGGGTGGGAGGTGGGATTGGGAGCTCGTGTACACCTGTGGTGGATTCATGTCGATGTATGGCAAAGCCAATAGAGTATTGTAAAGTAAAATAAAGTAAAAAACAAACAAACAAACAACAAAAAAAAATTAACAAAAGAAAAAAAAAAAAAAGACAAAAGGGCCCAGACTAATACTGGATTGGCCAAAAAGGCCATTTGGGTTTTTCCATAACATTTTGCAGAAAAATATGAACAAACTTTTAGGCCAATCCAATAAAAGGTGGAATGGTGCGACAATAGCCCTGAAAAGCATGGAACTCATGTGCCTATAGCTGGAAATTACAGATACAGGATTGTAGACGGAGATCTGCCGCTTGGACCTGGGTGCTTGCAAGAGCACAAGCACCTGGCCGAGAAGTGACTGACTAAACAGATGTGTTCCAATGGGGCTCTGGACTTCAGCTGGGAACACAGAGTACTATGTGTCACCTTTCCTAAAAAGAGGTACAAGGTCACTGACGCAGGATTGACTGAGGGCATCCCAAAATATGTTCTGCCATTTGAGTCCGTCAACCTCCAGGCTATGAAAGGCAGAGCTAAAGGTCCCTAAGATCGGCAGAGAAGAGCTCTGGCCAGAGAGACGTCAGAGGACTGAGCTTCCCCGGGATTCACGCCAAGGGCGGGAGGGTCCAACTTGCACAGAGAGCTTGCCTGAGCCCCGGAAGTCTGGGGACACATCAGCAGGTTAAGGCGAGAGTATGTGCTGCCCCAGTGGCCACCCAGTGGCCAAGCAAGGGGAGGAAACCTTGCTGAGAGGAGCTGACAGCAGGCAGTGTGTTTCCCCCGGACCAGAAGGGACCCGTGAAAGAGAGTGGGACCCCAGCAGAAAGGCCCTGGGCCAGGAGAACTACCAGAAGGATGAGCAGAGGACAGCACATGGTGGGAGATTCCCTGGTGGGGAGGATACTCCAAATAGCCCAGATGTGTCCCACATCACGTATATATCTGCTCAACCAGTAGGAATCAGCACACACATCACAAACTGCGTGAGTCAGATACAGTTTTTCTCTTTTAACCTCTCCTTCCCACCTCCTCTTTGCATGTGTATGGGCATGTGTGTGTGTAGGAGTGTGTGCATGCAGGTATGTGTGCAGCTGTCCTTGTGCTCAAGAAATAGGAGACAGCAAGAGAGATCCTGAGCCTGTAGGTCCAGGCACCAGACATGGCAGGCGGATGCTTGAAGGACATGTTAAAGCTTTTGTTTAAATCAGATTGAGATTTTTGAGAAGTTTTAAAGGTATTAAATTTTTTAATTTTATTATTGGCTTATAGTGGTGGATCTGAGTGTAAAGAGTCTGCCTGCAATGCAGGAGACCCGGGTTCGATCCCTGGGTTGGGAAGATCCCCTGGAGAAGGGAATGGCAATCCACCCCAGTATTCTTGTCTGGAGAATCCCATGGAAAGAGGGGACTACAGTCCATGGGGTCGCAAAGAGTAGGACACGACTGAGAGACTAACAGATCAATAGTTGCTTCACAATGTCGTGTTAGTTTCTGCTGTACAACAAAGCGAGTCACCTATATCTACACATATACCCCCTCTCTCTTGAGCCCCCCTTCTGATATTCAACTTTTAATGCCTAAAAGTGACAGCAAAAACTCTGGAATCTGCCCAAAATATTATCCAGGAGTAGGAAAAGGAGATTTACACACACACGCATGAAAAAAAAGTGATGTGAAAACATAAAAAGATCCTGTGAGATCTACCTCCACCAATCCCAGCTGCTACTAAATATTTTGTCATATTGTCCTTCAATTCTGCCCTCAGATCTTTCTATTCAATAAATAAAATTTAACAAAGTTCCCTCTTCAGTCCCCAGTGGCTCAGCGAGTAAAGAATTCACGCAGGAGACACAGGAGATGTGGGCTGAATCCCTGGTGGGGGGGGAATATTCCTTGAAAGTGGGCATGGCAACCCACTCCTGTATTCTTGCCTGGAGAATCCCATGGACAGAGGAGCCTGGTGGGCTACCATGCATAGGGTTGCACAGAGTTGGACATGACTGAAGAGATAGCACGTACACCTCTTCAAAACACCACTTACCTCTCTCCCTCCCCAGGAGCAACCTCCGCCCTGAAGTTGATATGTACTGTTTATGCCTTTTTAAAAAATGTTCTCACCATGTAATTATTTATTTGAAAGTATACGGTATTTGTTGGTGATTTTTGGAAGGCTGTCTAAGGTCTTCTGTAAACTGTAATTCTAGACTATAGTTTAGCTTTTTTATTATAGTAATATAAAAAGTGAAGGGGCTATTTAAATTCTGTCTCTTCACTTATGTCTTATTAATCTTGAAAGAAATACTGCGGCTCATGACGTGAGAATACAAAGTTCGGCCTGAGCAAGTGGCAACAAGGCAAAGGGTGCACTGGAAAAGAAACCACGGTGCAGATACAGAAGGCATCCAGAAGAGGGCGACATCATCTAGTAAAAAGAGTACAGATGCTGGGGGAGGCTTTGGACCACTGGATCACTAGAAGAGGCCTCAGACAGAGGTTTTAAGTGCTAGAAGGTAAAAATCAGAAAACGCAAACTTGATCATGTGAATTTTTGCCCAAGGTCACAAAGCTAGTTAATGTTTACCCTCTCTGACTTCCAGTTCAGCATTCTGGGAGGTCTGTTAGCAGCCCTGCACAGAGAACAGCGGACACAAGAAATCAGATTAGTCTAAATCGGATCATGGGTGATATTTACACTAATGACCCCTTGTGCCAGTTGTAAGATCTCGTCGTGTTCAACTGGACTCTTGGTTCATCATGAAAATGACGTTAAGGCTTGAAGAAAGAACCAGAGATGAAGAATTTACACACTAATAAAATTATAGAACTGGGCTGAAGTGGGGGTATTTTTAATCCCCCCACCCCCAAAGAAACTTTAAGCTCTAATTCTTTACATTTGTTTTTAGTGCATGTAGGTAATGTTTGTGTGAAATTGCTGGAATGATGTCAAAGGTACATTCTGTTGACCACCCAGTGGAGACAGAAGCATTAGACAGATCACGATGGTTTATGCTGACACCATAAGTACTACAGAAGCCAACTCCATAAACCAGGGCTCAGCAAATAGGCCCAGAGTCTATTTGTGCAATAAGTCTTAATGGAACACAGCCACACCCACTTGTTTACACAGCATCTGCAGCTGCTTCTGAGCAGTTGAGTCATTGCCACAGAGACACACAGTCGCTTCGATTTGGTCTCAACCTGCAAAGCCTAAGATACATGTACCGCCAGGTCTTTTATTAGAAACATTTGCCAACTCCTCCTATAAAGCAATGCCATCCAGTAAAACTCTCTATGATAATGAAAATGTTCTGTATCTACACTATCCAGTGTGGTAGCCACTGACCACATGTGGCCCCTGATTCCCAGGACCTGAGGCTTATGGGAGTTCTGACGCCCCTGTGACTGTTACCCTCTCCTCGAACATTCTGCCCAGACTCAAGCTTGGAGAAGCCAGGGTCATGTCCTATAAACCAACACAAATCACTTAGCAACTTCTGCAAGACTTCTTTAGTGTTTTCCATCTGACTCCTAAAGTTCCAGAAAATACATTACAAAGCTTTCTAATTCCCAAAGTTTAATTTTCCTGGAAAATAACTATTGGCTATGGATATTTTCCTGTGAGACGCAACTGTGTTTTAATTTTGAGCTATTAACACAAAAAATATGCCAATGAAAACTGTATCATTTTTGGAAACTGCTTTCCATTTTCAAATCTTATCTGTGTTATTTTAACAACTGTATGTTTCAAATTATTTATCTTATCTATAACATGAAATGTTTAGAGCCATGAAGTCTTCAGTTCAGTTCAGTTCAGTCGCTCAGTCGTGTCCGACTCTTTGTGACCCCATGAATTGTCGCACGCCTTTGGTATCATGATTTCTGGGATTCTAGGATTTCTGCCCTTTGAGCTTAGAACTTTGGGCAGAGTCCACACCACAGTGTAAAGAGATACTCAAACTCCAAGTCTCAAACTGTCATTGACTGATGAGAGTGGATTCCCGTAGGAATCTTCATAGAACTTAGCTCTACATTTTAAATGGCTGGAGGCAACATAAAAGTGTACTGCTGGAATTTGGAAGAGGATGAGGTTGAACCTTGCTTAATGGCCTGAAGAATCTGTATAAAAGCCGGAAAAATGATAAGAGACTAGGGAAAAACAGAAAAGAGGCAGGGGAACTCTTAGAGGCAGGGGAACTCCTCCCCAAAGCATTCACTCAGATGAAATGGGCTCTGATGCAGGAAACCAGAACTCCTGGACTGGTCAGATTGATCTTCTCCATCCACATCAGAGCTGGAAGACTATCAAACACAGACTAAAGATATGGCTTGTTTCAGGTAACATGGGTCTTCTATCACTGTAGCTGAGTTTTCAAAGAGATTTCAATATGTACCTTATAAATGAAAACCTGGAAGTCAGCCCAACAGATTTTCCAATTAGTTTCACCACCCTAAAATTCCTGTGCTCTCTCTGCCTGTTAATTAATACCGATCCTTGTCCCTCAAACTCTGATAGCCACCAGTCTTTTTACTGTCTCTATATTCTGCCTTTTTGAAAATTGCCATATACTTTGAATCATACACTATACAGGCTTTTAATATTGGCTTCTTTCACCTATTAACATCAATTTAAGGGTCCTCTATGTCTTTCCAAGGACAGATAGCACATTTCTTTTTATCATTGAATAATATTCCACTGGTTGAGTGTACCAGTTTGTTTTTATTTATTCACCTACTGAGGGACATCTCGATTGCTTCCAAGACTTCAGTTCAGTTCAGTTCAGTTCATTCGCTCAATCGTGTCCGACTCTTTGCGACCTCATGAATCGCAGCATGCCAGGCCTCCCTGTCCATCATCAACTCCCGGAGTTCACTCAGACTCATGTTCATCGAGTCAGTGATGCCATCCAGCCATCTCATCTTCCGTCGTCCCCTTTTCCTCCTGCCCCCAATCCCTCCCAGCATCAGAGTCTTTTCCAATGAGTCGACTCCTCACATGAGGCGGCCAAAGTATTGGAGTTTCAGCTTTAGCATCATTCCTTCCAAAGAAATCCCAGGGCTGATCTCCTTCAGAATGGACTGGTTGGATCTCCTTGCAGTCCAAGGGATTCTCAAGGGTCTTCTCCAACACCACAGTTCAAAAGCATCAATTCTTCGGCGCTCAGCCTTCTTCACAGTCCAACTCTTACATCCAAACATGACCACAGGAAAAACCATAGCCTTGACTAGATGGACCTTAGTTGGCAAAGTAACGTCTCTGTTTTGAGTATACTATTTAGGTTGGTCATAACTTTTCTTCCAAGGAGTAAGCATCTTTTAATTTCATGGCTGCAGTTACCATCTGCAGTGATTTTGGAGCCCCCAAAATAAAACCTGACACTGTTTCCCCATCTATTTCCCATGAAGTGATGGGACCAGATGCCATGATCTTCGTTTTCTGAATGTTGAGCTTTAAGCCAACTTTTTCACTCTCCTCTTTCACTTTCATCAAGAGGCTTTTTAGCTCCTCTTCACTTTCTGCCATAAGGGTGGTGTCATCTGCATATCTGAGGTTATTGATATTTCTCCCGGCAATCTTGATTCCAGCTTGTGTTTCTTCCAGTCCAGCGTTTCTCATGATGTACTCTGCATATAAGTTAAATAAGCAGGGTGACAATATACAGCCTTGACGTACTCCTTTTCCTATTTGGAACCAGTCTGTTGTTCCATGTCCAGTTCTAACTGTTGCTTCCTGACCTGCATACAGATTTCTCAAGAGGCAGGTCAGGTGGTCTGGTATTCCCATCTCTTTCAGAATTTTCCACAGTTTATTGTGATCCACACAGTCAAAGGCTTTGGCATAGTCAATATATCTTTAGTAAGATGATTACACAGGATGAAATTACACATGATGAAATATGGATAGTCTAATACATACAAGGTCTCTGACTCTGAAAAGAGTCACTGCATGTCTCATCCCATGACCTCAGTCCTGAGAAATGCATGCAGTTTTACTCATTCTTGGAATAGGAACTGATAAGGAACAGAGAATCCTTGAGAAATAGAGAACAGCATGCAGGAATCCTCCTGTTAAATGTTCCCTGACACATATACAGATTCTTTTTTAGATTTCCTTACCATTTCCTTTCCTCACCACAGAGCACTAAGTAGAATTCTGCTATACAGTATATATATATATATATATATATATATAGCTAATATACTCTATATAGACAGTTACATACATGTGTGTATATATATTATATATACCTATATAGTGTATATGTCAATCCCAATCTACCAATTCATGACACCCCACATCCTCTTTTGGTATCCGTAAGTTTGTTCTCTACATCTGTGTCTCTGTTTCTGTTTTGAAAGTTCATCTATACCGTTATTCTAGATTTCACATAGAGTGATATTATATGATACTTGTTTTCTCTTTCAGACTTACTTCACTCTGATGACAATCTCTAGATCCATCCACAGGTCTGCAAATGGCACTATTTTGTTCCTTTTTATGACTGAGTAGTATAAACAATCAGCAAGGGATTATTCTCCAAGCTATACAACCCCTGGATTTTTTGACTGAAAGCTCATTAATATTCACTCATTGTCTTTCACGAATAATCACCATGCAGATTGCTTTTAAAACTAGCATCAATGGGTAGAAACAACAACAAAATTTAGGTTCAGTAAAGGAAGTGCATGAGTGCATGCTCAGTTGTGACTGACTCTTTGTGACCCCATGAACTGTAGCCCACCAGCCTCCTCTGTCCATGGGACTTTTCAGGCAATGGTACTGGAGTGGGTTGTCATTTCCCTTTCCAAGGGATCTTCCTAACCCAGGAATNGTAAAGGAAGTGCATGAGCGCATGCTCAGTTGTGACTGACTCTTTGTGACCCCATGAACTGTAGCCCACCAGCCTCCTCTGTCCATGGGACTTTTCAGGCAATGGTACTGGAGTGGGTTGCCATTTCCTTTTCCAAGGGATCTTCCTAACCCAGGAATTGAACCCAAATCTCTTTTGTATCCTTCATTGGCAGATGGGTTCTTTACTGCTGTGCCACTTGGGAACCCCCAATAAAGGAAGAAAGTCTCAGAATTCAGAGCTATTAAAAAAGCAAATAGTCACATTCATACACGATCAAATTGAGGAATATTCTACAAAACTCCTAGTCATGGCTTTTCAAAAATATCAATGTCAGGAAAGAAGAAAAAGTAATAAGCAGAGGATTTGTTTGTATTAAATGAAATTGCACCAACTGGATTAACTACAGGCTAGATTAAAGGAAATACAATGCAAAATATTTTGTTGAATTCTGATTTGACAAAAAAAAAAGAAGCTACAGAGAACATTATTGTGAAAATTGGAGAAAAAACTATAGAAATACAGTTCATGTTAATAACAGAAATGTATCCATGTTACATTTCCTAGTGGAGAGTATATTGGTTCCCCAAAGTCATAGGAGGGAGGTAGGTTAAGGCAGAAAAAGAAAAACAAATATTTTATATTAATACATATATGTGAAATCTAGAAAAATGGTACAGATGAACCTACTTGCAGGGCAGGAATAGAGATGCAGAGAACAGAATAGATGCATAGACACGGGGTGGGGGGTTATGAATTGGGAGATTGGGATTGATATATATACACTACCATGGGTAAAATAGACAGATAGTGGGAACCTGCTGTATAGCACAGGGAGCTCAGTGATGCTCTAGAGAGGTGGGATGAGGCAGGGAGGGCTAAGAGGAAGATACATGTGTACACATAGCCGATTCACTTTTCTGTACAGCAGAAACTAACACAACGTTGTAAAGCAACTATACCCCTCACCTCAAAAAAACTCAGCAGTTTGGCTCCAGAGCATCTTAAAATTTTTCCATCATAAAGGTGTTTAAACAAAGACTATCAATCACTGGAATTAAAATTATCAATTCAACTCACCTACCGAGGGAAAGCTTTGCTACAAGCTACTCAGTTGTAGTGACCTCATTTTGTAAAGAATGTAGAGAAAGGAGTCTGCTTCATAGGCAGGGACAAATATGTATCAAGGATTTATTACGTGCCAGGCATTAAGCCATGCACTTCCACACATCATCTCCTTTAATCTCTCAGTAGAGAATTAAAAGGAACGGAAAACATATCCTATTAGGCAATAAATTAGTGTGCTACAACCTAGAAAAGAAAATGGCTGCTCATTGCAAAAGGGAAGGACTTCACAAGGCCCAAAGGAGACAAGTCCCCTCACTCCCTGTGCACACTCTCTACAATACTCACTCAGCTGTCAACCACGGTTCAGCAGCCTCACAGCTTCACTCATTGGGTTGGGCTTCACTCTTGGGTTGTCTCATTGGACTTGTCATCTGAAGATGGTGTATCTTCCCTTTTCCTCAGGCCTGTGGCTTGTCTCTAAACTACCTTACAAGCCTTAGACCACTGGCACTGAGCTCTGAACCTGCCCCCCACCATCCATAGCACTGAGTAGATGTCCTGATCCCAGTAGCAGCTCCACCTACACTTATTGAAAGAAATTGCAGTTAGAGGAAGTGAAAGGAGCTGTCAGTGAAGAGGGATTCCCAGGGAAGCACCTCACACAATTACCTCAGCTCTAATTGTTTAATTGGAGAAATGGTATTAAATAATTAAGCTATTCAAGTAGACTCCAGGAGGCACTGTAGCATCTTTCCTTGCTGCAAAGCTAAAATAATTTTTCATAACTTCATTGAAAACATGTTCTTCAACTTGAGCTGCTTCAGTACAACTCTGCATCTAAATGAAACTCCTGAATTCTACCAGGGGTGCGCCTAGGCCTGTTGATTCTGCAGCTTAATTTTTCCAAAGGTGTGTGGAGCGTCTTGAAGATATTTTTATGCTTGTCCATGTTTTTATTCTGTGAGCTAGATCTGGACTAGTCCCTCCCTCTTCCCCTTGCTCTTACATTTCCTAGAGGGCCTTTATCTGCAACCAACAATAGGTGGGGCTTCCCAGGTGGTACTAGTGGTAAATAAGCTGCCTGCCAATGCAGGAGATAATACATGCAGGTTTAATCCCTGGGAAGGGAAGATCCCCTGGAGGAAGACATGGCAACACACTCCAGTATTCTTGCCTAGAGAATCCCATGGACAGAGAAACCTGGTGGGCTACAGTCCATGGGGTCACAAAGAGTTGGACACAACCGAAGCAACTTAGCATGCATACAACAAAAGTTTAGCAAGTGTGCAATTTCATCGAGGGGTGGGGGAGGAGCTGAAGACTGTTAGATTTGAATCATGTGTAATTTTTCTCAACACTACAATTAAACCTACTTATAAAAATATGTTGATAATTCAATGTGATTAACACTGACATGTCACAACATACATACAAAAACACATAATGTCACAACATCTTCCATAGTCATCAAAGACTTAATTGTAATTCTACATGGGGACTTGGATTTACTGACACTGAGTTTTCTTTATTTATTTTAGCCTTTGACTTTTATAATATTTCTTTTCCTAGGAATTATAAGTGGAGGCGGGTAAGATTGTGATAAACTAGAACACGTTGTTTCATGTCCCGTATGTCATGGAGCTTGGCAATGTTTGATCTGAAATCAAAAGGGGAAGAGGAAACAATTGGGGGATGGGGTGGATTGGAAGGGACAAGAACAGCATTTCAGGGAATATGAACAATGTAAATTGTGGTCCTGAGGCACTTCCTTCAAGATGCCAATTGATTAGATGCAAGAATCTCCAGAGTCATTCAAAATGCAAAGGAAATAAAACATATATTACAATATCCAGGACATGGAGGCAACCTAAATGTCCATCAGCAGATGAATGGATAAAGAAGCTATACATACATACATATATATATATATATATATATATACACACACACACTTTCAGAAAACGAAGATCATGGCATCTAGTCCCATCATGTCATGGGAAATAGATGGGGAAACAGTGGAAACAGTGTCAGGTTTTATTTTGGGGAGCTTCAAAATCACTGCAGATGGTGATTGCAACCATGAAATTAAAAGATGCTTACTCCTTGGAAAAGTTATGACCAACCTAGATAGCATACTGAAAAGCAGAGACATTATTTTGCCANTTCCTCCTCCAATGCATGAAAGTAAAAAGTGAAAGTGAAGTCACTCAGTCGTGTGACCCTCAGGGACCCTATAGACTGCAGCTTTCCAGGCTCCTCCGTCCATGGGATTTTCCAGGCAAGAGTACTGGAGTAGAGTGCCATTGCCTTCTCCGTGAAACCTAATTAATAGTAAGGTATTCTTCAAATTGTTTTTCTTGGGATCTTACATTCACATACAGGTTAAAGAAAAAGTTCATAAGACTTTATTTTTGATACAGAGGAATATTCTAACACTAAAAGGATAATAATTTAAGAACCAGAATAGCCCCTTATTTTCTTTTTTTTTTTGCTGGGGGCAGGGAGGGAGGTAAAGATTTCAAATTAAGTTGTCAAGATATGCATAGATTAGAAGGTCGAATAAACAGGCAACTCTGAGTGTTTAGAGCTGCGTTTCTTTTCTTTTAAAATATGTCAATTCTTGCAGAAAAAAATATGTGATCTAATTCTAAAACACCATTTAAACAGTCTAATATGGGGACTGCCAATCCCACATATAAGAAGGTTTCTGAGACAGAGAGAGAGAGTTGGAGGATATTTATTTGGCTTAGTGACTAAAGCCGTCTTAAACCACAAACTTACATACTGAAAAAATACAACAATTTTTTTTAAATTTTTTAAGTTATTAAATAAAAAAGAAGGAAATCTGTACAATTTGTATTCTTTAACTTTTTGTGATTAGTTTCTATCTGAGAAAATCTTATAAAAATGAGAAAACCGTTAGACAAATATTTAATGTAAGGAGATGTCTGTTAAATGTGAGAACTCAAACAAGGGAAATAAAATGATTAAATCTACATTTTGGAAAAAAAAAAATCAAGTATTTACTGAGTCTGTCACATGCTTAACTAGTTTGAGACCTAAATTATGGTGTGTGAAAATTGAGGAAATAAATTTTCTCTATAAGGCAGATAGCCTTATAGAAAACATGTTTTCTNCATTCGAGTCAGTTCTAATGAGGTGGATGGACCTAGAGCCTATTATACAGAGTGAAGTAAATCAAAAAGAGAAAAACAAATATCATATATTAATGCATATATATGGAATCTAGAAAGATGGTACTGATGAGTGGAGAGCAAAGCAGCAGTGGAGAAGCAAACATAGAGAACGACTTATGGACATGGGTTGAGGGGAGCAAGGAGAGGGTAACACAAATGGAGAAAGTAGCATGGAAGCATATACACCACCGTATGTAGAACAGTCAGTGGAAATTTGCTGTACGACTCAGGGAACCCAAATTAGGTCTCTGTAACAACCTAGAGGAGTGGGAAAGAGTGGGGGATGGGAGGGAGGTTGAAGAAGGAGGAGACATATGTACGGCTAATTCATGTTGAAGTGAAAGATAAAGTCACTCAGTCGTGTCCAACTTTTTACAATCCTATGGGTTATACAGTCCATGGAATTCTCCAGGCCAGAACACTGGAGTAGGTAGCTGTTCCCTTCTCCAGGGGATCTTCCCAACCCAGGGATCTAACTCCAGTCTTCCATATTGTCAGCAGCTTCTTTATCACCTGAGCCACCAGGGAAGCTCAAGAATACTAGAGTGGGTAGCCTATCCTTCTCCAGAAGATCTTCCTGACCCAGGAATTGAACTGGGGTCTCCTGCATTGCAGGCGGATTCTTTATCCACTGAGCTACCAGGGAAGCCCAATTCCTGTTGATGTATAGCAGAAATGAAACCAGGATTGTAAAGTAATTATCCTTCAATTTAAAATAAATTTAAAAATAAAAAAAGAAAAGAATGATGTTGGGTCATTTGCAGAGACATGGATGGACCTAGAGTCTGTTATACAAAGTGAAGTCAGAAAGAGAAAAACAAATATGGTATATTAACACATATGTGGAATCTAGAAAAATGGTACGGATGAACCTATTTGCAGGAGAGGAATAGAAACACAGACATAGAGAATGGATGGCAGGTGGGGGCGGGGGGGAGACTGACATATGTGCATTGCCATACGTAAAACAGATAGCTAGTGATAACCTGCTGCATAGCACAAGGAGCTCAGCTTGGTGTTCTGTGGTGACCTAGATGGGTGGAATAAGTGGGGAGAGGGAGGTCCAACAAGGAGGGGATATATATATATACATATAGCTGATTCATTTTGTTGTACAGCAGAAATTAACATTGTAAAACAACTGTACCCCAATTTAAAATATATATAATATTACATAATATATATATATAATTGTTTCATGTTAAAGTCACAGCTGAGCTCAACAGAAAAGGACATCTTCATATGCCAGAAATGAAGAGGGAACACATAATTATTAAAGTATGCAGTTTTTAAAACCACACAGTCCTTGGAAGAAACTAGACCTGATATTATATCTTTAAGGGATAGCAAGCTCATACATTTGTGAGAAAGGAATTTAAGCCACAGGCCTCACATATGTCAAAGAATAGGATGGGCATTCTCTTAGCACTGATTTTCCAAGAAGGCTGACAAGCTCAAAAACATTACCTGAAAATCCCCTCCAACATGCCCAGGATTTCAGGAAGAAGTGAGCTGACTTTCTCAGGCTCTCAGAGACAGAGATTTCAACAGTCACTCCTACATACAGAGAGATTTTGAATGTTGAGTCTATACCAGTACAGAACCAACCACCTTTCCATTACCAGAGCAATATGGTAATCTGGAGCTCAGAACCTAGTGTCAAAGTTAGTTTGGAAGCAGTAGACTCAGTAGGATTTGAGCAAGAACAACGGTGAACCCTGTCATCAATAGGACTCTCTAACCCAGGGCATGGACAAAATTCTCTCTAAAGATAACTCTTTCAGAAGATGAATTTATAGACATAAATTAACAGATGTGTGAGGAAATAGAAGAATTCTCCAAAATAGAAGAATTAATAGTGAGTATCATTATTGTATATTAATTTACAAAAGAGAAAAGAAAATGTAAGTATAACTTTTTTAAAGGAAAAGAATAAACAAGAACAGGTTGACTTAAAAATAAGCCAACTAGAAGATTCTAAGTGTGAAAGATACAGTAGACAAAATAGAAAGACTCATTAAACTTGTTAAATAATAGACTAGATTCAGACAAGGAAATAATTCATGAATTGCAATATGGATCTTGGGAAATCACCAACAAAAGAGTAAATATAGAAAAAAAAGTGAAAAATAAGAAACAGAGGTTAAGAATATGGCAGGCAGGATGAAAAGTTCTAATCTATGTTTAATAGATGCTCTAGAATAAGGAATAAAAAGACTTGGAAAGAGGAAGATTTGAGATAACAGTGGAGAGTTTTCCAGATTTAGAAAGAGGTACGAGATGTCGGATAAAAATACACAAAACCAAACAAGATAAATAAAAACAAAGGTTTATTTACTGCCAAACCACCAAGATTAAACAGAAAATCTTGGAAGCTCCCAAAGAGAAAAGATAGATTGCCTGAAAAGGCACAACAAGACAGAATGCTTCTCACTAGCAATTATATATGCTTGAGACAATGACTGAATATCTTAAGAATGATAAAGGAAGGGACTTCTCTGGTGGTCCAGTGGTTAAGAATCTTCCAATACAGGGGACATGAGTTCAATCCTTGGTGGAAGAGCTAAGATCCCACATGCTGAGGGGCAACTAAACCCATGTGCCATAACTACTGAGCCCTCACAAAGCTGATGCTGATGCTTCTAAGTCGCTTCAGTCATGTCTGACTCTGTGTGACCCCGTAGATGGCAGCCCACCAGGCTCCCCCATCCCTGGGATTCTCCAGGCAAGAACACTGTAGTGGGTTGCCATTTCCTTCTCCAATGCATGAAAGTGAAAAGTGAAAGTGAAGTCGCTCAGTCATGTCCAATTCGTAGCAACTCCATGGACTGCAGCTAGAGAAGGCCATACACCACTATCAAGATCCCATGTGCCACAATTACAACCTGATGCAGTCAAATAAATAATTAATTTTTTAAAGATGAAGGAAAATAATTGTCAGTCTATAATTCTATATCTGGTTATACTCTAGGGATTTAGAGGAAATAAAAGCATTTTTCAAACATACAAAGACAAGGAGATAACTTTCCTGAGACCTCATTGGAAAAGACTACCAAAGGATACACTCCCCAAAAATGGAAATGAGTAGGCTACACAAAGCCAAGGTGGAAGGAAGGAAAGAGAGTAGGAAGGGAGAGAGAGGGGCAGGGAGGAAAAGAAGGGAGTTATACGTTATAGGGAAATATCATTTAAAACAAAATCTTCTCCCAACCCAGAAAATCTCTCCACAGAGATAGGAAAGAAAGAAAAAAAGTTTTTTAATTATCAAACAATCATTAAACAAGAGTATAATACTCATCACAGGCAAATTGTTAGAGGTTGCAAAGACAGAAGAAAATCTCACTTTTTTGTTTACCTAAGTAGATACAACCAATTATATTCATTTTTCAAGAGGAAATTGTTAAGCTTACTTCGCCTTCATGTTAGAAAGGGGGTTTGCCATTTGGAGCTAGAGGAAAACTAAAGTTAGGCACATTTTCTCCCAGGTTATTAGCAGCTGTGCTCCAGAGACATTTTTATCTTTGAAGGTCTTTCTGTGACTCCAAAATAATATCTTGAAGTGATTAGCTTCTCCTCTTGCTCAAAAAGCAATTCATGCTTAAATGTTCAAATTTGTATGTTCAACTCAGACATTCAAAGCATTTTAGATTAGTAGTCAGGAGATTATCTTCTTTGTCCTGACTGTGCCATTAATGAGCTGTGAGAACTTGAGCAAATCATTTCATCTCTCTGGCCTGAATGCAAAATGAGGGTGCGAGGCTGAATAATTCCCCGTCCCTCAGCTCTTAGTCTGTATGCCTCTGCTTAGGACACAGTTCAAAATGGGCTGTGTGTGATGGACTCTTATTCCTGTTCCTGAAGAGCCTTAGAGTAGCTCCATCCTGGAGAACAGAGCTCCTTTCAGTCCGAATGCAAATAATATACATGAGAGTAAGACTCAATGAGCAGCTGCCATCTATTCAGCCCGTGGGTAGTGGCAAAGCATTAAGAAGGCAAAATCATTGACTTTGGTTTGATTCCAGAATAAGACTTTGATGTTTACATAGAAAAAAAGAATCATTAGTGCACTAAACCCTAAAAGTTAGTGTCTTAAAACAACATCACTTTCTTTGCCCGAAATTCTGTGAGTCTACATTTGGCCTAGATTCAACTAGAAGTTTCATCTGCTGGTCTTGGCTAAAGTCACTCACACAGCTACAGTCATCTGAGAGCTCACGTGAGCTGGACTGGTCTAAGACAGCATGAGTCTAATAATATCTGAAAGGTGGTATTGTTGGCCAGGGGGTCAGCGTGTCCCCAGCAGGTTGAGCAGAGCTTATTCATTGTTTTGTTTTGTTTTATTTTTTTAAAAACCTATTTATTTGGCTGAGATAGATGTTAGTTGGGGCACACAGGATCTCTGATCTTCGTTGAGGGATGTAGGATCTTTAGTTGCAGCCCAGAAACTTAGTTGCAGCATGTGGGAGCTAGAGACCTGACCAGGGATTGAACTCAAGACCCCTGCATTGGGAGCTCAGAGTCTTAGCCACTGGACCACCAAGTCCCTAGAAGACTTCCCTGGGGGTACAGTGGATAGGAATCTACCTGCCAGTGCAGAGAATGGGGATTTGATCCTTGGTCCAGGAATATTCCACATGTCACGGTGCAAATAAGCCCATGTGCCACAACTACTGAACCCACACTATAGAGTCCACAAGCCACAGCCACTGGGCTTGAGTGCTGTAACTACCAAAGTCCACTTCTGCCTGGAGCCTGTGCTCCACAACAGAAGCCACCACAGTGAGAAGCCCACACACTGCAGCAAAGAGTAACCCTTCTGACCACTACTAGAGAAAGCTCTCGCACAGCAACCAAGTCCCAGTGCTGCCAAAAATAAGAAAGAAAGGGGGAAAAAAGGAAGCCCCTAGAGCTTCCTCATTTGACAGCAACAGAGTGAGAGCTCCTGGTCAGGACCTCTTGAGGCATAGTCTTGATTTTTGAATGTCGCATATTATTCCCCTGCCTTCTGTGCCTCAAGCAAGACTCAAAGCCAACCAGATTCAAGAGGGAAGGGAAGTAGACTCATATAAAAATGAATTTTCTTCAAATTGTTGCAGGCTCAAGCAGTACATCTGTCAGGATAGTTTGCTCTAGCTACCTTTTCTTTCTGATGAAAAGTTACTAGTAAGACTTAAACAACCACTTGCTTTGGTTGGGCAGTGGGAGTGAGGTGGGAGGGTAATCTGAATNGTAGACTCATATAAAAATGAATTTTTCTTACTGTTCAAATTGTTGCAGGCTCAAGCAGTACATCTGTCAGGATAGTTTGCTCTAGCTACCTTTTCTTTCTGATGAAAAGTTACTAGTAAGACTTAAACAACCACTTGCTTTGGTTGGGCAGTGGGAGTGAGGTGGGAGGGTAATCTGAATTCAGAAATACTATTCCTTTAGAAATTTCTTTGAGAAGTTTCATTTTATATTGGCATATAGTTGATTTACAATGTTGTGTTAGTTTCAGGTATACAACAAAGTGATTCCGTTATACATATATCTATTCCTTTTCAGATTTTTTTCCAATATAAGTTATTACAGAGCACTGAGGAGAGTTCCCTGTGCAATAAAGTAGGTCTTTGTTGACTATCTATTTTATAAACAGTAGTATGTATGTTAATGGTCTAAGGGTTGTGGGTTGTTGTTAAACTATTCCTTTCGAATGAAATGTCTTTCCCTTTTCTTCTGCTCAGCTCAGTGTTTCCTTCTCTGAATCCACACCCGATCCCACCAAGTAGTTGGTCATCCATCTTCCAGGCTCTTCATTGCCCTCTGCATGGCTCCATTACACACCCCTCACACCTACTGTACTGTCATTCTATGTGGTCATCTCTTCCAGGACTTTGAGCTTTCTGAGAACACATAGTTTTTTTAATTTATCTGTACAACTCAAGGCAGATAATAAATGTTTGATCAATGATTTACAAAATGATTGAAAGAGGAAATGAACAGATAAGTTAAAGAGCAACAGGTAACCTTCATTAAACTTCTGAAGACCCCAGCATGAGCTGACCTCTACTTCTCATCTCAAATCCACAGAACCCATTTCTTTTTGTTTCTGCTTCCTTCACATTTTCTTCCTCTAACACACCTGAAGCAAATTTTTAAATCTATAATCATTTTTTATGTTACCCTCAAGACAAAACAGATGACTTGCTATGAAAAGAAAAATCCCTGTTCTTGACTTTTTTTTTTTAACCAAGGGATTACATTTCACCCTTAAATGACTAAATTATTTCCTATTTTGACAACAGCTGTTGGGTTTACTTCACCAGAAATGGGGCATAATTTCACTGGAATCCAGAAAGCATTCTGGGGAGAGTGGTTTTGTGTATTTGCTCAGTCATGTCTAAGTCTTTGGAACCCTCTCGACTGTAGCCCAGCAGGCTCCTCTGTCCATGGGATTCCTAGGCAAGAATACTAGAATGCGTTATCATTTCTTGTTCCAGGGGATCTTCCTGACCCAGGGATCGAACCCAGATTTCCTGTGTCTCCTGGATTGTAGGCATATTCCTTATGAGCTATTAGGAAAGCTGCCAGAGATTGGTTTTAATTAGATACAAAATCACATCTAGGGAGGATTGTGTTTGTGTGCATGCATGCTAAGCTGCTTCAATCACGTCTGACTCTTTGCAACCCTACAGACAGAGGAATGTGCTTAGTAAACCTTTGAAATTTGCTAATTCATGGTTCTACTACTGTCAGGGAATGTTTAACAGGAGGATTCCTATGTGCTGTTTCTCACAAGTGTCTCTTGTTTCTTTTTAAGTGGAACAGAACGCTGCTCCCAGGAACTGAGGTCATTGTGTGAGACAGGCTTTGAGTCTCCTTTAGTAAACCTTCTCTTTACGACAAAACTACTTAGTCTTGATCCCCTTTCTTGAAATATGGATTGTCTCCTGACCTTGTGACCATTATTAATCCCTGCTCCCTTGGTAACAGTTGCTGTACATTTGATTTTCTGATCTTTATCATTGTCGAAAGAAACTTCTTGTCCCACAGCCTTTATATACTCACAGAGAAATCATTAAAGCACCTTTACTCCATCAGAGCTTGGGTCCCCGTGTCTTTCTTTTTCTTTCTTTCTTTCTCTCTCTCCTTGGCTGATTATCTGGAGCGCAGAGACCCGTCTTGCTCACTCTCCTTCCCAGGCTTCTAAGACTCTCTCCAGAAGGCGCCCTCTGCCTTCACCCACCTCAAGAGGATGCCCGGTGCCTTCGTGAGAGATGCAAGTCCTATGTCAAGGACTTTATTGGTTCTCTGCATAAAACCAGGGAATATTGGCCTCTCTCTTTCACTTTCTTATCGTTGCCTCCAAACTGCCAGGTCCTGGTCCATTAAAGAACCCCAATATACTTACCAGGGCTACAGCTGTGCTAGGGACAAAGGGACTGGGGAACTCATGTCCATCTCTCAAGGTGGCAGCTTCAAGGCATGGAACCTAGGTGGCCAATCCCTAGTTTAGTCATAGACTAACTAGTGAATGTGTCACCATAACTGGGCAATAAAAGACCCCAGTTAAAACAACCCAAAACACAGTAAGTCTCCAGTAATATGATTTGTTTAATAAAATGGAAGCATTAGGAGATAATATCTTTGTTAATTTAACAAAGAAAGTTTCTAAATTTCTTGAGGGCAGACCTCACTCCACCCTTCTTTATGCCATCATCATCAACCATGACTGGCAGACACAGCATAAATCAGATACCTAGTTGATATTTGTAGTTGAGATAGGAGTGTTTGAGTCAGAAATTATTTGGGACATAAGTCCAATAGATGAAGCTAATTAAATCATAAAACTTGGACTGGAATTTGTTGGGTGCCTTAAGAGCTTCAATTCAATTTAGTTCCGTTCAGTCACTCAGTTGTGTCCAACTCTTTGCAACCCCGTGGACTGCAGCACACCAAGCCTCCTTGTCCATCACCAACTTCCAGAGCTTGCTCAAACTCATGTCCATTGAGTTGGTGATGCCATCCAACCATCTCAACCTCTGTTGTCCCCTTTTCCTCCTGCCTTCAATCCTTCCCAGCATCAGGGTCTTTTCCAATGAGTCAGTTCTTCACATCAGGTGGCCAGAGTATTGGAGTTTCAGCTTCAGTATCATTCCTTCCAATGAATATTCAGGAATGATTTCCTTTAGGATGGACTGTTGGGTCTCCTTGCTGTCCAAGGGACTCTCAAGAGTCTTCTCCAACACCACATTTCAAAAGCATCAATTCTTCAGCACTCAACTTTTTTTATAGTCCAACCCTCACATCCATACATGACTACTGGAAAAACCATAGTTTGACTAGATGGATCTTTGTTGGCAAGTAATCTCTCTGCTTTTTAATATGCTGTCTAGGTTAGTCATCAATGAATTCACACAAAAATGAAAAGCAGTGAAGACAGGAAAAAAAAAACACACACACATGAAAACAAATGATAGAAAACAGCACACTTTGAGAGTCCTCACCAGACTTGATCTTTCTAGCACAATAAACAAACATGCCAGGAATTAGAATAGTGGTAGTGGTTCTCAAAGCTGACTAATTGTCTGAATTGTATGCTCAGTCACATCTGACTCTTTGAAACCCCATGGACTGTAGCCCACCAGACTTCTCTGTCCAGGGAATTTTCCAAGCAAGAATACTGGAGCAGGTTGCCATTTCCTGCTCCAGGGAATCTTCTTGACCCAGGGATTGCGCCCTCATCTTGTGTCTCCTGCATTGCCATGTGGACTCTACCACTAGAGCCATCTGGGAAGCCCTAGTTACTTGGGACTTTTTTTTTTTNACCATCTCACACTGGTCAGAATGGCTGCTATCAAAAGTCTGCAAACAATAAAGCTGGAGAGGGTGTGGAGAAAAGGGAATCCCCTTACACTGTTGGTGGGAATGCAAACTAGTACAGCCACTATGTAGAACAGTGTGGAGATTCCTTTAAAAATTGCAAATAGAACTGCCATACTACCCAGCAATCCCACTGCTGGGCATACACACTGAGGAAACCAGAATTGAAAGAGACATGTGTACCCCAATGTTCATTACAGCACTGTTTACAATAGCCAGAACATGGAAGCAACCTAGATGTCCATCAGCAGATGAATGGACAAGAAAGCTGTAATACATATACACAATGGAATAAAGGAGACTGAAATGCAAGGTAGGAATCTTGTATGGATCCTGGACCAAGATAAAAAAGATAGCTGTAAAGACATTATTGTTATGATTGATGAAGTCTGAATGTGGACTGTGGATTAGATAGCAGAATTACATCAATAGTAAAATCACCTAGGTTTTGGAACTGTGGTTAATGTAATAAAATATTCTTCTTTTAGGAAACATACACTGATGTATTTAGGAGTAAAGGAGCAAGGTATTTTGCAAAGTATTCCCAAAAGGGTTAGAAAATGGAGAGAGTGACAAAACTAATGGAAAAAATTTTTTTATGGTTTGCCTCATTGTGAATCTGGGTAAAGCATGCATGAATGGTATTGGTATTCTGGCAATTTCTCTGGAGGGTTAAAATTATATCCAATTAAAGTTGTCTCCAAAACCCCATAAAGACAAAAAATGTTCTCTAAATGTAAAGGTGCAAAATAGAAATGCTATTGATGGTATAATTACATTATATTGCATTACCCTAAAACCAAAGCTGTACATATTTTTGAGCAGCTAAGTATGATTAATGAAATCGGCAGGCGGGGGGGGGAACCCTCTAGATTTAGCGATAAAAACCTTGTATGCCTGGACATGACTGACTTAATAGTTCTCAGTGTTCTTCCCTAGTATGTCCTAGTTCAGTTACACCTCACAGTTGAAAATGGAAAATGGGAAATACGTATTTCTTTTCGGCTGTGGTGGAGAGAAACTGGCTTTTACCTGAAAAGCAGCTGAGACTCACAGGAAGAACAAGTGGGTAGGGAAGGAAAACATGTTTCCTAGTTGGCATTTCTTAGTCCCATACTGAGAACAGCACTGTCTATTGTGGTTGAGGTTCTAGAAATTAGACAAGAAAGTTTGCTGTAATGTAGAAGCATTGATTTGGGGGGTTTGGTAGCAGTGGTCAAAGTCAAAACAGAAGAATTAATTCCACGGGAAATTGTTTCTTGAACCAGATCCTGTGGAGTGAGCCATGAGGAAGTACAAAGTAGCAGAGAGTTGGACGATTTTAACAAGCGCATTCAGTTAAAGATTTGGATTCTCTCACTTCTATCTTGCCTTTGGATCCCATGTCACCATTTTCTTCAAATCCAGGCAAAACAAGATACCACAAGGCCTCGTGTTTGTGATTATTTTGCCTGTGTTTTCATGTTGATGTATGGCAAAACCAATACAATATTGTAAAGTAATTAACCTCCAATTAAAATAAATAAATTTATATAAAAATAAATAAATAAATAATAAAAAGAATGCATTGAATCACTTCTAATGAGATGGATGAAACTGGAGCCTATTATACAGAGTGAAGTAAGTCAGAAAGAAAAACACCAATACAGTATATTAACACATATATAAAAAATTTAGATAGATGGTAAGATGACTTTATATATGAGGCAATAAAAGAGACACAGATGTAAAGAACAGACTTTTGGACTCTTTAGGAGAAGGCAAGCATGGGATGATTTGAGAGAATAGCATTGAAATACGTATATTATCATATGTGAACTGGATCACCAGTCCAGATTTGATGCATGAGACAAGGTGCCCAGGGCTGGTGCACTGGGATGACCCTGAAGGATGGGATAGGGAGGGAGGTAGGAGGGGGGTTCAGGATGGGGAACACATGTACACTCATAGCTGATTCATGTCATGTATGGCAAAAACCACTACAATATTGTAAAGTAATTAGCCTCCAATTAAAATAAATTAAAAAAAAAAAAGAACATGTGTTTGATGACTGATGACTCCTGAGAGTAGCTAGAGTTCAGTTTTGCTGAGGACCCCCTGAGAAGTATCCTTCAGAAGTATCCCACTGAGGGATGACGAAGCTGGAGTATTTATCCACTGACCCTCATCCTTCATTGGTTAAGGACTGACCTACAGGCATTCATTTCCTGGCATTCATTTCCAGCAGCCTTGCACATGCACTGTACAAACACTTTTGGCTGCATGTCTTCCTTGTTTTGTTTCTCTTGAAGCAAAGAGACATGAACACTTAAGATGGGAGGCTGCCGGTGTGCACAAGAGCTGTCTGTTGTGGCTGTAGGTGAACTCAGGACTGGGGTTCAGTAAAAATCTAGCTGGCACTGAATGAATGGAAAAATAATTATTTCATAAACACTGTGTATATCTTAACGTAAAGTCACCCATCTAGAAAAATTACATCCATCTTTTTTTACCCAATATCCTATTTAACTCACGTAACATATAATATTCTAAGACCCGATTCTGGAATGTTCTAGAATACAGATCATGGATATTTTATTTTGCAATTCTGTTTGTTGAAGTTCCTGGTTTTGAAGAAGATAAACAGGAATGTGGGAGCTAGTGGCTACAAAGAATCTTTCTCAATCACCTTTCGAATGTTCCTTACGAATGTACAGTGACTTTCCAGATCCAAACAGGAAGCCAGCTGTCAGGCTGCAAAAACAACTCTGAACTTCTCAAGTTTTCCAAAAGCCCAATCAAGTGAAACAAGTAATTAACCACTCACACAACCCACATCCTTGACACTCCACCTTGCTCACCATTCCATTCATGCTTCCATCATATTTTCTTTCCTCCTACAAACACTGAGACTTTGTGTTTCCACAGAGCTGCTGCTCCAGGAGGATCACAGGACTGTACAATCAACTCCAGAATTCTAAATAGCTGCTCTTTATCCCTCACGGCTTCTCCCAAACACTGTGGGCTAGAAAAGTAGAGGCCCGTAATTTTGGTGCCAACATGTAATATTTTTAATCAGGCTCAACAAGTCACACAGGAATTTCTTGGGAGAATGTCAACCTTTATATCTTATATTTTTCCACATTAATAATGGCAAAATTAGCTTAAAATCAACTAATAAATAAATACAAAAGGAGTTATAAAACAGAGTTTCTTATCAAATCTTATCAACTCCAGCTCTCTCATTTTGTAACAGTTTTAATTTGACACCTTAAATTAAAGCAAAGATTCTCAGGCCAGGCTCAGAGTCTTCAAAGATACGTTAAAATTTGACCAGAACTTAGCACAAACCCCTGCTCAGAATGAAACCTTAAATAAACATGAGGAACTCTGGGAAGTCAAGTACACTCTCAAAATGACCTCCAAACCAAACCAAACCAAAGATGACCCTCTTTATGAGCTACTATTCTGGGGCAAAATAAAAATGTAAAATGTGTCCTAAGGATTCAACTTTTAAATTACTCCTGTTTGAACAGTTTCTTTTTTATTTTTTAAACTTTATTATAGTGCCAAGAGGAGATCATTTTATTCAGGTAAACTAGGATCTCCTACCAGTCTTAATCACAAATATAAAACTGCTGAAAAATGAATGCCAAACATTCTCAGGACCCACATTTTAGGACTACTTTCAAGGAACAGAATTTTCAGAATCATGTGAAAGCCAGGAAACCTTGAGCAAAGAGTTTACTAACAGCACTTCTTCCTTGGCTACATTAAAAAAAAGAAGTAGAGGAAAGAGGACTGAAGAACATAAAAGGGAAAAACAAAAGCAAAAGACCTGTGAACATGCCAGGTGCAGACTGAGGAAGGTTTGAGTGCAGTTAAAGCAGAAGCGTGGTGCTTTCTTTGGCAGTATATATATCAAAATTGGAACAATACAGAGAAGATCTGACTCATTTGAAAAGACCATGATGCTGGGAAAGATTGAAGGTGGGAGGAGAAGGGGACAACAGAGGANAGCGTGGTGCTTTCTTTGGCAGTATATATATCAAAATTGGAACAATACAGAGAAGATCTGACTCATTTGAAAAGACCATGATGCTGGGAAAGATTGAAGGTGGGAGGAGAAGGGGACAACAGAGGATGAGATGGTTGGATGGCATAGCCAACTCAATGGACGTGAGTTTGAGTAAACTGCAGGAATTGGTGATGGACAGAGAGGCTTGGCATGATGCAGTCCATGGGGTGATAAAGAGTTGGACAAGACTGAGTGACTGAACTGAACAAAGATCATCAAGGCCCCTGCCTAAGGATGACATACAAATTCAAGAAGCATTCCATATTTTTAAAACAGACTTATGGTTACCAAGGACAAAGGTGAAGGAGGAGAAAGAATAAAGCATGAGGTTGGGATTAACATATACACTCTACTATATACAAAGTAGATAACCAACAAGGACCTACTGTATAGCACAAAGAACTATAATCAATATAATATAATAATCTATAAGGAAAAGAATCTGAAATATATATACATAGACATACACATATATTCACACACATATGTGTGTATAAATGAATCACTGTGCTGTACACCTGAAACTAATACAACATTGTATCAATAAATCAACTATACTTCAATAAAAATAAAATAGAAATATTTTTAAAAAGCAGAAGTGTGGAATGATCCTAAGCAACCATGAAGACCTTGGGAAGTGCTTAAAAATAGAAGTGGTGGTCATGAACAAGAAATGCATTCACAGTTGCTATGGGGAAAAAACAGCAAATATTCCACTGAATAGACTCAGACACTTTAACAGGCAGATTTCTACCTTATGGGAACTTTCTCTGTTTCCTCCTGACTGTACCAAACCCAGGATTGCCCATTTAACAAGCAGTTATTCAACCACCCATAAATCTATAAGAGACCACAATAAGTATTTTGGGAGGCAAAGAAGTAGAAGGTTCTGTCCTTGTTCTCAAAGTGATTACAACTGGTGACTGGGTTGATAACATTCAGAAAGAAAAAATTCAGCTTCCCTGGTGACTCAGCAGTAAAGAATCTGCCTGCCTGCCAATGCAGGAGATGTGAATTTGATCCCTGGGTTGGAAAGATCCCCTGGAGAAGGAAATGGCAACCCACTCCAGTATTCTTACCTGGAGAATCCTATGGACAAATGAACCCAGTGAATCTGAGAGTGTGACACAACTTAGTGACTAAACCACCAGCACCAAGAACAAATGAGCACCTCCAAGCAATCCCAGGCTGCTGGGTTCCAGACTGAACACAGCTTGGAATGGAAGGGAGGAGTAAGTAGCTCACAGAGACTTTTTCCAACCTGGGATAAGACTTGCTGCTCCTTATTTACAATTTACCTTCTCTGAACTTCCATCTCTACAATAAGAAACCTAGGGTGTCATAAGAGTTTTATTGTTAGAGCCAGACCTGAGCCATGACAGGCTCAACAAGCTATACTAAGCCTAAGATTCAGATTCTTGTAAAACCTGAGTCATGATTCCGGGGAACCACACCCTGGGAAAGTCCCGCTCATGTCAAACATGAGCCAATCAGAATTGGGATTTTGATTCAAACCCAAGCCAATGAGATTTTGTGATTTGTGTGATTTGAAAAATTCCGCATGCATGCGTGAACTAACCAATCTCTGTTTGCCAACTCTTCTGTTGCAACATTTGAACCGGGCTAAATATATAAATACTGCTGTAAACCAGAGCTTGGGGCTCTCGTCAAGACTCCAGTGCGCTGGATGAGACAGGAGCCCTAGCTCGAGCTAGCAATAAAACCCCTTTTTGCTTTTGCATTGCTGTGGATGTCTTATTCTCTCAGTTCTGGGATCCGGACTCTGGGAATAACATTTGGGGGCTCGTCCGGGATCCCTTTAACTGGGAAGAATAACACTCTCCTGGTAGAAGGGGTTTCTTCACTAGGAGGAAAGATATCTGAACACCGGTGCTAAGTCTGGTTAAGTCCAGTGTAAGACCGAAGCCCAGCAAGTGCGCTGGAAGGCAGCTGGCTCTGGTAAGAAGAAAGCTTTCGTCAGGTCTGGTCAGGGACGAATTAGTCGTCCTAGCTAGCATAAGGCCGAGGCCCAGCGACTGTGCTGGAGGGCAGCTGGCTCTGGGGGGGAGAGAGAAGTTCTCTTGACCCTGAATCTGGTGAGCGGTGGATGCCCTTCGGTAAGGTAACCTCGAGGGATAAAAAGGTTCAGGGGGCCCTAGGAAGACCTAGTACTGTGTTCTCAGCCGATATTTGTCTGTCTTCTGTTTGTCACATCTTTGTGTGTGCCGGCATTGTCTCCACTCTCTGTGTGTTTGTCTCATCTCCTGTGTTTTACTCCATAATATTTTGCTAGTCTGAATAAGCTACTTTTACCACTAAATAGGCGCCGGCAGGGACCATCAACCTGTCCACCGAGTGGTGAAATCTGTATAATTTTGTCCTCAGTGACCTTCTAGAGTCTGTCCTTTTTAGCCCGTGATCCCAGTTGGAATGACTGTCTTCACCACAGAGAAACATGAGTGGATTTTGTCGGAGGTGCAGAAAAACGTTCCAGGGGTGGACGGAAGACCTACCACGTAGCCTAATCTAATTGACGAGAGATTCCCTCTGACGCGACCCCCCTGGGATTTCGAGTGCACTGAAAGTAGGGAGTGTACCACCAGACTCTCATGGCTGGCCTGTGAGCAGCTGCCAGGAGACCAACCAATTTGGCCAAGGTAAATTTGGTTAGACAGGAGCCAACTGAGAGCCCAGCAGCCTTCCTAGAGAGGCTAATGGAAGCTTTTAGACAATACACCCCCATAAACCCACAGGCTGATGAGTCACACACGGCAGTTATACTAGCATTTTGTGAATCAGGCAGCCCTGGACATTAGGAAAAAGTTGCAAAAAATAGACAGGCTAAGAGAAATCTAGTGAGGACAGCAGAAGATGAAGCAGGGGCGACGGTGGCTGACGCAGGCCATGAAAGAGACTATTTTGTGGATTCCTGAGCCAGCAACCCCTTGCCAAGTGAGGGAATTCCTAGGGACTATTGGGCACTGCAGACTGTGGATCGTCGGGTTCGCCGAGAAGGACTGACCACTGTTTGAAGGAGGTAAAAAAAAAAAGCCAAAACTGGACTTGGACTGAACCCATGAGGCAGGCATTTCAAGAGCATATTCATGGCCTAATATACAAGGAACGAGGGTTCCTAACGATAGAGGGGAAGGTAGTCAAGAACTTACCTGAGATCTGTAGACTCTTGGCAGTGGTCCAACAGCCTCAGGCGGTAGCCATATTGCATCTTCCAGAACACCAAAAGGGGAAGATCTCGGGGCTTGAGGCAACCGAGCCGCCGATGCAGCAGCTCACCAAGCTGCCACAGGAAGCTATGGGACGCACATACTGGCTGTGGGATTGCCGGCCCCAGGAATGGGGACCCTGCCACTGGCCCCGAGTACTCCCCCTCCAATCAGGATTGGATTCGAGAAAACAGCAACCGTTCTACAAGTAAGGACGGATGGTATGAGGACCAGGAGGACAACCTATTGCTCCCCGCTGATCTGGGCCAACAACTCTGCACGCACCTACATCAGACCACCTATTTGGGGGGAAAGAAGAGTCTATCACTCTTACAGACAGCTCGCCTGCGGTTTCCCTGACAAAATAAAAAGCGGCCATACAAGACATAGCCCGTGCCTGTAAAGTGTGCCAGATGATGAGACCAGGGAAGGGACAGCACATGGGCATAAGGTACTGAGGGGAGAGGCCAGGACAACACTGGGAAATAGATTTCACTGAGGTAAGGCCAGGCAAGTATGGGTACCGTTACTTGTTAGTCTTGGTGGATACCTTCTCTGGGTGAGTGGAGGCCTACCCCACTAAGAGAGAGACAGCAGTGATGGTTGCCAAGAAGCTCCTAGAAGAGATAGTGTCTAAGTTTGGGCTGCTGGTATCTATTGGTTCTGACAATGGACCTGCTTTTGTGAGTCAAATTGTTCAGGGACTGGCCTTAGCCCTGGGGACCAAACGGAAACTGCATTGTGAATACAATCCCCAGAGCTCAGGACAGGTCAAAAGGATGAATCAGACCCTAAAAGAAACTTTAGCAAAATTGGCAATAGAGATTGGCGGGGACTGGGTGACCCTCCCTCCCTTCGCACTCTTCCAGGCGCGCAACACCCCCTATAAATTGAACTTGACACCGTTTGAGATTGTCTACGGAAGTCCTCCCCCAACATGTCCTATTTTCCAGGGAAAGACTGATGGTATTAAGACAGCAATATCAGACCCTGCCCCAGGATATAGAGGAGGATTCCTCTATATGATCAAAAGACAGGGGAGAATGTTAGAGCCAGACCTGAGCCATGACAGGCTCAACAAGCTATACTAAGCCTAAGATTCAGATTCTTGCAAAATCTGAGTCATGATTCCGGGGAACCACACCCTGGGAAAGTCCCGCTCACGTCAAACACGAGCCAATCAGAATTAGGATTTTGATTCAAACCCAAGTCAATGAGATTTTGTGATTTGTGTGGTTTGAAAAATACCACGCGGGCATGAACTAACCAATCTCTGTTTGCCAACTCTTCTGTTGCAACATTTGAACCGGGCTAAATGTATAAATACTGCTGTAAACCAGAGCTCAGGGCTCTCGTCAAGACTCCACTGCACTGGATGAGATAGGAGCCCTAGATCGAGCTAGCAATAAAACCCCTTTTTGCTTTTGCTTTGCCGTGGACATCTTGTTCTCTCGGTTCTGGGATCCAGACTCTGGGCATAACATTATAAAGTTGATAGCCCAGAGTAAGAACTGAGTAAGAACCTACTTTTATCATTATTAGCAGTAGCAGCAGCATCAATATAATTATTAAGTAATATCTCCTAAAAGAAGAATTTCCAAAAAGGTAGGACAGTGTCTTGTAAGTCCCACCCTGGAACTGATATGCACTTGCTTACTGTTATCAATTGTATTTAAGATAACTGACTACTTCATGAATTAAACAGTTGTTTATTCCTTGTTGGGCATCCCTGATGGCTCAGTTGAATCTGCCTGCAATGCAGGAGACCCTGGTTTGATTCTTGGGTCAGGAAGATCCACTGGAGAAGGGACAGGCTACCCACTCTAGTATTCTTGGGCTTCCCTTGGGGCTCAGCTGGTAAAGAATCTGCCTGCAATGTGGGAGACTTGGGTTCGATCCCTGGGTTGTGAAGATCCCCTGGAGAAGGGAAAGGCTACCCACTCCAGTATTCTGGCCTGGAGAGTTCCATAGACTATACAGTCCACGGGGTCGCAAAGAGCCAGATACAACTGAACGACTTGGGTTTTTTTTTTGTTTGTTTGTTTGTTTATTACCTGTTTTCAGGCTACAGTCACCATAGATAATGTCCTTTGAGATGCTGAAACTGAGTTCCCAACAAGGTCAACACTACTCAAGACTGGCAGATGCACAAGCAGATACTTGGAGCCATGCATTTATAATTAGTGTCCACCAGTGGATGATAGGAAGCAGACTGATGACAAAAGCAATGTGCTCAGATCAAAGTCACCCACGGAGGGAGGGACTGAATTACAGAGGCCCTACACAGCTCCCAAGACAGGCCCCAAGCTCAATGATTGCAATGCAGCCTGAGTTTTCATTGCCTGCAGAAGCCTTTGGGTGGAAAGCCTATTGCCCATGGAGCTATACTGCTTACAGGAGGAAATTTTCTCTAATTCTTCCACCTGGAGAAGGCCCAATCCCATAGGCTTTACCAAGAAGGGAAATTGCTTCTAATAAGTCATCAGTGTGAAACTGAGTCCCCATTAAACTGAGTTTCCCTGTTGAATTCACAATTAACCTCTCTATCCAAAATGTTATTATCTTTCTTGCCCCAATCATGTTACCCCCATGATGGAGGAATATCAAAGAAAAGGAGGAACTGAAACTGAGCAGGACCCTGAGGAGCCCTCCCAAGTACAAAAGCTCCTCTGTGTCCCTTGTTTCTTGTTTAGAGGAAAAGGCTTTAGTCTCCTAGACCTTCCCTGAGTTCCAAAGAGCAGACTCAGTTCAGTTCAGTTGCTCAGTCATGTCCAAATCTTTGCTATCCCATGAACAGCAGCACACCAGGCCTCCCTGTCCATCAGCAACTCCTGGAGTCCACCCAAACCCATGTTGATGCCATTCAACCTTCTCATCCTCTGTTGTCCCCTTCTCCTCCTGCCTTCAATCTTTCCCAACATCAGGGTCTTTTCAAATGAGTCAGCTCTCCACATCAGGTGGTCAAAATATTGGAGCTTCAGCTTCAACATCAGTTCTTCCAAAGAACATCTAGGACTTATTTCCTTTAGGATGGACTGGCTGGATCTCCTTGCAGTCCAAGGGACTCTCAAGAGTCTTCTCCAACACTACAGTTCAAGAGCATCAGTTCTTCAGCACTCAGCTTTCTTTATAGCCTTTTTATTTTCTCACATCCATGCATGACTACTGGAAAAACCATAGCCTTGACTAGATGGACCTTTGTTGACAAAGAAATGTCTCTGCTTTTGAATATGCTGTCTAGGTGGGTCATAACTTTCCTTCCAAGGAGTAAGCATCTTTTAATTTCATGGCTGCAGTCCCCATCTGCAGTGATTTTGGAGCTCAAAAAAATAGTCAGCCACTGTTTCCCCATCTATTTGCCATGAAGTGATGGGACCAGATGCCATGATCTTCATTTTCTGAATGTTGAGCTCTAAGACAACTTTTTCACTCTCCTCTTTACTTTCATCAAGAGGCTCTTTAGTTCTTCTTCACTTTCTGCCATAAGGGTGGTGTTATCTGCATATTTGAGGTTATTGATATTTCTTCTGGCAATCCTGATTCCAGCTTGTGCTTCCTCCAGCCCAATGTTTCTCATGATGTTCGCTGCATATAAGTTAAAAGCAGTTAATAATTAGGGAAGTGAGGGAATGCAAAAACAAAGGAAATGCAAAGTCAAGAAACAATAAGACAAAACAGAGTCCGAGTTCCGATACATACCTTTGAGCTATTTTGCAGGAACTAAGACCCTCAGCCAGGAGGAAGACGGTGACTACATGCTGACCACAAGAATGTAGACTCCAGACTGGGTGAAACCAGATGCACGATGCTTAATATGCTCCCCAAATACCACCCTGTTATCTCAACACCAACCAATCAGAAGAAAGTCATGCTCTCTGCAGCCCTCACCCCAAATGTTGCCTTTAAAAATCTTACCCTGAAAGTCATCAGGGAGTTCAGATCTTTGGAGCATAAGCTGTCTCTTCTCTTTGTTTGTTACCCTAAAAATAAACACAGTACTTTCCTTCACCGTAACCCAAGTCAGTAGATTGGCTTTGCTGGGCATCAGATAAGCAGATCCAAGTTCAGTTCAGTAATAAGCACTATTTTTTCTTTAAGTAAGAGGAAAGAATTTCAGTGATGTAGATGCTCATAAGTTGGCTAGTAAAGTGTCAGTCATTTAAAGTGATAATACCTTTTAAATATTTAGTGTTTTAAATATGTGAATCAACTTCATTAAAATGTAGTAATAATGATGAACAATAAACTTCTGTGGAAACCTCAACAAAAAAATCTCATTCCTCTGCCATGAGTAGGCAGTTTATTTTAATTAGCACAAAAGCTAGGAGCCACTTAGGTATGATGAGCAAGAACTCTGCAGTTCAGAGGAGAAGGATAAGATCCCAGAGGGGCTGGGGGGCCAGGAAGGCATTACAAAAGGCAGCCAGGGAGGGGGCAGGAAGCAGCTCCTGAGGGACCATGTGTGTCTTGGCTGGAAAGGTCTTGGCAGTGCCTTCCACACAGGGAAATCCTTGGTCTTCACAGGAAGCTGAAGAGTCACAGTCCCCGGGGTGACAACCTGAAAGTCCTCATTATAAAAGACCTGCCTTAGCAGAGCATCCGTACCCAAGCTGGCCCCCTTCCCTGATTTATCAGACCTCCATGGGCAGCCTTGGATCAAAGCACAGAAATGTGGCTTTAGCTGTGATTCCTCATGGTCAGGAAATACATGTCTCCAGCTCCAAAAAGAGCCTGCTTGCCTCTCTTCACTGAACAAAAAAATCCCTCCTTTCTCAGAGACTCAGGCTAGCCCCACAAGCTGTCCTCATATCCCCATTTGCAGGCTCAAAACTCTTTCATCTCATCTCAAACTCCTCATCTCAAACTCTTTCCCCAAAGAGAAATGCCAGAAACATCCACATCATACTGTAAACACAAGACAGTTTGCCAAAAAGAATAGTTTTATCTACCCCTCCTTAAGTGGGCTTTCAAGTGTTGTTTTTTCTCCTTCTGCTGGGTGTGAATGAATCATGTCCTCAGGAAATACAACCCTTTGAATAAATCAGCACACTGAAATATCTTAAGAAATAAAGCTAGCTTGGTTGACTCACTGGATGGAGGCAGCTTTAACCAAACACTTGAAACCCTGAAATAGGCATCTTCTGATATTGATTCAAGGTAGGTTTTACATTGAAGCTCAGGTATTTGTTCAAGTGAAAGGGCAAGTTGACTTAATATAGAGCCCTTAATCATTTACCTGAAAAAATGAAGAGAGCCAAAGCAATCTGGGAATCCAGCTTTAGGAGTAGCATGGCTAAAATTCCTTTTAAAAGAACAATAGTAGGGAGCTACCAAGGAGAGGTTGTATGTAGTTCTGAGCATCCTTTATCAATGTGGTGGGAAAATTAAAGAGATTTAAAACTCTGCATCCAAAGATAAATAAGTAAATATATATATACATATATATAATTATTTTATGGTCACACAATTTGCCCCTGTGTTTCAGCCTTGATGGAATAATTGGGCATTACTGGCAAAGTGAGTCAAACTGGGGACAGTTCAGGAAATTGGGTGAGGCCCATCTGCCCTATGCAAATAAATAATACTCCTAGACATGGACAAGTTTTTCATTTGCCTTCTAAAATTAGAATGTGCTCTTAGACATAAAAATGAGAGGCAGTGGAGTCAGTGTCATCTGAAAGAAATGATTTAAACCAAGTCACTTTCCCTGTCTTTTGTTTGTCACAGCCAAAGACACCTGGCTGAGTGAAGAGGGTCGCAGGTACCAGAACACAGGTGAGTGCTCCCTGGTGCTCCCCAACTGATGGAAGGGAATCACAAATGTCAGTACTTAGCACAAAAAACACACCAAATCACAAGAAAAAATTTCATTTCTTTTCTTAGCTAGAACAATACATCCTTCCAAACCACAATCCCTCAAATTTCATATTGACTGGAGTCAATATCCTCTCAGTCCAGTTCAAGCTGTGGCTAGGAATTCAAAATAAATAGTACTGATTTTGAGAGCCACAAAACTGCACACAAGAATGAAGTCAGTTGTTATTGTCAGGAGAAAAACTACATACATCTTTAGTTCAGAAGGTAAAGAATATGCCTGCAATGCAGGAGACCTGGATTGGATCCCTGGATCAGGAAGATCCCCTGGAGAAGGGAATGGCAACCCACTCCAGTATTCTTGCCTGGAAAATCTCATGGACAGAGAAGCTTGGCAGGCTATAGCCCATGGGTTCACATAGAGTTGGTTATGACTGAACTAATAGCACTTTTAAGGGAAAGGTGAGGCTGAAAGTCAAATTGTACAAAATGGAAAACTTTCTCTTTCTAAGGGCAGGCAAAGTGAAAGTTGCTCAGTCATGTCTTTGTGACCCTCTGCACTGTAGCCTGCCAGGCTCCTCTGTCCATGAATTCTCCAGGTCAAATAATAGAGTGGGTAGCCATTCCCTTCCAGGGTATCTTCCCAACTCAGGGATCAAATCCAAGTCTCCCACATTGCAGGTGGATTCTTTACTGTCTGAGCCATCAAAGAAGAGCAGGTTGGTAGGTCTTAATGAGTTAATGCCTGATCAGTTCAGTTCAGTTCAGTTGCTTAGTCATGTCTGACATTTTGCGACCCCATGGACTGTAGCACACCAGGCTTCCCCCATCACCAACTCCCAGAGCTTGCTCAAATACATATCCATTGAGTCAGTGATGCCATCCAACCATCTCATCTTCTGTCATTCCCTTCTCCTCCTGATTTCAATCTTTTCCAGCATCAGGGTCTTTTCCAATGAGTCAGTTCTTCACATCAGTTGGTCAGAGTATTAGAGTTTCAGCTTCAATATCAGTTCTTCCAAAGAATATTCAGGACTATTTCTTTTAGGATGGGCTGGTTGGATCTCCTTGCAATCCAACAAACTCTCAAGAGTCTTCTCCAACACCACAGTTCAAAAGTATCAATTATTTGGGGCTCAGCTTTGTTTATAGTCCAACTCTCACATCCACACATAACTACTGGAAAAACAATAGCTTTGACTAAACGGCCCTTTGTTGGCAAAGTAATGTCTCTGCTTTTTAATATCCTAAGTTGGTCATAGCTTTTCTTTCAAGGAGAAAGCATCTTTTGATTTCATGGCTGCAATCACCATCTGCAGTGATTCTGGAGCCCAAGAAAATAGTCTGTCTCTGTTTCCATCATTTCTCCATCTATTTGCCATGAAGCAGTGGGGCTGGATGCCATTATCTCCATTTTTTGAATGCTGAGTTTTAAGTCAGCTTTTTCACTCTCCTCTTTCACTGTCATCTAGAGGCTCTTTAGTTCTTCATTTTCTGCCATAAGGGTGGTATTATCTGCATATCTGAGGTTATTGATATTTCTCCAGGCAATCTTGATTCCAGCTTGTGTTTCATCCAGCCTGGCATTTCATATGATATACTCTGCATATAAGTTGAATAAGAAGGTGACAATATGCAGCCTTGACATACTCCTTTCCCAATTTGGAAACAGTTCGTTTTTCCATGTCCAGTTCTAACTATTGCTTCTTGAACTGCAGACAGATTACTCAGGAGGCAGGCAAATGGGGTGGTATTCCTATCTCTTTAAGAATTTTCTGCAGTTTGTTGTGATCCACAGTCAAAGGCTTTGACATGGTCAATAAAGCAGATGTTTTTCTGGAATTCTCTTGCTTTTTCTGTGATTCAACAGATGTTGGCAATTTAATCTCTGGCTCCTCTGACCTTTCTAAATCCAGCTTGAATGCCTGGAAATTCACGTACTGTTGAATCCTTGTTTGGAGAATTTTGAGCATTACTTTGCTACCATGTGAAATGAGTACAGTTGTGCGGTAGTTTGAATATTCTTTGGCATAGCCTTTCTTTGGGATTGGAATGAAAATTGACCTTTTCCAGTCCTGTGGTAACTGCTGAATTTTCCAAATTTCCTGGCATATTGAGTGCAGCACTTTCACAACATTATCTTTTAGCACTTGAAGAAACTCAACTATTTGAGGAACAGGTGAGTTGATGGATGAATTCCATCACCTCCACTAGCTTTGTTCATAGTGATGCTTCCTAGGGCCCACTTGACTGCACACTCTGGGACGTCTGGCTCTAAGTGAGTGATCACATCATCATGGTTATCTGGGTCATGAAGACCTCTTTTGTATAGTTCTTCCATGTATTCTTGCCACCTCTTCTTAATATCATACTTCTGCTAGGTCCATACCATTTCTATCCTTTATTGTGACTTTCTCTGTATCAAATGTTCCCTTGGTATCTCTAATCTTCTTGAAGAGATGTCTAGTCTTTCTAATTCTATTGTTTTCCTCTTTTTTTACATTGATCACTTAGGAAGACTTTCTTATCTTTCGTTACTATTCTTTGGAACTTTGCATTCAAATGGGTATGTCTTTCCTTTTCTCCTTTGCCTTTAGCTTCTCTTCTTTTCTCAGCTATTCCTAAGGCCTCCTCAGACATTTTCTTTTTTGCATTTCTTTGTCTTGGGAATGGTCTTGATCATGAACAGAGATCATTCTATCATTTTTGAGATTGCATCCAAGTATTGCATTTCAGACTCTTTTGTTGACTATGATGTCTACTCCATCTCTTCTAAGGAATTTCTGCCCACAGTAGTAGATATAATGGTCATCTGAGTTAAATTCACCCATTCCAGTCCATCTTAGTTCACTGATTCCTAGAATGTCAATGTTCACTCTTGCTATCTCCTGTTTGACCACTTCCAATTTGCCTTGATTCATGGACCTAACATTTCAGGTTTCTATGCAATATTGCTCTTTACAGCATCAAACCTTGCTTCTATCACCAGTCCCATCTACAACTGGGTATTGTTTTTGCTTTGGCTCTGTCTCTTCATTCTTTTTGGAGTTTTTTCTCCACTGATCTCCAGTAGCATATTGGGTACCTACCGACCTGGGGAGTTCATCTTTCAGTGTCCTATCTTTTTGCCTTTTCATACTGTTCATGGGGTTCTCTGAGGCAAGAATACTTAAGTGGTTTGCCATTCCCTTCTCCAGTGGACCACATTCTGTCAGACCTCTCCACCATGACCTGTCCGTCTTGGGTGGCCCTACACAGCATGGCTTAGTTTCATTGAGTTAGACAAGGCTGTGGTCCATGTGGTCAGATTGGCTAGTTGTCTGTGATTGTGGTTTTAGTCTGTCTGCCTTCTGATGTCCTCTCTCAGTGCCTGTTGTCTTACTTGGGTTTCTCTTACCTTGGACATGGGGTATTTCTTCGCGGCTGCTCCAGCAAAGCATAGCCACTGCTCCTTACCTTGGACGTGGGGGATCTCCTCTCTGCTGCACCATCGCATCCCCTGCGCTTGTGCACTGTCACTTTGCGTCTCTGAAATTTCTAATATTTCTGTGCTTCTAACTGTCAGTGGTATAAATGCTATAAAATTCAACTTCTTAACATGGCAGGGGGAAACGTCAGTGACCTGGCCCCTGCTTGCAAGCAGCTCTCATCTTGCACCATTCCTGGTGTCATATTTTACCCTCAGAACCACTTAGGAGTTTGCTGCTCCCCCCACATCATGATGTGCACACCTCCATGCCTCTGCTCACATGCTCCCCTCCACATCTGTCCCTATTTTCATCTCTCTCCGATCTACTTATCCTTTGAGAATTTACTCAGCTCTTACACCTATCAATTCTCCCTCTCACCCCAGGCCTCATCGGTTTGGGAAAGTGCTCCAGGTCTTGGAACAAGGTCTAGGGGAACTTGAATAACTGGGCCAGTTGTAAGGGCAGGAATTCTGTTGTGAGAAATCAGGTAGCTTTAATCACTGAAGAGAGGTAGAGCCCCAGGGCAAAGGGTCAAAGAGATTCCAGCAGCAGGGTTGGTTTCATTTTCATGGTTAATATTTATTGATCAATTACATGACACACTCTACAAAATGTTTCACATATTTCAATTAACTGAATCTTTACAATGAGGCTGTAAAGTAGGGACTACTATTGTTCTTGTTTTATAGATGAGGAAGTTGAGCCATAGAGAAGTTTTTCAGTATCTGGTTTCATAACCTCTCCAAGGTCCCTCAACAAGTAGGTGGTGAAAGCACTGCCTGGCTCCAAGTCTAAGCACCTAGCCAAGCCTGCATAGCTTTCTGTACAATGATTTACAGACATTAAGCTGGTCATAATTTGGACATGACAGCACCTAGATTCATCAGGTCAGCCAAGAGATGAACTTCTCTTTATCCCATAAAACTGAAAATTTCTTTGCTCTGAGATCTCATTAAGAGATCTCTGAGAACTCATTAAGCAACTTTTAAATTAATGTTAATACCAAAAGGCACCAGAACTAGTGGGAGGCGTGGATCGCAAATATAAATATTCATGTAAAAAAATTTCACACTATTGTAAATAGATAAAGCGACTTTCTGATTCAAAGATAATCCTTGTACCTGATCAGATTGACTCTGCTCAAGACAAAGTCTGAGTGTAATGACATTCACTCAGATAGACCGTATTCTGGGCCATAAAACATACCTCAACAATATAAAAGAATAAAAATTGTATGATCCCTGTTCTCAAACCACAATGAAATTAAACCAGAAATTAATAATAGAAAGGTAGCTAGATAATCACCAAATACTTGAAGATTAAATGATATACTTCTAAATAAATCATAGGCCAAAAGAGAAATTTCAAGACAATTTTAGAATATTTTGAACAAAATAAAAATGAAAAACAAGTTGTCAGAATTGATGGGAGTTTGTGAAAGCAGTGCTTAGAGGGAAATTTATAGCATTGAATGTATTTATTAGAAAATAAGAAAAATTCAAAATAAGTTATCTAAGCTGACACCTTAAGAAACTAGAAAAGGAAGCAAAACTTAAACCCAAAGTAAATATACATAAATAAATAATTTAAAAAGCAGAGATTGGGGAGACTTCCTTGGTGGTCCAGGGGTCAAGAATCTGAAATCCCAATACAGGAAGCCTGAGTTCGATCTCTGGTCAGGGAACAAGATCCCACATGCCACAGATAAAGAGCTCACATGCTACAACTAAATTTCCTGCATGTCACAGCAAAAGACAGGTCTCACATGCTGCAACTAAGACATGGCACAGCCAAATAAATCTTTTTTAATGTAAGAAAAAAAGAAACAACTAAAGAGTCATGAAAAGATGTGAAGGAAACTTAAAAGCATATCACTACGTAAAGAAGTCAATCTGAAAAACTGACATACTATTTGGTTTTAACTATATGACATTCTGGAAAAGGCAAAACTAAGGAGACAATAAAACAATAACAGCAAGGTTCCTTCATCCCTGAATTTTCTTTCCTCCAAAGTGTGGTTTGGTGCTAACATGGTCATTTCAGCCTCCTTTTTATTTAGATTTGCATGGTATATCTTTTCCTATCCTTTAACTTTTAGGCCACCTATAGTATGGATGTAAGAGTTGGACTATAAAGAAAGCTGACCACCGAAGAATTGATGCTTTTGAACTGTGGTGTTGGAGAAGACTCTTGAGAGTCCCTTGGACTGCAAGGAGATCCAACCANACCAGGAGAGCTCAAAACCTGCACATGAGTGAGAAAGTTCACTTCTTTCTCTGTGACTCTCCATCACACCAAACATACATATGGATCTAAGTTTTATCTCCAACAGAACTGTCATCAGAAAGGATTTTCCTGATTTCAGAATGATGCTATTATAACAAGAAAAATGAAATGACCATCAGGTCATTTGCTTTTCTTGATGACCTCAGAGACAGGAATAATGCCAGGGGCAGCTGTCAAATGTTCATTTAGGGTGATTGCACTAATAGAGTAACCTAAGCAAATTTAACCACGCCACTGGTTATGTGTGTCAGGCATTAGACAACCTGGAGAAGACAAATGTTCACAAATGTGAACCTTGAAGAAATGTGGGAGTGCTTGACCTTCTAGTCTTCTCTTCCTTTCAGGAATGTGAAGTGGGGTTTGTACAAAAGGGAAGCCACTCCTAGAAGCCAGGGTCAATAGAAGAAAAGGCAAGGAGAATCAAGACTTCCAAACTTGACTCTCACCTCTAAGATAAAGAAGCTGTGCCGAGACTTACACAGAAAGGCAAAAGCTGATCACTGACTTTTGGGAAATTCTTCACAGCCCCTTCTGGTAATGAGATAGCTGCACTGGATGGAGCCCACCACAATATTTACCCTTGTTTCCGAGTGGTTCTTGTGAAACAGCATAAACGTTCTGATGTGATACTACANAAGGCAAAAGCTGATCACTGACTTTTGGGAAATTCTTCACAGCCCCTTCTGGTAATGAGATAGCTGCACTGGATGGAGCCCACCACAATATTTACCCTTGTTTCCGAGTGGTTCTTGTGAAACAGCATAAACGTTCTGATGTGATACTACATCCTGCCAGGAAGACCCTCAGCAAATACAGTCATTTTCACTATTTTATTTAAATAACCAAGAACTCACAGCTTTCAATAGAGTTTGTTTGCTGTTTAGTTGCTCAGTTGTGTCCAACTCTTCTGTGACCTAATGGACCATAGTCCACCAGGCTCCTCTGTCCATGGAATTTTCCAAGCAAGAATAATGGAGTGGGTTGCCACTTCCTTCTCCAGGGGATCTTCCCAACCCAGGGATCAAATTCACATCTCCTGCATTGGCAAGTGGATTCTTTACTGCTGAGCCACCTGAGAAGCATAGTTTGTTTAGATAAGAGGAAATAATACAGTCAACTAACTTGGGTTTCTAGGAGTATGCTTCCTAGGTCGGCCAATATGAAGAAGGTCAAGTAAATTAAAACATGCCAGGAATTTCTAGCTTAGATACTCAATTTGCCATGAAAAATACTACTCAGAGTATTATAGCTTAGTATATAGTATAATATATACTAATAATATAATATATACTATATATATACTAGTATAGTACATAGCATAACATTATACAATTATAGTATTATACTATTATACCTACAGATAGTACTTCCAGAAAGAGGTATTTTTTAAATACATATTGAGTAAAATTCTAAACATAATCAAAAAAATTCAATATTTCACTTTGGACAATAAAGAACTTTAAAGAGTATAAGTTCAGGGACTTCCCTGGTGGTCTAGTGGTTAAGAATTCACCTTGCATTGAAGGGAATGTGGATTTGATCCCTGGTCAGGGAACTAAGATCCCACATCCGTGGAGCAACTAAGCCCAGGAGCCACAAGTAGAGAATGGGTACATGGCAACAAAGGTTCTACATGAGGCATCAAAAATCCTACATGACACAACTAAGACCCAACACAGCCAGATAAATAAATAAATATATATTTTTAAAAGTATAGGTCCAGAAGGAACTAATCTGCGTCTCAACAATTTTTTTTTTTTTTAAGAAAAAAATAAGACTAACTCAGCTATTGATTCCTGATTATTCTTCAAGTTCCAACTGCCCTGGAAAATCTTTTCCCCTCTGACCATTTGAGACAATGAAGATCTCGCCCCGTCCTGAATTTATCCTATGATACTTATATTCATAGCACAGTGTGCACTATGTAAGGTCACATTTATGTCTTCTTGTTGTTCAGTAGTTGAGTAGTGTCTGACTCTTTGTGACCCCANTTTGAGACAATGAAGATCTCGCCCCGTCCTGAATTTATCCTATGATACTTATATTCATAGCACAGTGTGCACTATGTAAGGTCACATTTATGTCTTCTTGTTGTTCAGTAGTTGAGTAGTGTCTGACTCTTTGTGACCCCATGGACTTCAGCATACCAGGCTCTTCTGACCTCTACTATGCTCTGGAGTTTGCTCAAATTCATGGCCACTGAGTCAGCGATACTATCTAACCATCTCATCTTCTGCTGCCCTTTCTCCTTTTTCCTTCAATCTTTCCCAGCACCAGGGTCTTCTCCAATGAGTAAGCTCTTCACACCCTTATGTATGAATATGCTTATTAAGAATTTGATCCCTGGGTCCAGCAGATCCCCTGAAGGAAAGCATGGCAACCCACTCCAGTATTCTTGCCTGGAGAATCCCATGGACAGAGGAGCCTGGTGAGCTAAATCCATAGGGTCACAAACATCCAGACACCACTGAAGTGACTTAACATGCATGCACACATACTTATTAAGCATATGCTTCATTTATTAAGGGTTTCCCTGGTGGCTCAGACAGTAAAGAATCTGTCTGCAATGCGGGAGACCTGGGTTTGATCCATGGATTGGGAAGATTCCCTGAAGAAGGAAATAGCAACCCACTCTAGTGTTCTTGCCTGGATAATTCCATGGACAGAAGAACCTGGAGAGTTACAGTTCATGGGGCAGCAAAGAGTCAGACACAACTGAGCAACTAACACCCACTCATTCACTCACTGATTCATTAAGTCTGGGATGGGGTTTGAGATGCTGCATTTCTGACAAGCTCCCTGGCCAAGTTGGTGCTGATGGTCTTGGGTACTTTTAAGCAAGACTCTTGACTACATTGGTTAAGAAACTGAAAGAATGTGGGCTGCTCCCAAAAGCATTTAGCTGATTTAATGCTAAAAAGAAACATCCTATAACAGAGGTATAAGGTATAAGTTCATCAAGGACAAACACATGCTGTGGTCATCTCTGTATCCTTCACTACCCAGCACCATGCCTGGTGCGTGGTAGATGTCTATTGGGTAACTGATTGATCAGTGCTAATGGGGACCCCAGGTAGAGTCCAGAGAAAAATGGGAAGTAGAGAGAAGGGTATAAGACAAGAAGGGGAATGAGGCAGGGGAATGGGATAGAGAAGAAAGAAAGCCACATGTGGAGGGCCTGATCTAGTATCTGGAACTCTGTCACAGGAGTCCTCTCAGTGACCTCAATGACACAGGAGGCCTAATTCAGTCCAAAGCAATCCCGATTCCAGAAAGGTGTGGCTATAAAACAACCTGAGAGGCACCTGTCTAGTTGATAAGAACTGAAAGGAGTTAAATTAGTCAAAACCTGCTCTCAGAACATTTCCAGTGTCTTTGGAACAAGGCACTGATGATTTCTCAAACACATCAGTTGAGTAAACTTTTCATGCCAAGATTTGTTCATATGAGAATTCAGCCTCCTCCAGGCTATTGATTAGACCAAGAATCAACATTTTGTGGGGGGAGGGAGGAGATAAACAAGAGCTACACCTTTGCTGAAGTGCTGCTGATCTGTACACAGCGACACTACCTGATTGGGTAACTGGACAGGCCCTGTACAATTGGGTTGCTGTGCTCCATGCCCTCATGGCTTCATTTGAAATTCTCCCCTGCCAGAGATATCCCTAGAGTTATTGGTTCACAGAAATAAAATGCAATAGCCTAGGAGAGCTAGAACATTTGCCCTGTTTTTAAACATTAGACAGTTCCTTAAGGAAAGTCCCTGAGGCCTGGCATGATGCAGATGTAATATTCTGATGAATTATATCTGAAAGGCCCTAATTCCTGAGATGCCTGGTACTTCTNACATAACATCATGCTTATTATCCTCTGAGGAGGTTATTATATTTCTAAAAGACATGTTGCTGTTATTTACATTGAGACTAGTATATATCCATCACAGGCTATGTAACTACCACAGCTCACAATATCATTAGTAACTTCTTTCTTTCCAGATTTACTGAGGAATAATTAGTAAATATAAATATAATTAAAGTATATGTGATGATTTGAAATACATATACATTGTGAAATCATTACCACAGTCAAGTTAATTATCACATCCATCACCTTGTATAGTTAACTCTCTCTCTCACTGTCTTTAAGTCTCTGGCAGTGAGAATGTTTAAGATCTCTGAAAATTTCAAGTATATAACACCAAGTTAGTAACTATAGGTACCACGTTGTACATTAGATCCTCAAACTCATTCATCTTATAACTGAAATTTTGTATTCTTTGACCTGTATCCACCCATTTTCCTCAGCTCCTGGCAACCATCATTCTGCTCTCTGTTTCTATGAGATTGGCCCTTTTGTTTTTGATTCCATGTATAAGTGATATCATACAGTGTTTGTCTGTATCTGGCTTATTTCACTTAGCATAATCTTCTCCAGGTTTGTCCATGTTGTAGCAATGGAAGGATCTCTTTCCTTTTTGTGTCTGAATAATATTAATATTTCTATCTATCCATACACATGTCTTATTTTCTTTATCCATTAATCCAGCTGTGAAGACACAAGTTGATTCTGACCCATGGAATAGAATAGAGAACAGAGAAGTAAACCCGTGTATACATGGTGAACTAAACTTTGATCTGTAGATGTTCATGTTTTCCAACATCATTAAAAAATTATTTATTTTTAAATTGCAGATTAATTGCTTTACAGACAGAATTTTGCTGTTTTCTGTCAAGCCTCAACATGAATCAGCCATAGGTATACATGTATTCCCTCCCTTTTGAACTTCCCTCCCATCTACCTCCCCATCCCAACTCTCTAGGTTGATACAGAGCCCCTGTTTGAGTTCCCTGAGACATACAGAAGATTCCCGTTGGCTATCTCTTTTATATATGGTATTGTAAATTTCCATGTTACTCTTTCCCTACATCTCACCCTTTCCTCCCCTCTCCCCATGTCCATAAGTCTATTCTCTATGTTTGTTTCTCCATTGAGAAATTCCTCAGTACCATTTTTCTAGATTCCGCATACATGAGTTAGTATATGATATTTCTGTTTCTGTTTCTGACTTACTTCACTCTGTATAATAGGTTCTAGGGTCATCCACCTCATTAGAACTGACTCAATTGCATTCTTTTCATGGCTTGTGTATATGTACCACAACTTCTTTATCCATTCATCTGTCAATGGCCATCTAGGTTGCTTCCATGTTCTAGCTATTTTAAATAGTGCTGCAATGAACAACAGAATACATGTGTCTTTTTCAATTTTGGTTTATTGAAGCTGAACAATAGAGAGGCTGGCCCATCAAACACCTGATGCACTGAACTACAGACTAGGACCCCAACCAGGGGCCCCTTTAAGTGCCTGATGTGCCAATCTGAAGAGCAGGGCCCCAGCCAGGGGGCCCCCTATGTGCCTGACATGGCAAACAACAGAGAAANTAGTGTATATAGAATTAGAAATATAACATGGGAAATGTGAAACCTAAATAATGTAACAGTATGAATCAGTTTATCTCAATAAAATAAATGTTAAATAAATAAGTTAAAAAATCATAAACTTCAATTATAAAAATGTTTCAATCATAAAAAAATAAATTTCATCTAAACATGATAGGGAAAAAATGATTTTTTCCTATAGAAAATTATAAAATCTTTTGACATGAAGAGATAATCAGAGGGCACTGCCAAAAATAGTAGGGGAAATATAGAAGGATCAGAGGCAATGAATAGAAGTATTGCTTTTTCCAGATATTATGGCATTTGCAGCATTTATGATCTTTTAAAATTCTGTAATTTGTGATAATTTTTTTCTCTTTGTATATAAATATTCTTGTTTGTACTGATTTTATTTTCATAACTTTGTATCTTTTTTGTTAAAACTTCAGGTCACACAAAACCTGTATCTACTTGGTAATAAACTAGTAGTTCTACTACATTTTATTAGCAATGATAATTGATAACTTTGTCAAGATTTAACAGTAAATAAAACATAATCAAGACTAAAGCACATATAGAAATTTCTTTTGATTAAAAGTTGCATTATCTATAAACTGGGGAAAGGTAAACTATTCAATGATAGAATTAAGTCACCTGACAAATCATTTGGGAAAACAGCAAAAGTGAATGCCTGCCTCAATCCTTAGACTAATACATTCTAGTTGGAACAATTATTAAAAATGAAACTGTTAAGACTCTGGAAGAAAATACAAGAAAACTTAACTTATAACATGAAACTCAGAACAAATGGAAAAACAGATAGACTAGACTATATCAAAATATAAAAATTTTACATGCCTAAAAACACCAGAAACAGAAGTCAAGGACAAGAACCAACATGTGAAAAAAATATTTTCAATCTGCATTATTTAATAAATAATACTAGATAAAGTACAAAGTCCATTCAGACAACATACAAAATATCAATGTGTTTATGGAAGATGCCCAATCTCCCTAACAATGAGAAGAAATGCTACATTATTCACAAATGGGAAGACTGGAAAAAAAAGAAATATAAACTAAACCACAATAATAATGAGACACTATTTTCTTATTAAAAAACTGAAAAATATTTTCTGAAATATTCAGCTTTTGATTAAGACAAGGGAATATAGGTTCTCTCTCACATTGTTGGTAAAAGTGAAAATTGATATGACATGTTGAGGGGTGGCACTTTGAATTAACTAAAAACCAAAATCTTTTTTCACCCAGATGCATGGATAGTAATGTATAGGTTGTTAAGTTTGATAGAAACATCGTCTGCAATACTGAAAAACTGTAAACAATCCAAGGATCTATTAAGAGAAGTAAATTAAGATTTTTTGTATGGGGTTTTTTTTAGGATATTTTTATAGTATGGAATACTAAACAGCTGTTTGGGTTTTTTTTAAAGGTAAAATCTCTATGTATTCATATGGAAAAATGATCCAGGTACATTAAAACAAAAATGTGACTTGATACTAAGCAGGACACTGGGGAGCTCCTGGGCACAAAACTATTCTGAGTTCCCCAATTCTTTGATTATAGGAGATTCAAGTAGGGAAGGAAGAGTATGAGAGACCAAGGATAAACAGTTAAGAGAAATAATAGTGCAGCCTTCAGGCAAGGTCCGAGTTTCCCATCAGCACACAAAACAATATTTCTGAGCTATTTTGCTGATACTGAAACACCCTCCAGGTGGAAGAAGTTAAGGATTAACAATGGTAAGCTGCCGACAAGCACGTAGACCCCAAACTGTCTGGAAACTGTAGGTTGATGATGCTGATTCCTACTTACCTCACCTTCAACCCATCAGAAGAATGTCCATGAGCTGATCACACCCTCTCTGAACCATCCCTATAAATCTCCTCACTATGGATATGTGATTGAGGGCAATCTCTATAGTCTAGGAGGCTGGAAAGAAAGAGTGAGAGGAATAAACTCAGAGGAAGACTCAGAGCTGAAAAATGCTGACACAGTGAGAGCCATAAAAGAATTTACAGTACTCCAGTGTTTGGTCTAACACTGACTGCTCCTTTTCTATGAGCTTTCAACTCAATGTTTGGTGTTTTTTTTTGTTTGTTTGTTTGTTTTCATTAAAAAATAACTCAGATGGTTAAAAAGAAGTGAACAAGAACTCATTACTCAGAAGATTTCTCCCTTGTTCAGCTTTGGCTATAAGACACCCACTCATCAAAGGAAGTGATAAGTTGTTAACTTGCTCTGTGCAATGGTTACATATTAGTAAAATCAAGGAGAGGCAGTTACATTAAAAAATTTTTAAGACAAATAATACATAATAATTCTCTAAAGTCCAAATTGAAGTCATGGAAAGATTATTAAAATCCTTAACTATCAAACCTAAGGGGACATTAACACTTCAAAGTCCTTTCTTTTTTAAGAGTTAAGGGATTGGATGAAGGATCAGAAAATCATGTGACGTTTTTCAGATAGCTATTATGATTAAAATTGAACAACAGACTTGAGGGTGAGGAAAGGCACAGTGAAGTGGAAATTTTCTGTTTCTCTCCTGGACAGGTTTCAATATAATTGCTTGTAAAAAATAAATTTTTAAAAAATCAGGAAAAGCACTTCCAAAAGGGGGGGAAAAAAACCCTCCCAAACTCACTTCTTTATAAAAAACAGTAAGTACTGGCAAAAATAGTCAAAATTAACGTCTTCATTATTCTGGACATTAAGCAAAGGCTTGTAACAATACAATTTTTCTTGTTTCCTCAAGAAAAATGACTGAATCTCTGTAGGAAAAGAAAACCATGTGCAGTTTTACCCTGCCTTATTCCCATCCCCACAGTAATCTTGAAATGTAACAAGCTTGCTATCAGCAGCAGCCTAGAAATGGCTGAGGGAGGCAGAACAGAGCTGACACTGCCCTGAAATCTCCATTCCCAAAGAACTGTCATTCTATAACATCTGGTAGCTCCCTAGAAACCCCCACTCACAGACCTGGTTCTTATTTGACCTAACCCAGCACGTTCTCAGTGGAATAGCCTTGTCGCCGCCCCAACACCAGTCCAAAACCACCTTTGGGTGGCCAAGATGGCGCAGTTGGGAGACACTGAGCTCACCTCCCCCACAGGCACACCAAAATTACGGTTATTTCGAGTCAACTATTTATGACTGGCTAGACTAGAAGACAAGCTTTTCCACAACTGAAGATATAGGGAGGAAGAACGAGACACATAGGAAGGACAGAGATGCAGCAGAGTCAAGACCCCACACACACACACACACACAGGAGACCTGAGAAGAGGAGGAAAATCACAATTGCAGAGGTTCTTCCCAAGGAACAAGGGGTCCAAGCCCCAAACTAGGCTTCCCAATCCGGGGGTCCCGCACAGGGAAGATGAACTCCCAGAACATTTGGCTTTGAAAGCCAGGAGAGCCAGAGAGCAGAGGGGAACAGCAACTCCACTCTTAAAAGGATGCACACGAAATTTCACATGCTCCGAGCCCCAGGACAGAAGCTGTATGTAAAGGAGTCTGGGTCAGACCCACTTGCTAATCTTGGAGCACCTCCTGGAGACACAGGAGACAACTTGAATCCTCCCTCCCAGGGACATAAACACTGGCACTAGCCATTTTGGGGTACATATTCCACCAGGACACTGTGCTGGCAAGCCCCATTTTGGACTCCTCACTATAGCTTGTTAGAACTAGAACCCCGACCTTCCCACTGCTTGGTGGACACCAGTCCTGAGATGTCCCAAGCCAAGCAGCTAACTGGATGGGAACACAGCCCCACTCACCATCAAGAGGGCTATCATAGGACCCTCTTGAGCCCCAGGGACTCAGCCCCACCCACCAGAGGCCCCAGGATCCAGCTCCATCGAGTGGGCCAACACTAGCCCCGGGACTCTCCACAACCCACCAGGGGGTGGGCACCAGCCCGAGGCTAACCTGGGCCCTGGTCTAATCCACTAGCAGACCAACAGCAGCTCCAGACACTTTGGGCCCCTCAGCCAGCCTCCCTGGCATCCAGCCCTAGCCCTACCCATCAGCAGGTTGACACCAGCTCCAGAAAATTCAAGAGCCCACGGTGAACTATGTTGGGACCTGACCCTGCCTACCAGGGCTATTATCAAACACACACACACACACACACACACACACAAATATCAAGTGTTGGTGAGGATGTGGAGAAAGGGAACCCTTGCGCACTGTTGATGGGAATGTAAATTGGTACAGTCACTTTGGAAAACAGTACAGTGATTTCTCAAAGAAATGAAAATAGAACTACCGTACTACTCAGCAATTTCACTTCCAGGTATTTACTTCCCTGTAAAAAACAAAAAACTAAAAACACTAATTTGAAAAGATATATGTGCCCACAGTTCATTCTAGCGTTATTAACAATAGTCATGAAGGGAATTCCCTGGTGGTTCAGTGGTTAGGACTCCATGCTGCCACTGCTGAGGTTCAGTCCCTAGCTAGGGAAATAAGATGTTGCAAACCATATAGCGCACCAAAAAAAAAAAAGAAAGAAAGAAAGAAATAGCCATGATATGGAAGCAACCTAAGTGTCCATCAATAGATAAATGGATAAAGAAGATGTGGTATATGTATACAATGGAATATTATTCAGCCAAAAAAAAAATCATTCTTTTTTTACTCATCTATTGGTGACAACATGGATGGATCTAGGGTATTATGCTAAGCAAAATAAGTCAGACAAAAACAAACACTGTACGATTTCACTTATATGTGGAGTCTCAAAAACAAAAGAAATGAACAAGCATAACACAGAGAAGTAGTCATAGATACAGAGAACAAACAGGTGATTGCCAGAGGGAGAGGGATGGGAAGAGGAGTGATACAGGTAGTGGAGATTAAGAGGTACAAACTTCTATTTATAAAATAAATAAGTCACAGGGATCTAATATACAGCCTGGGGAATATAGCCAATAACAATATTACACTGTTTTGTATAATGATAGATGATAACTAGACTTCTGACCATTTTATGATGCATAAAAATATCAAATCACTCTTATATACCTGAAACTAATACCATATTGTAAGTCAATTATACTTAGACTTTAAAAAATCACAAATCCTCATTGCCAGAAAAGAATAAAACCAAACAATAAAACCTCAGGAAAATCCATGGCAATTAACATCCCAGGTGCCTATGATAGCAATAAGTGAAGTCACTCAGTCGTGTCCGACTCTTTGCGACCCTGTGGACCCTGTAGCCCACTAGGCTCCTCCGTCCATGGGATTCTCCAGGCAAGAATACTGGAGTGGGTTGCCATTTCCTTCTCCAGGGGATCTTCCCAGCCCAGGGATGATAGCAATAGGAGTTGGGCAAATAAGGGGCTGAACAAAACATTTTAAAAGAAAAATCTAGTGAATAAAAGGTTTTGGGGGCCTTTGAAAAGCTCAACATACTCCTTGGGATCTAGAAAGCCACCTGCATGTATTGGGCTCTGAATAGGTCCAGGGAAGACCTGAGAAGTTCCTAATTTTTCTACATCTGACTAGCCTCGAGATTCTGCACGAGAAGAGAATGAAGGCTAAGGGAGGGTTGTGAACTGCCTTGAAAACACTAAAAGGAAGTCCCGAAATGCACAGAGAACCCCTTGGGGTTCTTACTGGGAACTTACTGGCTGGGAGACTTACTGGCTCAAGAAATTTAAAGACATGTACCTCCAATCATTAGTTGTTCGTCAGGCTGAGCAAAGACTTCAGTGGCTGTGCATAGAAAAGAATATCAACTCTATAACTTGTCCAGGGAAGTCACTAAAAAAACAAACAACAACTACAGTGACACCCACAATCCCAAACAGCAACAACAACAAACTCTGGTTAGGGGGAGGGGAGGGAGGGGATGGTCTGATTATCAGAGTTTTCACAATATGTTATTTTAAAAGTAGTATTTAACCAACAAGAAAAAAAAAAACTATAAGACATGCAAAGAAACAGGAGAGTATGGATCATACTCAGGGGTATTTTGAAGCACATCATTGAAGAATTGGCAACCTCTCAGTTCCCTTGTATCTGCAGGACATCTCTTTATAATAGGCATCTCCTTGGTTTATTCACTATGTGCTTGCTGGTGCCATCAAAGAAAAATTCTTTCTTTTTTTTTAGTCTGTTTTAGGAATTCTGATGACTGAATGTCTTCAAACTGACTTTTCTAAGACAAGAAAGAAAAGAAGGATTGCCAAACACAACTTTTGGCTGAGAAGAAACTCTTTGCACAGATAAAATTCTTGCCACACTTCATTGTACAGCTTATTCTGCTATTTTCATGAAAAAGGGACCTCCTCAGGTCATTATCAGTTATCACCTTCTACACAGACAGGTGCTCATAACAAAGACTCCTCAGGTTATCTTGAAGACATTTTTTAGCATGCCTGCTCAGGTACTTTAGTCACGTCCAACTCTTTGTAAACCAATGGACTCTAGCCCACCAGGCTTCTCTGTCCATGGGACTTTTCAGGCAAGCATATTGGAGTGTGTTGCAGTTTCTTCCTTCACGGGATCTTCTTGACCTAGGGATCAAACCCACATCTCCTACACAGGCAGGTGGATTCTTTATTGTATTGGCAGGTGGATTCTTTATCACTGAACCACCAGGTAAGTCCTTTAGTTACAGAGGCAAGACCATTATTAGAACCAGATCTCTGAATCGCCACATCTTTTAAAGGGTTTTGTCAGAATGGAAACATGGGGGAGATGACTTCACGGCCACTCAGAAGAGGAAAATCTTTAAAAGCACTTTCTCTAAGAGAAAAAGAAACCCCATTCTTGTTTGACTTTAGGGGGGAAATATCCTTTAGTTGCATTACCTGACAGTTAGTTACACTTACACGAATAAAATAAATCTTTCCATTAAAATCTGTACAGTCACCATCATGGATACTATTGAAAAATTATATGCTTTCTCGGCTAAGCTGCTGAGATGAAACAAAGAGAGCAGGACTGGCATCCTTCTAACTTTTTCAAAAAAACATTTTTTAGAGCAATTTTAGTTTCACAGCAAAACAGAGCAGAAAGTACAGAGATGTCACACACTCTCTGGCTCCACATACACACGGTCTTCCCTGCCTGTCAACACCCTATACCAGAGTGGTACACCTGTTACAATCAATGAGCCTGCACTGACACATACTTATCACCCAAAGTCCATACTCTTGCATTGTTTAACTCTTGGTGTTGTACATCCTATGCATTTTCACAAATGTGTAACAAATCCACCATTATAGTATCATACAGAGTAGTTCCATTGTCCTAAAAATCCTCTGTGCTTCACTTCTTTATCCCTCCCTCTACTCTTACCCATGGCAACCACTGACCCTCTTCCTGTCTCCAGAATTTTGCCTTTTCCAGAATATCATATAGTTGGAATCATATAGTATCAGATTTCTTGGATTAGTATTTTTCACTTAGTGATGTACATTTAAGGTTTTATAACTCATTTCTTTTTAGCACTAAATAACACTTCATTGGTTATGGAATTAAGCTGGTTTCATAGTTCCACATCTTTTCATGGTTTCATAGCTCATTTCTTTTTAGTACAGAATAATGTTCCATTGTCTGAATGTATCACAGTTTATCTTCTCACCCACTGAAGGACATCTTGGTTGCTGCCAAGTTTTGTCAATTCTGAACAAAGCTATTATAAACACCCATGTACAGGTTTTTGGGTGGACATAAATTTTCAACTCATTGGGGTGAATTATCAAGTAAAGACATTGAGAGATTATGTAGTAAGAATATGTTTATTTTTTGTAAGAAACTACCATACTTTCTTCCAAAGTGACTATACCATTTTGCATTCCCACCAGCAACAAATGAGAGTTCCTGTTGCTACTCATCCTTGCCAGCATTTGCTCTTGTAGCATTCTAGATTTTGGCCATTTCCAGAAAACGAAGATCATGGCATCCGGTCCCATCACTTCATGGCAAATAGATGGGGAAACAGTGGAAACGGTGTCAGACTTTATTTTGGGGGGCTCCAAAATCACTGCAGATGGTGACTGCAGCCATGAAATTAAAAGATGCTTACTCCTTGGAAGAAAAGTTATGACCAACCTAGATAGCATATTCAAAAGCAGAGACATTACTTTGCCAACAAAGGTCTGTCTAATCAAGGCTATGGTTTTTCCAGTGGTCATTCTGGATGTGAGAGTTGGACTGTGAAGAAAGCTGAGTGCCAAAGCATTGATGCTTTTGAACTGTGGTGTTGGAGAAGACTCTTGAGAGTTCCTTGGACTGCAAGGAGATCCAACCAGTCCATTCTAAAGGAGATCAGCCCTGGGATTTCTTTGGAAGGAATGAGGTTAAAGCTGAAACTCCAGTACTTTGACCACCTTATGTGAAGAGTTGACTCATTGGAAAAGACTCTGATGCTGGGAGAGACTGGGGGTGGGAGGAGAAGGGGATGACAGAGGATGAGATGGCTGGATGGCATCACCGACTAGATGGACGTGAGTTTGAGTGAACTCTGGGAGTTGGTGATAGACAGGGAGGCCTGGCGTGCTGCGATTCATGGGGTCGCAAAGAGTCGGACACGACTGAGCGACTGAACTGAACTGAACTGAAGAGGCATGTAGTGGTATCTCACTATTTTGTTTTGGTTTTTTTCCCCAATACTTTAATTTCAGAACAACAACAAAAAAATACAACACACGATATTCAAACCCCATGTCAGACATGGATAAGGATAGGGCTTGCTTGAGGCCCCTGTATCCTGCCTTAGACAGAAGGACAGAAATAAAACCACTAGACATCAGCAGAGGGAACCACGTGAGCCAGCGCCACTAGGGCTGCCACTCGGGGAGCCAGGGGGATGCTATACAGAGGGAGCAGGCTTCAGGTAAAAACTCCTAATCTACTTCTTTCATGCAAGAGGCATCCTCATCACCCTCAAGCAGGGGAATCTCATCAGGAACAGCAGCACTGGGCTCCTCTGCCATCACCTTGTCTTCATCAATGCCCAGGCCAAGCTTTATCATGAGGGAGCTACGTCTGGAGTGAGTCTGGGGATCCTCAAGCGAGAAGCCAGAGGAGAGCGGTGCCGTTTCAAACAGCAGCACCACCAGGTCCCTGATGGCCTTGCCGTTTATGCCTGCCTCTTGCCTTCTGCTGCAGGGTCTCCACGATGGGGTGGTCAGAACTGATCTCCAGGTGCATTTTGCCCAGTCCATGGTTGGGTTGCCCCAAAGTGCCTGAGCTTTCATGATGCACTGCATGTTGGCTGTCCAGCTGTGGTGCTCATCACAGTGCAGCAGGGTGAAGACACGAGCCTATTGGAGATTGTCACCTTCTTCACCTTCTTATCCAAGATCTCTTTCACGAGTTTTCAGGGGTTCTCAAACTTGGCCTTGCTCTCCTCCATCTTCTTCTCCTTGTACTCGGGCAGCTCCAGGCCCTTCTTAGTCATGGAGGCCAGACTCTTCCCATCAAACTCCTTGAGCTGCTGCACACAGTGCTCATCAATGGGGTCCATCACATACACTACCTCAAAGCCCTGCTTCCACACACACTTCACAAAGGAAGAGTTGGCAACCTGCTCTTTGCCCTCACCAGTGATGTCACAGATGGACTTCTGGGTCTCCTTCATGCGAGACATGTATTCTGAGAGAGAAGTCATCTCATATCCAGACTGGGAGGTGTGATAGCGCAGCAGCTCAGAAAGGCGTCACCAGATAGTGGAGCCCTCATGGGTTCCAAGCTTCAGGTTTTTAGAGAATGCCTCATAGAATTCCTTACATTTCTCCTTGTCTTCTGCCAGCTCAGAAAAGAGTTCAAGGCACTTCTTAACAATGTTCTTATGAATAACCTTCAGAACTTTGCTCTGCTGGAGCATTTCTCGGGAGATGTTCAGGTGAAGGTCTTCAGAGTCAACCACTCCACGGATGAAGTAGAGATATTCTGGAATAAACTTATCACAGCTGTCCATGATGGACACATGGCAGATATACAGTTTGGTGGTTTTTTTTTTCTTTTTGTTCTCGAAGAGGTCAAAAGGAGCCCAATGGGGGATGAACAGCAGTGCTCTGAATTCCAAGTGACCTTCTGCAGAGAAGTGTTTCACTGCCAAGTGATCTTCCCAGTAATTGGTAAAACTCTTGTAGAACTCACTATATTCTTCCTGGGTGATGTCATCAGGGTTTCTGGTCCAAATGGGCTTGGTCTTATTCCGTTCTTCCTGAGCAATGTACTTCTCCTTTATCTTCTTTGTCTTCCTTCTCCTTATCTTTGCCACTATCATCCTCCTCATCTGAACCCACATCTTCAATCGTAGGCTTCTCTTCATCATATTTATCTTCGTATTCTTTCTCACCTTTCTCTTCTTCAGCCTCATCATCACCGATTTCCTTCTCACATTCTTTCTGCAGATAGAGTTTGATGGGATAGCCTGTGAACTGTGAGTGCTTCTGCACCACTTCTGTGACCCGCCTCTCTTCCAAGTACTCTGTATGGTCTTCCTTCAGGTGGAGAATCACTTGGGTACTCCGGCAAATAGGCTCACCATGGTCAGCACAGACAGTGAAGGAACCGCCAGCAGAAGACTCCCAGGCATACTGTTCTTCACCATTATGCTTTGTGATCACAACCACTTTCTCTGCCACTAGGTAGGCAGAGTAGAAGCCCACACCAAACCACCCAATCATGGAGATGTCTGCACCAACCTGAAGAGCCTCCATAAATGCTTTAGTGCCAGACTTGGCAATGGTTCCCAAATTATTTACAAGATCAGCTTTGGTCATGCCAATGCCCATGTCTACCAGAGTTAGAGTATGTTCCTGGGGGTTGGGATGATGTCAATTTTCAGCTCTTTACCACTGTCCAATTTGGAAGAATCTGTCATGCTCTCATAGCAAATCTTGTCCAAGGCATCAGAAGCATTACTGATCAACTCTGGAAGAAAAATTTCCTTATTGGAATAGAAGGTATTAATAATAAGAGACATGAGTTGGGCAATTTCTGCCTTAAAGGCAAATGGCTCCACCTCTCTCTCCATGGTGTACTTCCTCAGGCATCTTCAAGGATAAGAATCCAGGTACTGGAGAACACTGAGCGGGCAATGGCTGCCTCAGGCTCACTTGCTGCAAGAAGGCTGCACAGGGGTGACTCCTAGAGAGCCTCACTGTTGTTTTAATTTGCATTTCCCTAATGACATAGGATGTGGAGCATCTTATCATGTGCTTATTTGCTGTCTGTATATATTCCTTGATAAGATCTTTTGCCCATTTTTAATTGGAATAGTTTCTTTACTTATGGTTGAGTTTTAAGGGTTCTTGGTATATCTTGGATAAGTTCTTTAACAGGCATGTCTTTTATAAATGTTTTCTCACAGTCTATAGTGTCTACTTATTCTCTTGAGAGTTTTCACAGAGCAGAGGTTTTTAATTTGAATGAAGTTCAGCTTATCAATTATTTCTTGCATGAGTCCTATCTTTGGTGTTGTATCTAATAAAAAGGCATCACCATACCCGGAGTCATCTGGATTTTCGTGTGTTATCTCCTTGGAGTTTTGTAGTTTTTTTTATTCTATAGTTAAGTTTATGAGTAATTTTGAGTTCATTCTTGTGATGGAAATAAAAACTCTGTTTCTTTTTTTCTTTTCTTTTTTTTTTTTTTTTTTTTTTTTGTGGTTATTCTGTNCTGATGCTGGGAAAGATTGAAGGTGGGAGGAGAAGGGGACGATGGAGGATGAGATGGTTGGATGGCATCATTGACTCGAAGGACATGAGTTTGAGCAAGCTCTGGGAGTTGGTGATGGACAGGGAAGCCTGACATGCAGTCCATGGGATCACAAAGAGTTGGAGTTGACTGAGCACCTGAACTGAGCTGAGTATAAATTAATCTAAATGTTATGAATTCCAGGAGGACCCAGTCATAGTGCATGTGTGCATGCTTAGTCACTGAAGTCGTGTCATACTCTCTGCAATCCCATGGACCATGGCTTGCCAGGCTTCTCCATCCATAGGACTCTCCAGGCAAGAACACTGGAGTGGGTTGTCATTTCCTTCTCCAGTGATAAAGTATGAAGTGAATGAAGTGAGTGAAGTAAAGTCGCTCAGTTGTGTCTGACTCTTTGCAACTCCATGGACTATAGCCTACCAGGCTCCTCCATCCATGGGATTTTCCAGGCAAGAGTACTAGACTGGGTTGCCATTTCCTTTTCCAAGTCATAGTGCAAGGCCCACAGTTTGTGAAACTTACATGCAGGAGCTCAACCTGGTGAATATCAGGGAAAAATCTTCTCCTGCTTCCCACAGGAACTACAAAACAGGAACCCTTTTGAAATGCACCTGGGCAGTCTCTCTTTTTTAGGAAGCCTGGCTTTCAGGAGAAACTAAGTAGAGCTTAATAGCTGGGTATTATCTGAATTTAATTCACCTGGGGAAAAAAAGTCAACTTCACTCAGCCCTAGTTTTCTATCTGGCAGACAGGAAATGCTCAAATATAGCCCTAGCCATTCTCTTCCAATTAATGAAGGAGAAAAAACCCAGAAACAAAAACAGTTCTGAAGTGCACAGACTAGAGACATAGCCTTACCTAAAACAATTACAGGACTATGGAACATCCTGTCCCCTAATACTTATTATCACATAACTAAAAGCCTATTTAAGGAGGCTCCTTTTAACCAGTATATTATGTCAATAAAAAATTATTAAGCATTCCGAAAGGCAAAAAAAATAAAACTAGAAGAGACAGAGTAAACATCAGAACCAGACATTGCAGGGACGTTGGAATTATCAGACTGGGAATTAAAAATAGGAATGATTAGGGGCTCTATGTGATAAAATAGAAAATATGTAAGCATTGTTGAAGAATGTCAGTAGAGAAATGGAAATCATAAGACTGAACCAAAAAGAAATGTTAGATATAAAAAACAATGTAACAATAATGAAGAATGCCTCTTATGGGTTCAGTAGTAGGTTAGATATAGCTGAGGAAAGACTCAGCTTGCTGCTGCTAGGTCGTTTCAGTTGTGCCCGACTCTTAGCGACCACATGGACTGCAGCCCAACAGGCTCCTCCATCCATGGGATTTTCCAGGCAAGAGTACTGGAGTGGGGTGCNATATAGCTGAGGAAAGACTCAGCTTGCTGCTGCTAGGTCGTTTCAGTTGTGCCCGACTCTTAGCGACCACATGGACTGCAGCCCAACAGGCTCCTCCATCCATGGGATTTTCCAGGCAAGAGTACTGGAGTGGGGTGCCATTGCCTTCTCTGGACTCAGCTTGAGGAGATTACAATTTAAGCTTCTAAAACTGGAAAGCAAAGAGAACAAAGACTTAAAAAAGAAAAAAAAGGGACAAAATATGAAAGAATTGTGGAACAACTACAAAATGTGTAACATATGTACACATGAAATACCAAAAGGAAAAGAACAAAAGGTTTTTAAAAAATGACTAAGATTTCTCCAAATTGATGTCAGGCACCATACCACAGATCCAGAAATTTTGGTAAATACCAACAAAATAAATTCCAAAAACCTACACCTGGGCATATCACTTTCAAGTTACAGAAAACCAATCATAAAAAATCCTGAAAGAGGCAAAGGAGAAAAAGCAACTTACCAATGGGGGAACAATTACATTTGACTTCTCTTAAATAAAAAAGCAAACAGAGAGCAGAGTGAAAATTTTAGTGTTGAGAGAAAAAACTCACCAACTGATAAATTTGTACCATGAANAAATCCTGAAAGAGGCAAAGGAGAAAAAGCAACTTACCAATGGGGGAACAATTACATTTGACTTCTCTTAAATAAAAAAGCAAACAGAGAGCAGAGTGAAAATTTTAGTGTTGAGAGAAAAAACTCACCAACTGATAAATTTGTACCATGAAAAATTCTGCTGCAAAAGTGAAGGAGAAATAAAGACTGTCCACAAAGAAAATCTGAGAGAATTTGTTGCTAGTAGACCTGTCTTTCAAGGTATAAATTATTTAGAAAATTTAGAAAAGGAAATATATACATATATACCAGAAACTGGGATCTACATAAACAAAAAGCATCAAAATTGCTACTAGAAGGATTAAGTGAAGGTTATTAGAAACTTTAGTTTTCTTACTACTTCTTTTCTTGAAGTGTAGTTAACATGTAACATTGTATTAGTTTCAGCTGTTCA
>SJYV01040559.1:226673-273230 GCA_006410875.1 Neotragus pygmaeus | reverse complement strand
CACATCCTTACCCCTACTTTGCATCGTTCTCCAGCTTTCCAAGAGGTGTAAAATGACATCTCACTATCTGAGCTTGTGTTTTTCTAATAATTAGTAAAATTAATATGTTTGCTAACTTTATGGGTCTCCTCTGCCCTAACTGCATGGCCACATGCTTTGCTCTTTCTTTATAAATTAGGTTTGCTCTAGTTTTCTTACTTTTCAAGAGTTCTAAGTATTGATCCATAATCAATTTTATTTTTCCTAATTTTGGGGGGCCTTGCCATGCACCATGTGGGATCTTAGTTCCCCGACCAGGGATTGAACCTGTGCAATAGAAGCATACTGGACCATGAAGGAAGTCCCTGCAATCAGTTTTAGACATTGCTGTTTCCTCCTCCAGGGGATCTTCCCAACCCCGGGACTGAAGCCAGGTCTCCTGCATTGCACGTGGATTACTTACCATTTTTAGATCTATTAATTTTGTCCATAGCATTGTCAACTTGTTTTATTGGGTGGGAATTTTTAGGACATCAGGCCCAGGCCTGGGAGATAGCATCTCAAGTGACCCTGAGAGAACTGCCTCAGGGAGGCAAGGGGAGGAGCCTGGTTGTATAGTTTTGCAACATCAAAATAGTAGATAGTCTGAACATCAAAAGAGTTATGCCAGTTAAAAAAAACTAAATATCCCAAGTTAAGGATTGTAGTGCTTTATATAGTTTTATATAAGGAGTGTAGTGCTGTAAGTTTTATATTAAGGAGTGTAGTGCTTTATATAGTTTTGCAACATCAAAATAGTAGATAGTCTGAACATCAAAAGAGTTACGTCAGTTAAAGAAAACTAAATATCCCAAGTTTAGAATTGTAGTGCTTTTCTATGTATGGAAAGTTGCAAGAGTCTGGCTCACAGAAGTCATTCCTTTGATGTGTACCTCTAATATCTGGGGCCGGTATGTGTGTTTTCATATCCTGATCTTCCTCAGGGCTCACGCTAAGGAGTGGCTGCAGTCTGATGGCTGCTAGATAGCTGGTATTCATCTCCTTCTCAAATTCCCTTAAGGCCCATATTGAGGACTGCCATCTCTGATGACTGTGACATCCTTATTTACTGATATGGCAGAAAATACTCCATTTTTTAGTGTCTTTTCATTGAACAGAAATCCTCCACTTGGTATAATCAAATTAATTTTTTTTATGGTTTGTGCTCTTGAAATTTTACATAATATTTTGGCAGTTTGAAGCTTGTCATCCCCAGCACTCATCATTGGAATTCAGACATGAGTACTGTTCTCTCTGCCTTTGAGAGATGGTGAATCTATAACTGGGAATATGCCATTCAGCTCTTTGAGCCATCAATTCCTCATCTGTAAAGTCTGAGGGTCCTCACATCTCTAAACCAGTGGTGACCTGAGAAATATTTTGATTCCATTTCAATCCAGTGGAGGGACTGGAGGATGAGGTAAAGGTGCAGAAGCAGGAATCTGTAAGATGGACCAGCCTGGACCACAGCAAGGTGGCAGGAATCAGGAGAGATGGGATTGCATGCAACTTACAGGCCACCCTGAGGAAATAGGGCTCTGCTCTATTGTCATGGGGAGCCACTGGAGGTGTCTGAGTGGAGGAATTATGGTTAATAACAAGTAAATATTTTGTCTTTGTCTGAAGTTCCTGGCACATAGCTCCCCAAACTCTTGTGGATACATGATCAGTGTCTTCTGTATGTCAATGAGTTGACTGATGGCTGGAGACTCCTAGGCATCGTCAGAGTGAGATTAGAGAGTAGGAACTATTAACCTCTGGGGAGAGACAGGGACCCAGAGACCGAGCTAATCACCAGCAGTCAGGGATTTGATCAATTATGTCAATGTGATGAAACCATCATAAAGAATCCTAAATGGTGAACACACTGAAGTGGTGGCACGGTGGTGTGCCCAGAGAGAGCAGGGGAGCCCTGTGCACCCTTCTGCTTGCACACCTTGCCCCGTGCATGTCTTCCACTTGGCTGTTCCTGAGTTGCAGCCTTTTTAGTACACCAGTAACCGTAAAAGCAAAGTGCTTTCCTGAGTTCTGTGAGTTTTTCTAGCAAATTATCAAAACTGTGTAGGGTCTTGTGGGAATCCCTGATTTACAGCTGATGTATTACAAGGACAAGTGACCCAAGACTTGCAATTGGCATCTGAAGTGGGGGCAGGCTTGTGGCTCTGAACTCAGGATCTGTGACTTGATGTTCACTCCTGGTAGACAGTGTGTGCATGCTAAGTCGCTTCAGTTGTGTCCAACTCTTTGCAATCCCATGACTGTAACCCTTGGGGCTCCTCTGTCCATGGGATTCTCCAGGCAAGAATACTGGAGTGGGTTTTACTGGAGGGGATCTTCCCAACCCAAGGATCGAACCCGTGTCTCTTGAGTCTCCTGCATGGGCAGGTGGTTTCTTTACCACTAACACCACATAGGAAGCCACAGGTAGATAGTGTCAGTATGGAACTGAATTGTTGGACACCTAGTTGGTAACCTCAGACACTCGGACAATTAGCTGATAAGAGAAAACACTTCTCAGCCACAGAGGGAAATCACAGTTTTAGAAGAATGAATAGAAATGGATGGGAGGGCAAAGATACCAGAAAAGAGGAAGGGAGAAGGGGCTGGACAGTATAGTCTAGCTGAGAGATGATGAACACAAACTGAAACTGGGCAAAGGGCTTGTACGCCTGCAGTGCAGAGAGCTGACATCTTAACAGCAGACATTTGCGGCAAAGTAAGTATTTATTGCAGGGCGCCAGCAAGGGAGTAAGAGAGAGGCTCAGATCCACTCCCACTTGGGTTTTGAGTTGAGGGTGTTTCTAAAGGGAAAGAACAAAGAAACTGGAATTAATTAGCATTTTGTGACGTTTCTTAGTCACAGTTTTGGGAGCCAGTAAGTCTCTGGTTTAGGATTCTCAGGCCAGGTGGTCTATGACTTGGGGGCCTATTAGAAGAGCAACCTGAAATTGTATGTTAATGACGAAATCTACAATAGCAGTTCCTCCAACTCTGGTTGATTACTGTTCTGCTAGCCCGTGGTTGAGGTCAGAGGGGACAGGAAGGGAATAAAGTTTTGAATAGAGAGATTAATCATTAACTTGGAAGGGAACTCGGTTTTAGGGGCACTCCAGGTCAGAACTATGGTGATGGGGAAAGAAAGGCTGAATCCACTGGCACCATTTTCAGTGGGCAGGCAGCCTGGCACAGGGCTAGGAGGGTGACTTGGGAATGACTCTCTGGGATCAGGTCCCCTCCCTGCCACTTAAAATCTGTGAAGTGTGAGCAGGTCCTTGAATCTCCTGGAGGTTTTCTTTCCACAGGTGTAAGGTGGGTGTGATCATGGTCTTCTCCCCATAGGGCATCGTAGGGTTTAAAGGAGATGACAGGGACTTCCCTGGTGATGCAGTGGCTGAAACTCCACTCTCCCAATGCAGGAGACCCGGGTTTGGTCCCTGGTCAGGGAACTAGATCCCATATGCCACAACTAGAGATCCTGCATGCTACAACAAAGACTCAGCACAGCCAAATAAATCAATAAATATTTTAAAAATGAATTTTAAAGGAGATGATAGTGTGTCTAAAGTTCTTTGCACAGTGCCAACCACAATCAGGGGTCAGGAAGTGCTGGCTGTACTTACCTTCTGTTGGCAGAGGTGGCTCAGAAGAGCTTGTAATCAAAAGATGACTAAGAGGGTTCAAGCTCGGGACACAGGGCGAGTCAGCGGTGTTTGACACTGCACCTCAAGAGTGCAGAGGTGTAGTAAGATTACCCCCTGACAGCTAAAGCCTCCTATTTCCAGGCTTTTCCTGACTTAGTGGGCATGCTTGTGCCCATGGGGTTGTGGCGGACAGAAGCAGTAGAAAGAGATCTGGATAGGACCTCAGGACACTCAGGTTTTACTTCTTGGCTTTTCCAGCTCCTAGCTATGTGAGTTTGGGCAGCGGATTCCTCATCTACAAAGCAAGGGATTTGGAGGGGGTGGTCTGCCCTTGTTGTTTCTCAGTGCCTCAGGCCCTGCCCAGCTCTATGTCTTGTTTCTAATCTGCCAACACAGCTCGACTGATCCCAGGACCTAATAGTATGCACGGGTCTAAGTTGACCTGACAACTCTTGTTTCTCCTCCACAGTTCCTTTCATAGAAGCTATTTTCCTGTGGAGGGATGGCTTGGGTCTTCCCCCAGGTACCTCCAGGTGGCTACTGCTTCCAGACAAAGAGGTTCCCATGATTTTAGATGGAGGGTTATCCGTTTTGTAATAGAAAATGATGGCCAAAATGGGAGGGTGATGAACCCAGTTTCAAGTCTGTTTTCTGTGAGGTTTACTTACTCTTTCGGTCCACAGATATTCACTAGGGGCTTCTCTGGTGGCTCAGATGGTAAAGAATCCACCTGCAATGCAGGAGACCTGGGTTCAATCCCTGGGTTGGGAAGATCCCCTGAGGAAGGGAACAGTACCCACTCCAGTATTGTGGCCTGGAGAATTCCATGGACAGAGGAGCCTGGCGGGGGCTACAGCCATAGGGTCACAAGGAGTCGGACACGACTGACTGACTTTCAGTTAATGGGCTTCCTTTGCAGCTGAGTTGGTAAAGAATCTGCCTGCAATGCAGGAGACCCGGGTTCGATTCCTGGGTTGAGAAGATCCCCTGGAGAAGGAAATGGCAACCCACCCCAGTATTCTCGCCTGGAGAATCCCATGGACAGAGGAGCCTAGCAGGGTACAGTACATGGGGTCACAAGAGTCGGACATAACTTGGCAACTAAACAACCAAGCCTGTGCCAGACTCTGTGCTGAGTACTTTGGACAGTAAACAAGACCTGCCAGAGGGAAACTTACCTTTCAGTGAGGGGATCGTGCCCATCTGAGCCCTTCTTAACCACATAGAGAGGCTGGGTAAGACCTATGAAGGTGGGTGAACAGGGAGAAGCAAAGCAAAGCAAAAATGACTGAAATTCTAACATCTGTGCACAAGGATTCTCCAACTACAGATCCCATCTGCAGAAGACAATGCTCAGGTGTATGAGAATTATGTCCACATATGTCCAGATCCACAGTGGGTGTGTTTCCCCTCCTCCCAGAAAAGCAATCCCTAAGCAAAAGGAAGTCACCTTATATTCGAGTGCTTACATTGTCTCTCATATCAAGGAAACGGAATTACTTTATCGTCAGTAACAAAGTCACCTGGTATTCAAGTGCTTACAAAGTCTCTCATATTAAGAAAACAGAGTTACTTTATCTTCAATAACAAAGCAGCATGTTCTGGGAAGACAGGCTAGTAGTGCTGGTTTGGAAAGCTTGAAAGAGATATCTGATGGCAGTGTTTTGTTGTTTTGTTTTGTTTAAGCATAGAAAGTTGGTGGTTATTCCTAGAACTCAGACTTTGAAAGTTGCGCATATCAGTGGATTGTGGATCCTCGGGTCTCAGTGATATGTGTGAGCAGCCCCAACCCCATCCTTTGGCTGTTGTCCCCAACCTCTGCTTCCTCTGTTCCAGTCTGAGTTCCACATCAGGGCTGGTCTGGGTGAGACCAGCCTCAGGCACAGAGGAAAGGAAGCAGCAGCAGCTTCTGAGCTCATCTTGTCCTAGCATCTGTGTTTTCTTAACTGAAAATGGGAGAAGAACCGGACAAGTCACACAACAGATTGGCAGCTTTCCCTGCTTCGCTCACAAAAACATCTAAATGCTGTGTAAACACCCTCCCTGTCTGTTCTTCAACTATATAACCAGAACTTGCCAATCCTCTTGACACTTCTTGTCCTTCACTTGAACAGTTGGCTTTATGGTTTAGTCCCTAAGTCGTGTCTGACACTTGTGACCCCATGGACTGTAGCCTGCCAGGCTCCTCTGTCCATTGAGATTCTCCAGGCAATAATACTAGAGTGGATTGCCATTTCCTTCTCAAGTTGGCTCTATAAAGAATCCAAAAATTAGCTGGAGCCTCCTATCTCCTCAGAGATGTACTGTGTTAGCCAAAGATTTGTTTGGTTTTTAAATAAAACTAAAAGACATTTTTATTTTCACAAAGAACTCTATTGAACAGTGTAGTCATCATTTTGTTCTACTACCTTCTGCCATTTTTTTGAAACTTCATAATTCTGTCTTCTCAACGTTTTATGTTTTTGAGCAAAGAACTGTTCTAGGTACCGTTTACAGTCTTCCAGAAAATTGAAATTTTTCCACTAAGAGCATTTTGTAAAGACCAAAATAAATCGGTTCAGTTCACTTCAGTCGCTCAGTCCTGTCCGACTCTTGTGACCCTATGAATCACAGCACACCAGGCCTCCCTGTCCATCACCAGCTCCCAGAGTTCACTCAGACTCATGTCCATNAAGACTCTTGAGAGTCCCTTGGACTGCAAGGAGATCCAACCAGTCCATTCTAAAGGAGATCAGCCCTGGGATTTCTTTGGAAGGAATGATGCTGAAGCCAAAACTCCAGTACTTTGGCCACCTCATGCGAAGAGTTAACTCATTGGAAAAGACTCTAATGCTGGGAGGGATTGGGGGCAGGAGGAGAAGGGGACGACAGAGGATGAGATGGCTAGATGGTATCACTGACTCGATGGACATGAGTGTGAGTGAACTCCAGGAGTTGGTGATGGACAGGGAGGCCTGGCGTACTGCAATTCATGGGGTCGCAAAGAGTCAGACACGACTGAGTGACTGAACTGAACTGAACCGAACTGAACACTGATTGGTTTTAGTAGCATCTCATGGAAGTGCTTTCCAAGGCGAAGTGGGATGAGCCAAGCCCCAAAAGTGAAAAGAACAGCTATTAATATAGAAGAGGATCACGTCATTTGGCAGGCTGAGTTGTAGGAAAACTGATGGCCAACTACATATTGTGAAACCGAAAGCCTATTCCTATCACAGAGTCAAATTTCTTCCCTGGAGGAGAGAAGGATCTTTTACATTCCTGTTGTTCTGATTTTTTCCCCTTGATGGTCTTGGAGATGGATTTCAATTCTCTGATCTCTCTGGCAAGAATCATGGGGTTGTGGAGAGGGCTTTTGTACTCTGATGGATCCAGTCTCCCTCCTGGGGTTAGTCACTGCTGGCTGGACAATTTTGCGTGCATGCATGTTTGACTCTTTGCGACTCTATGAACCATAGCCTGCTAGGTTCTTCTGTCCATGGGATTCTCCAGGCAAGAATACTGGAGTGGGTTGCCGTGCCTTCCTCCAGGGGATCTTCCTAACCCAGGGATCGAACCCACATCTCTCAAGTCTCCTGCATTGGCAGGCAGGTTCTTTACCACTGGCTCCTCCTGGAAAGTCCTGTCCAACCTTGGACATTACTTAACCACTGTAGGCTTCAGCTTTTTATTTTAAAAAATGGTTGCAATGATTTGACTACCTCAGAGAATGTTGTAGGGATTAAATAAGATTGTATAGTAACAGAACTGGACCCCAGAGCATAGTGGGTCCAAGAAAAAAATGTCAATTCTCTAATGTTCTGTAACATAGGAAAATGTATACAATTTCATTTTAAACGAAAAAGAGGAAGATACAAAAAATTTTTTATAAACAGAATTTTCTTACCCAGATTGTAGTAATTTGACATTCGTGTATGTGTGCCAAGTTGCTTCAGTCCTGTCCAACTCTTTTGTGACCCCGTGGACTGTATTCCTCCAGGCTTCTCTGTCCATGGGATCTTCCAGGCAAGAATACTGAAGTGAGTTGCCATGCCCTCCTCCAGGAGGTCTTCCTGGCCCAGGGATTGAACCTGCATCTCTTATGTCTCCTGCATTGGCACTGCATTACCACTAGCACCACCTGGGAAGCCCCTTGACACTCGTAACTCCAAACAAATTTATACGGTCACTCCTCCCTTTAATAAATGAAGAGACTCTTTATCCTATAAAACTTAGGGAACACTGGAGCTCTTCTTACCCTCTTCCCCCAGAATTGGATCATTCCTTGGGGAGCCTGTATTTTTCCTGATCCCCTTGGTCCTAATTCTTTCTTGTGTCTCCTCTGTTCTTGCCTCTTTCAAACCATTCTTCTTATGCGTGAAGCACAGACCCAAATATGGAAAAGTGACCTTTCTTCTTGATCCCTGTGAACTCCATCCACACAAGGCAGCTTCCTTTCAAGTCTGCCAGGCCCTGCAGGGGACCCGCCACTGTGCAGCCTCGCCTTCCATGTCAGCAGCACCTCAGGGCCTGCCTCACTGGCTGACTTTCTTCCCCAGCCCACCCTCCTCCCCATTCTCACCGACCTCCCATTCCCTCCCGTTCTCCTGTTGTTCCTCCTATCCGCACACCCCTTATCCAAGGCTACCTCCTGCAACTCAAATGTCTCACACTATGTTTATGCAAAAAAAAAAAAGCTCTCTGCATACACCCCTGCCCTGCCACATCCCCGTCTTTGTCAGGGACCCTCTTTCCAGGCAGGTCTGCCTCACCTCCCCATGGGGAGAAGGCGAGGGACAGGGACCCAAGTCATCATTAGGGAAGCCTGTTCGACCCTCATCCTCTCACAGGCATTCACTAGACAGAAAATGGTTTCTCCCTAGAATGGATTCTGCCACCCATTTCCCCCTCTTAGCGATCCATAGACGTATATTTTTTTAATTGAAGGATAGTGGATTTGCAATGCTGTATTAATTTCTGCTGTACAGCAAAGTGATTCAGTTATACATACATCGACATTCTTTTTCATATTCTTTTCTGTTATGATTGATCACAAGATGGTGATATAGCTCCCTGTGGCTACGGTATCACCTTGTTGCTCATCCATCATGTATGAGAGTTTGCATCTGCTAATCACACACTCTCAAGCCATCCCCACCCCACTGGCAACCACAAGTGTATTCTCCATACATACATTTTTTTTTTTATTTATTTTTTTTAATTTATTTATTTTTAAATTTAACTTTACAATACTCTATTGGGTTTGCCATACATCGACACGAATCCACCACAGGTGCACACAAGCTCCCAATCCCGAGTCCCCCTCCCACCTTCCACCCCACAACGTCTCTCTGGATCATCCCCGTACACCAGCCCCAAGCGTCCTGCATTCTGTATCAAACATAGACTGGTGATTCGTTTCTTACATAATAGTATTACATTTTTTTTTAATTCACAGAAATTATATTGGTTATTGCCATGGGATGGGAGTGGGACTGCAAATAAGTTTTTTTTTCTTTTCCATTTGCCAAATATTGTCATGCTAATTTCACTTTGATCTAAAAAAATTTTTTTAACCTCTCTAAGCTTTTAGCGGAACCTGTTGGACCTTCATCCTCTCACGGGCATTCACTAGACAGAAAATGGTTTCTCCATAGAATGGATTCTGCCACCCATTTCCCAAGTCAACAGACTTCCCTGGTGGCTCAGATGGTAAAGCGTCTGCCTACAATGTGGGAGACCCAGGTTTAATCCCTGGGCTGGGAAGATCTCCTGAAGAAGGAAATGGCAACCCACTCCAGTATTCTTGCCTGGAAAATCCCACGGATGGAGAAGCCTGGTAGACTACAGTCCATGGGATCACAAAGAGTCGGACACAACTGAGTTACTTCACTTTCATTTTTTTTCCAAGCTTTGTAAACTGAACCATTAATCCTAAAGTTTGTTAAAAGAAAATTTTTTACAATGTACTGATCAGTAGGCTTTTATTCAGCAACCCATGGATGGAGCAGCATCCCATCTGGCAGAGAGAAAAGGGGCTTGGAAGGCCTGTAGGAGGCCAGAGAGTCTTAAAAACCAAAGGAGGAGTAACAGGGAGGCTGTTGTTGTTCAGTCACCTAGTCATGTCTGACTCTTTCGACCCCATGGACTGCAGCACACCATGCCTCTCTGTCCCTTACCATCACCCTAGAGTTTGCCCAAGTTCATGTCCATTGCGTCAGTGATGCTATCCAGCCATCTCATCCTCTGATGCCCTCTTCTCCATCTGCCCTCAATTTTTCCCAGCATCAGGGACTTTTCCAATGGGTCAGCTGTTCGCATCAGATGACCAAAATACTGAAGTTTCAGCTTCAGCATCAGTCCTTCCAATGAGTATTCAGGGTTGATTTCCCTTAAGATTGACTGGTTTGATCTCCTTGCTGTCCAAGGGACTATCAGGAGTCTTCTCCAGTACCACAGCTCCAAGACATCGATTCTTCAGCACTCCGCCTGCTTTAAGGTCCAGCTCTCACAACTCTCTGTGACCACTGGGAAGAACACAGCCTTGACTATACAGACCTTTGTTGGCAAAGTAATATCTCCACTTTTCAAGACACTGTCTAGATTTGTCATAGCTTTCCTGCCAAGAAGCAAATGTCCTCTGATTTCATGGCTGCAGTCGCCATTTGCAGTGATTTTGGCCCTGGGCCTTGCTGACATTAGCTTCCCTTCTGTGGAACAGAGGGAGGTCTTGGAGCCTGTGGGGGGGCCCTGCGGGCACAGACTGGGGGTTCTGGGTCTGCCTGTTTGGGGAGAGCCTCTCAGAAGACAGGTGGTTCTGGTTTACTCACGGGAAGCTTAGCATGAGTGACTCCATCATGGGACTGATCTGATTATTTTAAAACTTTAACTCTTATAAATATAGCTGTTAAAATTTTTTAAGGCATTGTACAGACTCAATTTGAGAACCTGACCTAAATACACAAATAACCAAATGTATCTTCTTACCTTGAAAAGATAAGAAACTGGGAGTGTGATGCTTTGTGCCAAGCAGCTGGGCTCTTCCTCTCTCAGATTGCTTGTCCTCAGTTTGTAAATTTCTCTCAGGCCTAGAAACTCGTAGGATTGTCGGTTTTGATGGCTCGTGTGTAAGGACATTTCCAAATGCTCTGTCACGCCATGAAAGCAGAACTTTGTTTTCCTCACTAGAAGTCCTCTGGATTCTAAAATAAGCCCACTTTTTAAATTAATTTGTATTGGAATATAATTGCTTTACAATGTTGTGTTAGTTTCTGCTCTACAGCAAAGTGAATCAGCCACACAAATACATCTCTCCCCTCCCTTTTGGATTTCCTTCTCATCCAGGTCAACACAGTGCATTAACTAGAGTTCCCTCTGCTGCATAGTAGGTTCTCATTAGTTATCTATTTACGCATAGTATCAATAGTGGAGATAAGTTCATATGAATCGTGTATCCCATGCTCCACTGCTCACCAGTGTGGCTGAAGCTCATGCTTTGTGGAAATCAGCTGCTCAGACCCTCACTGAATAGAAACACCTAGCATTTCCCAGGGTACACAACCACTCTGGAATGCCCTTTCCAACTCAATGCTGGTTTTCTCTTAAAAAAAAAANTATACCAGATTCTGTCCTGTTTAAACCTTCAGCAGTCTTGAGGATGCCACAATTTTTATACCCATTTGACAGATGAGAAAACTGAAGCCAAGAGATGTTAAGACACTCGCCAAAGATTACACATTTAGTAAGTAGAAGGTTGGGAGTTTGATCCAAGACAGTCTGGCTCTGGATTCTAGGCTGGTATCCACAGCACTCTTACTGCCTCTATAGCAACAATCTGGAAGTTGAAATATCAAGACGTTATTTCCGACTCTTTAAAACACTATTTACACTACAAACGAGTCGAGGTGATTTTCTAAAAACAGGCCTTCGCAGTTTTGCAGTCATTGCCAAAGCAAGTAAAATGTGAGTTTGGGGGATTTACTAAGAATTCGAAAATTGCTTTTAGATTCTTTTGTAGAATTCCATGGTAATAGGAGAAGTGACTCTGGTTCATTATTGTTAGTGTTTGACATCGCCTGTCTGTGCTCAGTCGTGTCTCACTCTGTGACCCCAGGGACTGTCGCCCACTAGTTTCCTCTGCCCATGGGATTTTCCAGTCAAGAATACTGCAGTGGGTTGCCATTTCCTACTCCGGGGAACCTTCCTGACCGAGGAATTGAACCTGCAATTCCAGTGTCTCTTGCATTGGTAGGCGGATTTTTACAACTGAGTCATACATGTATCCACTATAGAGAATATACTGAATTAACTCCTTCCCCATGACCTCAGTGAAACATTTAATCAGTCAGTCAATGGTCCATGTCACAAAAGGCAGAATGGTTGTTAAATTCATTACCATTAAATTGTTAATGTTAAAAATTCACATTAATGAAATCAGAGGGAAGATTATTTTGAAAATCAGAGGGTAATGTTTTCCTCCATTTCAAATGTCCCATCGTTCTCTGCGATGAGAGCTTTCTGGCTTTCTTCTCCACTGAGAGCTAAAGCTTCTGGTTTGGCTGGTGTGACATTCAAGTTGCCACGTTAAAAAAATTATAATTCGATGACTTCCTAGCTCTGGCCCTATGCTTGCCTCAGCCCGGGGGTGGCGCTCACTGCTCTGAGCAGTATTGGCCAGCTGCCGCCTTTCTGCAGGTGCTCAGGTCTGTGCCCTGAAATCGAAGCATCTGTACATTCTCTGGGGAGTCACTTCTCTGCCTTTCTTTCTTATCCCCTCTCTTCCCTCTCGCACATCCCGCCTCACACACTAAGCTCTGCCTTTGAACTGAAGAATAGCCTTGATTACAAATACCTGCTCAGACAGGCCTAGCCTCCCCTAAAGAAAACCCACCGCCATGCCTTGGCGACGTCTTAGGTGGCACTCTGAGCTGTGGCGGGGACACTCAGAGTCTGCTGCAGCCCTTGTCTCTTGATTAGGCCCTGGAGCCAAGGCTTCCAGGAGGAACCATGCTTGTCAGCTGTCAGTCAGGAGGCAGCCTGTCCCTCCCAGATGCTACCCCCGCCATGGGGGGTGACCGGACTGTAAAAATGAAATAGACTTCAGTGGGATGCCAGAAATTCATTTTCTCCCTCAGATGCTTTCATCTCACTCATTTCACTGTGTTTACCGGCCCACAGGTTTCCTGAGGGCAGCCATGATTTAGATTTACAGTTCCCCAGGCAGTCTGATTCTGAGGAAAAGTTATAACACCTGTAATGTATTACTGTCTCCTAGAGGAGCAAAGCATGTCAGGGGCTGCGGAGGTTGGCTACCCCAATAACTGCAGGCTCTCTCTGCACTGCAGCACCAACAAAGGCAGGCTGGGCTGCATGCCTCAGCCTCTCTCCTTATCTGTCTGCACTTAGGCACGCAACACACTCAGACTCTTAGAGATTGGGTGATGGCGATGCTGATGCTGATGGGGAGGTGGGGTGGTGGTGACTTCAATGTGTCATTAAAAGAGGCTCTGCATGACCACTCCCCAGACAGTCCACAGGACCGAGTTCCAATATTAGGCCCCCAGATGACTGGGTTTGCAGGGGAAAGAACCTTAAGGCAGTCAGGCTGGATGGGGGAGGGGATTGCTATTAGCAAAAGCAGAAGCTCCCTACAAAATCTTGTCTCTCTTGTTGATTCCTTTCGCTTAAAATCTGGTGCATCTTTGCTAAGGAAAGTAGAACTGGCATTTGGCTAGTCCTGAGGGGGGCTGTCAACTGGGGCACAGGACGGGGGGCAGGGGGACTCCCTTGAGGATGCGGATGTTGCCTCTCAGCTGGGGACCCACTTAGGGGGCAAAGCCACGAGGGAGTCACTTTTTGAAGTGGATGGCCATGACAGGCATAGCTCAGCCTGCCTGTAGTACCAGCTCTGGATATCCATATGTCCATTGTCTTTCCCCACATGACCTATCCTTCTTCTCAAGGATCCCGTGTGAGTCCCGTTCACCATTTCTCACCCAACAGTGTCTCTCTGGCTCCCCTAAGGGTGGAAGAAACATAGAGATGCTCATTTGCTTTTGTACCTCAAGTGTGGAAGGGGCCTCGCCTCTCACAGTGAGCTGTTCTGGACAGCAAGTATGAGAACTAGGTGGCTAACGGTGTGTTTGAATCACCATCCTCATGACTGTAAAGTTAAATGTGGTTATTAATACTGAAAAATTACATACCATTAGGAGTACTCTTGCCTGGAAAATCCCATGGATGGAGGAGCCTGGTAGGCTGCAGTCCATGGGGTCGCTAAGAGTCAGACACGACTGAGCAACTTNGTAGTTTGAGCATTCTTTGGCATTGCCTTTCTTTGGGATTGGAATGAAAACTGACCTTTTCCAGTCCTGTGGCCACTGCTGAGTTTTCCAAATTTGACATCATAGTGAGTGAAGCACTTTCACAGCATCATCTCTCAGGATTTGAAATAGCTCCACTGGAATTCCATCACCTCCACTAGCTTTGTTTGTAGTGATGCTTCCTCAGGCCCACTTGACTTCACATTCCAAGATGTCTGGCTCTAGGTGAGTAATCACACCATCATGGTTATCTGGGTCATGAAGATCTTTTTTGTATAGTTCTTTTGTGTACTTCTGTGGAAACTTCTAGATTCCATATATATGTGCTAATATATGGTGCTTGTTTTTTTGACTTACTTTACTCTGTATAAGAGACTCTAGGTTCATCCACCTCACTACAACTGACTCAAATTCGTTTGTTTTTATAGCTGAGTAATATTCCATTGTACCACAACTTCTCTATCCATTCATCTGTCAATGGACATCTTGGTTGCTTCCATGTCCTGGCTATTGTGTACAGTATTAAAATGAACAATTGGGGTACACGTATCTTTTAGAATTGTGGTTTTCTCAGGGTATATGCCCAGTGGTGGGATTGCTGGGTCTGGATGCTGTGTTTTAACAGGCCACAGTGATAGAACCAGAGGACAGCTGTGTTGTTAGGATTTTGTTTTTAATTTTTATATAAAACACTGTCCTATACTGTAAAAAAAAAATTCTGATATCTGAATAGCACAGATAAACCTATTTGCAAAGCAGAAATGGAAACACAGACATTAAGAACAAACACAGGAGGGGAAAGAAGGTTGGGATAAACTAGGAGAATGGGACTGACATACACACACTGTTATGTAGAAAACAGATAACTAATGAGAACCTATTTGTCATGGGGAACACTCCTCAGTGCTCTGTGGTGACTTAAATGGAAAGGAAATCCAAAAAAAAGAGGGGATGGATGTGTACATGTGGCTCATTCGCTTTGCGGCATGGCAGAAACTAACACAACATTGCAAAGCAACCATGAAAGTAGAAGTCACTCAGTCGTCTCCGACTCTTTGCAACCCCGTGAACTGTACAGTCCATGGGATTCTCCAGGCCAGAATACTGGAGTGGGTAGCCTTTCCCTTCTCCAGGGGGTCTCCCCAACCCAGGGATCAAGCTGGGATCTCCTGCATTGCAGGTGGATCCTTTACCAACTGAGCTTTCAGGGAAGCAACTATACTCCAATAAATTTTTTTTAAAGAAAGAATGCTGGTATCTGGAAGGATACTCGGCCATGACTTAATCTTCTGTGAAGAGAAGAGGGTGGCGGACCGTAGGAGTGTCACTCTGTCCCCTGCTCTATCACACTGAGTGGCCTTTGCCTCACAAGGTGAAGCAAAGCCCTCAGGTCTGGCCCCACAGGGCAGTGGAGTCCAGCACACCAGGGCTTGTTGGAGCTCGGAGATGTTTATTGAGTAAGTGAATGAGTGTATGAGCCCATTCCAACCCTGCCAAGCTCCTGTAATTGCCCCAGCCAGTCGCAACTGGGTAGAGGCACACAGTCTGGCTTGGACTTCCAGGGGGTTTGTGCCCACTCGGGTACCACTCAGAGATGCATCATCTCTTTAGACCTCCAGGTGGTCACTGAATGTCTAAGAGCAAGAATGTGGGCAGTAAATCGAAGCATGTACAACACAGAGGTACACGGTCCAGATATGGAGACTGTTGGTGGCCCCTGAGTCCCCAAAGGAGATGTGACAGCCAGTGTGTCAGGGTTGGGTACAGAGGTGGCTGAGCAGCTGGTGACTCACCTCTCTGGTTGCAGAATGCTTCTTGACAGTGGTTGGCCTGACTGCCCACTCACAGAGTGCTTCTTGGCCCACCTGATTCATGGCTTGCAATGCCAGGAGATCTCTAACATGCAGAAGATACTCATAGCTTTAAAAAAATTAAACCCTGTTGGTTTGAACCACTGATCAAATCTCTTATTTTACAAATACAGGAAATACATTTAGGACCCAGGAACTAAGAGTCTCTCCCAACGTCACCAGATTGAAAGGGAGCTGCACCCAAACTCGTTCTCTCAACAAGCAGCTCATTCTGCTTTACAAGCCCCACCCAGCTTGTCGAAGAACTTAGATAGAGGGGAGTTGGGAACTGGGGCTTGACTCCCCATGACATATGGATTCCTCCCCAGGAAGGGCATACACATCTTGTCTGATCTGAAAAAGAGCTGGCTAAACTACTCAGGCATAATCATTCAACGTTTATCAACCACCTGCTATGTGCTGGACCAGCCCCTGGGCCCTTATGGAACTTACTGTCTTAAAAGGGATACTGACACTGATCAGATTGTTTTTAAGTATGCAAATAAATCAATCTTACATAATTACAAAGCATGCTGTGAAGAAAGAAGTCCATGATGCTGGGAGAGCAGGTGTAGGAGGACCTGACCACGTCTGGGGAATTGTCAGAGTGTTCTGAGGAACTGACATTTAGGCTAAAAGATCAGAAAAATGTCCAGGAGGTAACTTCGTAACTAATTATCACTAACCTTTATTGAGCATTTGCCTGAATCAGGCTTCAGATGCTTCATTAACTTCTTAAATCCTCCCAGGAACCCTCCAAGTCAGATAATGTTACATTCTCCATTTACAGATGAATAAACTCAAGCAAAAAAATGGAAATAATTCACCCATGGGCCTCTGGTTCTGAGTCTTACTCTATGTTTGTGACTGCGGAGGTAAGTGTAGTGTGAGGATGGAAGACGCTAAGATTGCTAAAGTGCAGGGCAGAAGGTCCGCATGAAGCTGATCTGAAGCAGCCTGCAGGAGCTTGAAGTGGGGCTTTGGTTCCTGGCCAGAGATCCAGTCAAGTTGCAGCTATGAGAACACCAAATTCTAGCTCCTAGACTAGTGTTCGGAGAAGGCAATGGCACCCCACTCCAGTACTCTTGCCTGGAAAATCCCATGGATGGAGGAGCNCTGTATTTAAAATTGCCCGTAAAATTGATGGTAGGTTTTACCTTTATGGATGATGAAAATGAGACGATTGAAATATAAGCTAATATCCAATTTGTAGATGTACACAAATGCTCATCTATAGCACATCATCAGTTTCAAAGTGAGTGATTTCATTGCTATAAAGTTCCAGTGATTCAATATAGAGCTGCGTGTGTACGTGCTAAGTCACTTCAGTCATGTCTGACTCTGTGCAACCCTAAGATTGTAGCCTCCCGGGCTCCTCTGTCCATGTGATTCTCCAGACAAGAATATGTAATAGGTTCCCATGCCATCCTCCAGGGGATCTTCCTGACTCAGGGATCAAACCAGCATCTCTTATATCTACCTGCATTGTTAGGTGGGTTCTTTAGCCCTACCACCACCTGGGAAGCCCATAGAGCTGCAAACTGACACAAATACGGAACCTCCATAAACATCAAGGGGAAATAAAAGGGTCATTGCCAGCATCTACCAGGATAACTGATCTATACAATTACTCAATGAATAGTCAACATGATTAGTTATAATTCAATAGTTATAAAAATGGGTTACATAATTTTGTTCTAAGAAACTAAATGAAAAAAAGACATTCTGCTAAACAATGAAGACACCTGGAGTGTCTCCAGCCGCACCTGCACAGTTGTTGGGAAATCTCACTGATTACAGGTGGGCACAGTTATTTGTTAGGTAGGAGAAGGCTGTCTTTCTAACTGGCTTCAGCCATCATTTTCCTCTGGTACAGTCTATCTTGATAAGCATCATAATGGCTTCCTCTGGAAAGACTGAACTTAATATTCACTTAGCATCCCACTTTTATTCTTTTCCCTCATGTGTGTTTGACCCATTGAATCCTGCCTCTTGCATGGACAGCTACCACCCACCGAGACTCTTTTACCCTCTGCCTATCTACAGAGCCACAAACCCTGCAATTTATTTTGTTCACATATAGCACACATTCACGTGTCATATAGTAATGGTTAAAATGTAGCCATATCTTATTTTCTAAATCAGGAATCAAAGGTATAGGGATTGATCGAAAGTCACATAAGTACTTGGTGTTACACCTGGTACACACATGATCTCACCTTTGCCAAATACATCACATGTTGTGTACCTGGAACTTTATAGCAATGAAATCACTCACTTTGAAACTGATGATGTGCTATAGATGAGCATTTGTGTACATCTACAAATTGGATATTAGCTTATATTTCAATCGTCTCATTTTCATCATCCATAAAGGTAAAACCTACCATCAATTTTACGGGCAATTTTAAATACAGCCTTCTTTTTTGTGTGCTGGAATTCTATTATGTGCATTAGAGAAATGTTTACTCTGTTTTCAAAGAACCAACTTAAAAAAAAGTTATTTTGATAGAACAGAATGCTGTGTCAATAGCTCCGTCATGTCTAACTCTTTGCAACCCTTTGGGTTGTAGCCCGCCAGGCTTCCCTGTCCGTGGGATTCTCCAGGAAAGAATGCTGGAGTGGGTTGCCGTGCCCTCCTTCAGGGATCTTCCCGACCCAGGGACTGAACCCACATCTCTTATGTCTCCGACATTGGCAGCAGGGTTCTTTACCACTAGCACCACCTGTTTAGTGATGGCGGTGGGGGAGTCTCAGAGTAGAAGCAGGAGCTGTTGGGCAACCGCAGGGCAAGTGTTAACTGTCTTGCCCACGAAACCATCATGGCTCAGCAGACCTAATTCAGCAAGAGATTGCTGTGCAGAACCCGCTGGTCTGTAGCGGCTGGAGCTCTCTNCTGTTTTCAAAGAACCAACTTAAAAAAAAGTTATTTTGATAGAACAGAATGCTGTGTCAATAGCTCCGTCTGGTACCACTGAGATTCCAGAAGCATCATTATTACTAATGTCTTAGACCATTGATTCTAGACAGAAAAGCTCAATAGGAGCAGACAAAGACATTGGCCTATTTTGAGAACACACAGAGAAATACTTGGCTTGGGGAGCTGGAAAAACACAACAGTGAGGTGAAGGGACTCAACGCTCTCTTCTGAATAAAGGACATTTCCAATGGCTTTAATTGCACCAACAGCAGATACTTCCTATGGAAGGTTAATTTGCAAAAACATGAAATAAAATAAACCTACTCATGAACATTTTCTCGTCTAAGTCCCATTTAAAACAGAGCATCAGAGGACACTCAATTGATGCTGTGGGGATCAGGAAATGATGTGTGTGTTTTCTGCAGAGTTGTTTTATTGAAGCATCGCTTGATGGTTCACATTCTGATGGGCAGTCGGACATCCATTAAGATCTCTTCCCTAAAGGGTACAATTGCACATTCAAATACTGATCAATAAGACAGTAAGACTTTGATTTCACTCACAAACTGTCCGGTCCACCGTTTGCCATGTGTTATCTTAAGAGTCATTTGCGTCATATTGGATATAATAATTGCTGGTATTATCAGGTGGAATATTGTAACAGAGAGCTCATGAATATCATGCACTAAGCTCCTGAGAGACAGAGAAGGTAGGTTTGGGAAACCACAGACGCTTTGCTGTTGGCTACCAAATAGTGCTTTGGGCGGATCACTGTCACAGAACTCTGTCAGAAGTACTCTTTGGTGGACAATAAAAAATGCAAATGGCCATTCAGTCATGGAGTAATGCTCTCTTTGGATGGATTGTAAAACGTAACGTGTCATAAACACTAAATGATCAGCCTTATTTACATGGCCCCAGCTTCAGTTACTCACCGACTATTGAAGATGATTTTCAGTGGGTTGTATAGACATGTTTCTGGATTGCGTGTTGCTATTGTGGGTGATTGAACCTTGTTTTCCCTAGATACAGAGGATGTAGGTTTGAACACTACCATATCCATTCAAGAAAGGATGGTGCCTAGGTAACACGGTTGCTGCTGGCAGGATCCGTTTCAGAGGATCAGGCAGCTAGGGCAGCTGGGCCAGCCCAAAAGTATGAGGGCTGCTACCAAGCAGACCCCACTGTGTCAGATTCAGGGATTTCTCACTGTCCAAGATCCCAGACCTCTCATCCCAGTCAACCTCTGCTAATTTCACCCACATGCGCTCATAAACTCTAAATCTGTTGTCAGTCTGTTCAAAGGGAAGGTTCCCTCCACACCAGCATCTGGCTTTGAACTTCCTTTCCCATCTCATGATTGCACCAGCTTGGAACTGATGTCCATCCCTTATCATATGGACTCGCACCTCAGCCTGCCTGTGAGTTGCCCTCTGCATTCTGCTCCTCCCAACTGCTGGGCAAGAGTTTGCTCTGGCATGTTGTCTAGACATGTAATTACATGTAAGTGACACATCAAACCATTGCACACACTTTGGTCATTAGAGCTGACCCTATCCAGGCACCTATAGGAAGAAAACTTCCAGTTGAACTCATATGGAACCTGTTTGCAAATTGTGGGGCAACAGAAAGCTCTTACCTTATGCAATGTTGCTGCTGCTGCAGTCGCTTCAGTCGTGTCTGACTCTGTGCGACCCCCTAGATGGCAGCCCACTAGGCTCCTCTGTCCCTGGAATTCTCTAGGCAAGAATACTAGAGTGGGTTGCCATTTCCTTCTCCAATGCGTGAAAGTGAAGTCGCTCAGTCGTGCCCGACTCTTAGCGACCCCATGGACGGCAGCCTACCAGGCTCCTCCATCCATGGAATTTTCCAGGCAAGAGTACTGGAGTGAGTTGCCATTTCCTTCTCTGTATACCATGTTAGGGGAAGGAAAAAAAAAAAAANTGACTTCCCTAATTAGTAACTGCTTGAGTCTTTGGAACCCAGGGAAAGTCTAGGAGACTACAGCCTTTTTCTACAAATGAGAAATAGGGAACATGGAGGGACTTCTTTTACCTCCGAAGGCCCTGCAGGGTCCTGATCAGTTTTGCTCTTCTCCCTAAGGCCAGTGATAGATGGCATCATCCACTCAATGGACATGAGTTTGAGCAAACTCCAGGAGATAGTGAAGGACAGGGAAGCCTGGCGTGCTGCAATCCATGGGGTAGCAAAGAGTCGGACATGACTTAGCGACTGAACAATAACTCAGGCCATAGGAAATATTTTAAACCAAGGAGTGTTTAGTTATGTTTAGAAAGATCACTCAGGCTGTTGTGTGGGGAAACTGGATCCAAAAGAGGAAAAGAAGAGATAGATAAATAGACACCAGTTAGGTGGCTGCGCAGTGTCCCAGGGACAAGATAATGGTGACCAAGGTGTGACTCTTCCGAGATGTTGAGGAGTAAACATGAAAGCAAGCGCTTCTCAGTCACTTACAAGAGAGACTCAAGTCCCTTAGAAGCATTGATGTAAAATATGCAAATTACCAAGTACTTTAATCCAATCCTTTTATAGGAATATTGGAAGTTCTTGGGGCTTCCCTGATAGATCAGTTGAGTTGGTAAAGAATCCAGTGCAGGAGACCCCAGTTCAATTCTTGGGTTGGGAGGATCCACTGGAGAAGGGATAGGCTACTCACTCCAGTATTCTTGGACTTCCTGTGTGGCTCAGCTGGTAAAAGATCTGCCTGCAATGTCGGAGACCTGGGTTCAATCCCTGGATTGGGAAAATTCCCTGGAGAAGGGAAAAACTATCCACTCCAGTATTTTGGCCTGGAGACTTCTACGGACGGTATAGTGCCTGGGGCCACAAAGAGTCAGACACGACTAAGCAACTGAACTGAACTGAAGCAACTTTCACTTTCACTTTGGAAATTCTTAAGTCAGTCCCATTATACATTAAAATCATCACATGGACCACCTCAAACAGTCTACAATTCATTCAGCCAGGACTTCCCCAGAGGTCCAGTGATAAGACTTCACATTCTAATGTAGGGAGTGCAGGTTTGATCCCTGGTCAGGGAGCTAAGAGTCCATATGCCTCATGGCCAAAAAAACCAAAACATAAAACAAAAGCAATATCATAATGAATTCAATAAAGATTTTAAAAATAAGCAATTCATTCAGCCAAGTGAAAACTATGTTGAAGGCCTGCTCCCTGGCACCCCTGTGACCACATGATCCATCCTCTGGGCCACCAGACAGGCACTTGTCAAGGCAAGCGCTGGGAACCCCCACATCCTGAGGGGCTGCCCCCTCGCTGTGTTGGGAAATGCCCGGTGACCAGGTGAAAATGTCAGCCCACACCTCCTACCTCCTCAGGCTTGCTCCCAAGATTATTTGTTTGCCAAATGGCTGAAATAGAGTTCTGGTAAACCATTTCTCCCCCACCAAGAGAACAAGCTGGGATCTAAAGACGTGTGTGGCTCCGTGTGTGGAGAGAATGTTTGGCGCCTGAGCATCTTTGGCTGAATAGAGAGCTGTGGAAACTGTGAATGGTTTCCCTGGATTGCATTTCTCTGCCAGCAATTTTCTGGGGTTGACGAGTGGAGGGGAAGCAGAGTTGTCGAGAAGGCTGACCTGAGCCAAACTAGACTGGTTGTTGCCTCAGCCGCGTGGAAAGCGTCCTCCTTGTTCCTAATTAGGTCCATCTGAGATGAAGATGACACATCATTTGTTCTAACAAAAGGCACATCAAGGCCTTTCAAGAACTGGAGAAGGTCCCTGTCCTGCAGGAGCTGGGGATTGGTGGCTCCTATTTCTAAAGAGCAAGCTGTTCTGATAAGACATCTGACCGAATAGTTGGATTCCAAATTTTTACATTCTGTTTAAATTCAGATATATTTATAGAAGGCAGAATAATAGAGGCCAAAACAGTCAGGCTTGCCCTTCTCTGGTTTCCAGGAATATGCTAGATTCCTTTCTGAAACAGACTTAGTGCCTTTTCCTCCTGGATGGGGTGTTCTGTGCCACCTCGTGGACATAATGGAAACTGCACCTTGCCAAGGTTCTCTGAGCTCAAAGGAGGAACCCTCCCCAGCTGAGGGGGTAGAGAAAGGCTACCCCCTTCCTCTGAAGTAAAAAGCAGGCTCCAAGCTTGTCCAAAAAAGGACCCCCACAGAACCGATTGAGGATGGTGTGAGCAGTAACCTTCCTTGCTATTCTGCAATACCTCCAACCATCTATGACAGTCCTAGCCGCCATCTGTCGTGATCCGTGCAAATGGAGATGGGACATGGCCTGCTCTGGATCTCAAGTCAGGTGCTTTTGTAAAAATAAAGTTCCAAGGCCTTTTTCTTTTTCCATGGGAAGCAAGAAAATGGGAAATTAATATGGGCAACCGCTTGTTCCTGCTTGTGGGATGTTGGTGTTTGCAGCATGTCTGCTCTGGGATTCCTGAGGACAAGAGCAAAGGCAGGACTGGGTTTTTCATAAAACATTCACCCCAGTTTGTCTTCAGTGAAGAGTGAAGCCCAGACACAGCTTGGAGCACAAAGGCGCAGCCCCTAGGCTTGCACTTGCTTTGGGGGGTGGCCTTTGGAAACCAGCTCTTACAGGCTTCTGAAAACAGCACATCATCGGCTGTGTTGGGAGGTGGAGAGAACAGAAACTCCAATGCCTCACAATCCTGTTCGCAGCCCTCCTCCTTCACAGACCGGCTGCATAACCTTGGACACAAGGCCTGGGACACCCTGTACACCGGGTGTACAGGCTGTACAGTGGGGACAGTGATAGGAGCTGCCTCGCAGGGTGCCTGGAGGGCTACCCTAGATCTCGTCCAGGACTGGCTCCTGGCTGACTTGCGTAACTGGTCCAGTGAGCAGCCAACACGAGCTGAAGTTGCCCGGGCCCTCTGTGAACATCTAATAGGAAGCGCTGGTGGTGGGTGTCTGGAGGGAGGTGATAGAAACAGGGGTAGGGCAAGGGTACAGCCCAGATGAGGTCCTGGTCTCTGTGGAGGTGAGACAGGACGTGCAGGGTGCCCACAGGAGGTTGCAGCTACAGAATTGAAACATGTCAGGTGAGGTGATCAGAGACTAGGGCTCAGGGTCCCACTGCCCAGGCTGCCACCCTCCCACGGGCCCGTGTCTAGAAGGCAATGCTGGGGCGGGTCTCAGCGTCTGGCTGATAAGTGGCACTCGGGTTCTCCCAGGGCTCCCCTCGGAGACAGAATTCAGCAGAACTTAGCGGGTCCATGGTCTGGCTGGGGCGGGTGGTGTGTGCGCTGGTCAGCTCCCAGCATGAGCTGTTCCACAGGGCACCAAGGGGACACAGAACTCAGCAACAAAACCTAGGGATGGCCCTTTGTCATTTCTCTTTTTGTTAATTAAAGTATACTTGATTTACCATGTTAATTTCTCGTCATCTCCATTAAAGAGTCTAAGTTCTGAATGTGTGTCTAGAGTTTCCAAGAGGTTGCCATCCTCTCATAAGGGAAAGAAATACACATATAATGAGTTTATACTGTATCCCAGACATTACGCAAGGGAGATTAGATGTTTCATCCTCACAACAGCCCCAGAAATTATTTTGCCCATTGTACAGGTGGGGAAGGGCTTCCCTGATGGGTCAGTGGATAAAGAGTCTGCCTGCAATGTAGGAGACACAAGAGATGTACGTTTGATCTGGAGTGAGCAGGCTACTCACTCCAGTATTCTTGCCTAGAGAATTCCATGGACAGAGGAGCCTGGCAGGCTACAGTCCATAGGGTCGCAAAGAGTCGGACAAGACTGAGCAACTAAACAGCCGCCAGGTGGGAAAACTGAAGCTCAGGGAAGTGAATGACTTGGCTACTCCACCTGGCTGGTGAGAGTGCAGCCGGGTCAGGATGGAGACAGGAGAGTTTAGCAGTGTTGTATTTTTGTGTGCCCCCAGCACTGGGCACAGTGCCCTGGACTTAGGAAGAGCTTAGCAAATGTCTGCTGGGTTGAGAATGGGAGGATTCATGTGCCAAAAGGGCATTTGGAAACCGGGGCAGATGCCCAAGCTGGGCTCTGAAAGACCAGCTGTGTAGAGCAGCAGCTGGGGAATCATTGGTTCAGAATTTGCAGTCACCTGGCCGGCGGCCTGCGGGCCCACAGCCAGCTGTGAACAAGGCCTGACTTGATCAGCTCTGGATCTTTCATTGCAGGCAATCCACCTTCCAAAGAGGTGCCAGCAGGGCAGTACCCATTCATAGTCACTTCTGATGATGGACGGAAGGTTCCTGTGGTCCAGGCCTATGCTTTTGGCAAATACCTAGGCTATTTGAAGGTTGAGTTTGATGAAAAAGGAAATGTTGTCACTTCACATGGAAATCCCATTCTTCTCAACAGCAGCATCCCAGAAGGTATGTGAAATTCAGGGCAGTGATCCACCAACCCAAAATTAGATGGCTGAATTGTGTTTTATTTGCTTTGTTAACGTTTCAGGACAATGTTTCTGAAGAACTGAGTTTCTTCCTTGAGTTTACCCTACTGTCTTCTTGGATAAGGAGATTTAAAACACACCCATGGGCTTCTCCAAGCCCTCTCAGCACCAGACACTGTGTCACTGCTTGCTGTGCCTTTTTCAGCTCTACCCTGGCACAGGAGACCCGCTCTCAGCTCACGCCCCAGGGGAGAGCTGGGGGAGACCTGGGTTCAGATAGGGAGGTACTGCTGATCAGGGGCCCTGGAGAGTCAGAGCTTCTGACAGCCAGAGGGGGGGGTCAGGACCCCATAGCNACCCATGGGCTTCTCCAAGCCCTCTCAGCACCAGACACTGTGTCACTGCTTGCTGTGCCTTTTTCAGCTCTACCCTGGCACAGGAGACCCGCTCTCAGCTCACGCCCCAGGGGAGAGCTGGGGGAGACCTGGGTTCAGATAGGGAGGTACTGCTGATCAGGGGCCCTGGAGAGTCAGAGCTTCTGACAGCCAGAGGGGGGGGTCAGGACCCCATAGCAGGACCTCTTATCCCTTTACCTGCCCAAGTATAAGCATAATCATTGCCCCCATCTGCACGATGGATGCTGTCCCCGGGGGGCCAGCAGGTAGTCAGATATGATGAGTTGATTTTGATTCACTTGGCATTTTAAGATCCAAGCAGGGCCTTATTTTCAGGAAACAGAACAGATGTGTCTAAGGAAATTTCCTGGTCAAAAACCAAAATGTACACAAATATGGTGAAGGACTGTAGACTCATGCCAGGTTAGCTGAATGATGTTTGAGTCTTTCACACTTAAGCCAGTGTGAGATCTGCTCTAACTGCAGGCTGATTTGTTTGTTTTCTTCTAGATCCAAACATAAAAGCAGACATTAACAAATGGCGGGTAAAATTAGATAATTATTCGACCCAGGAACTGGGGAAAACAATTGTCTACCTGGATGGCACCGCTCAGTCGTGCCGCTTTCGAGAATGCAACATGGGCAACCTGATTTGTGATGCTATGGTGAGTGGTTCCCAGGAGAGCAGGGCCCACGCCTAGGGAGGGTGGAGGAGAGATGGAAGGAGGGAGGGAGGATGTGAGGACGGACCACTTGATACAGAAACGAAGACATTTAAAGCTTAATGCCCAAATAGGTGACCGGTGAGGACCTGCTGCATAGCTCAGGAAGCTCGACTCAGTGCCCTGTGGGGACCTACGTGGGAAGGAAATCCAAAAAGGGGAGGATACACAGATAACATACAGCTGATTCACTCTGCTATACAGCAGAGACTAACAAAACATTATAAGCAACTGTACTCCAATGAAAATGTTTTCTAAAAATCAGTGCCCAGATAAAAGCTTGGTGTGGATTCGCAATGAGTACCCTGGGAAGGTGCCTGAACCATACCAGTGGACCACCCCTGTTTTGTAGAAAGTTTTCACTTTTATCTCAGGTTCAAGAGGTTTGTTAACAAAATAAGCCACTCGTTATATACAAATAAATAATGCAAACATTTATTAGAGGAGTATCTAGCTTACTTTGAATATACTGACATTAAAAGAAAAGAGAAATAGGAACAGCAGAGGATGCATCACCAAACTGGGGTTTGACTAACAGACAAACAGTGCTGGGAAGCCCTGCGACATAGCACATCTGGAGTTCCAACTGGGAAAAGGGCCAAGGCAGCATGTCTGTTCTGTGGATGAGACTTCAAGGGCTGCAGTCTGGGATTCCTGCTCACAATCCCCAGGCCGCAAACCATCATCATCAGTCTGCGTGCAAAACTGCAGCTCGGGTATTATGTTAACCTTGTTCATGTAGATTACGTAGGTCTTGGAAAAGACCCCGATGCTGGGAAAGATTGAAGGCAGGAGGAGAAGGGAGCCGCAGACGATGAGATGGTTGGATGACACCATCGACTCAATGGACATGAGTTTGAGCAAACTCCAAGAGATAGCAAAGGATGGGGAAGCCAGGGGGGTTGCAAAGTCAGACACAACTGAGCGTCTGAACAACAACAACCTTTTTTACAATGCTGTTTGCTTTGTTCTGCAAATCTTGGAATGCTGTTAAGTCCCAGTCGATTGGTCCTGGTTGGCTCAGCAAATTCGAAGATCCTCCCTCTATCTACCTATGGTGGCTCTTAGCCAACCCTCACAGCAGGCATGGCTGAAACTCACAGCAGCAGTCAGGGCAGTGTCCAGGCAGGTTAGAAGCAAGGTCAGAGGCCTGCTTTGCTTTGTCTCTGAAGCCTAAACAAGACTATTTAACCTCTTTATTGCTGGACAAGAATGAAACCTTTATTTCGAGGTGCTCATCTTTAGTGTCTGAATTTTGGATATGGCTTTCCTTTTGTAAGATGACCTGACACCACAAACTCTGCTTCTCTGAAGATGTGGACATAGTAGATAAAACACTTTTGCCTGGGCCTAACAAGGCCAGGCTGCGTTTTCCTGATCTGTCTCCTCTTGGCCCTGAGAACTTGGCCTTGTGGGAACAGCCTTCACAAGCAGAGAACGATGACATGTAGTTATCCTGAGGATAGTAAGTCCCATGGCGAGTGAGATCTCACACCCAAAGCACTGCTCTCTCCACCCGTCAGCCCCCCAGAGGCCATGCCGAACTGAGGTCTCAGGGTCAAACTCACCATGCCCAGGGGAACCCAGGGGGCCTTGGCTCCATGCTTGGTATCTAGGATGAAGCCACATTCAATAGAAGTCTGCCAAGTACTGATCCATGTTATTATATGGCAGAAACCAGTACAATATTGTAAAGCAATTATCCTTCAATTAAAAATAAATTAAAAAAAAAGCCTGCCAAGTAAATGACAACACTCACACTTCCCAAGGCAGGACCAGCGCTGGCTCCTAAGCACCATGCAATCCATGTGAGACAAGTAGCTGCAGAGAAGCCAGAGTGTGACTGTGTGGAGGCAGGTGTGCGAGGAAACACCCCAGGCTCCAGCAGCGCTCGCCGCACAGGGAGGAGTCCCCCCCCCGCCCCCCCGTTTCAGGACACTGCCGTGGTGCTGCCCTCCTGGCCCTCACCTCCTCCTCCATCCTACTTTTTCAAATGGCAGTGTATTCTTTTTATTTCTTGTCACTAAACACATATTATGTAAAAGAAAAGACTGGAACTCCATCTCAGGGGCTGTCTGTCTCTGTGTCTCCAAAACTGCCAGCTTGGAAACTGGCCGGGGACCTAGACCAGAATGCCAGGATTCTTGGTGGCCCAAGGTCTAGAGCCAAAAGGGTTCTGGGCTCTGCCCTCAGGAGCAAGTGTGGGGCCTGTCCTGCGGGAGCAGCCCCATGAGCCACTCTGCACAGGGTTCCCTGGTCTTTGCTGGGGGGTGGGGTTGGGCTTTGCTCAGGGCCCCTGCTCTGGGGATGCAGGGTCTTAGGAGAGGGTCTCAGAGCTGCTGGCTGCTCAGTCTTCCCTGGGTCTGGTCACAATATCTTATTGTTGCTTCTCAGATTATAAAGCTAGTTTTGACAAGTTACACTTGAGAGAGCTCCAGGCACACAGGGGCAGAAGAAAAGCAGCTTCATTTCTCGGAACGAACCCTCAGAAAGAAGGCTCAGAATAACAAGTGTAAATTCCTGCTGCTGTTGCAGATTAACAACAACCTGAGACACCCGGATGAGATGTCCTGGAACCACGTGTCCATGTGCATTTTAAATGGAGGTGGCATCCGGTCACCCATTGACGAGCGGAACAATGGTATGCTCCTGGACCCTGGCCTCAGCTCTCTGTCTGACCAGCTCCCCAAACCTGGCCATGGGCAGCCTTAGCTCCTCTGTGCTGCCAGCCACAACCCACAGTGCCAGGCCCCTCAGCTTGGGTTAGCTGCCACTCAAGTCAGCGCCGACCCACAGGGCACATGCGTGCTTATATTCTTGGCGGGCACTTGTATTTTCAGATGCATGTGCACACAGAGGGAGCAGTTAGCCTTAGTGGAACCGAGCTTTACCTAAACTTCTGACTTAGGACTTGCCAGGTGGCCCAGTGGTTAAGACTCTGCAACTGCAATGCAGGGGGCATGGGTTCGAGCCCTGGTCGGGGAACTATGATCCCACATGCTGTGCAGTGCAGCCAAAACTTAAAAAAAAAAAACAACTTCTGACTCACATGAATCATTGACTGATTTATGCAAAATGGTGACAGCTTCCACCTGGATATCTGGAAAGAGAAGGACAAAACTGCCAATCTCAAGCCCTGGACAAAACAGCTGGACAACTTCCTTTAGTGCATTTACAGATATCCTGGATTATAGCACATGGTAAAACCAGCCAACCAGACAGATATTAAAGACACTCCCGTCATCTTCCCTGCGTACGTGCATGCTGTCGCTTCAGTCGAGTCCGACTCTGTGCAACCCTATGGACTTGCAGCCCGCCAGGCTCCTCTGTCCATGGGATTCTCCAGGCAAGAATACTGGAGGGGGTTGCCATGGCCTCATCCAGGGGATCTTCCTGACCCAGTGATCGAACCCAGGCCTCTCATGTCTCCTGCATTGGCAGGCAGGTTTTTTACCACTGACCCACCTGATTAGGAAGCCCTAATCATCTTCCCTGATATACTGTCAAAATAGTCTCAGTGGAGGAGGGCACAGCCAGGGGCCTCCTGATCCCTGTCTTCCCGAGCATCAGGAATACTCAGACTGTGCTGTCCTCATAGCCTCCTCATGGCCCTGTCTCCTTTACCTCCTCTGCGGGTCCTGAAGGACACTGGGCTTGTTCGCAAGCTGTTTTCCCTCCGGCCTCATCTGTGACTACCCTTAGGCACGATTACCTGGGAGAACCTGGCTGCTGTGTTGCCCTTTGGAGGCACGTTTGACCTGGTCCAGTTAAAAGGCTCCACCCTGAAGAAGGCCTTCGAGCACAGCGTGTACCGCTACGGCCAGGCCACGGGCGAGTTTCTGCAGGTGGGAGGTAAGTCACCTTCCCAGGTGAGGGGAGGCTTCCTGCTGGTTGGCTTAGCTCCCGGACTCACCAGGACCTCCTGGGCAGGCTTGCTTAGGCTTCATACACCCAACACCGGTGCACAGTCTTTCAGTGGCTGTGGACTCCCAGACTACTAAGAATAGGTCGGGGTAAAAGCCCCAAGGCCCTGAAAATGAGCAATATTTGCCAAGTCTGATTTGGACATCAGACGATCTTTTCTGAGGAGCTGGCCCTCTGAGTCTAAGCAGGTCAGCTGCCTTGAGGTCTGCTGCCGCTGCTGCCCAGTCACTTTAGTTGTGTCCGATTCTGTGCGACCCCGTAGACGGCAGCCCACCAGGGTCCCCGTCCCTGGGATTCTCCAGGCAAGAACACTGGAGTGGGTTGCCATTTCCTTCTCCAATGCCTGAAAGTGAAAAGTGAAAGTGAAGTCACTCAGTCGTGTCCAACTCTTAGTGACGCCATGGACCACAGCCTACCAGGCTCCTCCGTCCATGGGATTTTCCATGCAGGAGTACTGGAGTGGGGTGCCATTGCCTTCTACCTTAGTTGTTTAAACATTCAATATTCCTTGTAAAAACAAAAACAAACCAAACCTTTTTCTGTTCTACTGCCTGGTAATTGCCTGGAAGCATGCAGAGGTTCAAGGGAATGCAATGTCCAGTCACTATTAACAAAGATGATTTCTGCAAGGGGCAGCCAGGACAAGACATTGGAACCTGGTTCTAGTTCCACTGGGACCTGGGGCAAGTTTTCATTCAGCCTCTCAGAGAACAGTGAGAAAATGTGCCTGCTTATCTTATGGATTGCCATGAAAGTGGAAGGAAAATAAATGTTTCCCAAATTGTTAAGGACTTCTAAAGTGCTTTTGTCAATCACTGATTCCACAGCCCAATGAGTTAAACTTAAAATTAATATGAATAATCTTAATTGACTCTGACACCATAGTCTGACCTCACTGTTTGTACTATAGATGGTAGACCCCACTTGAGGGGTCTGATTGCTTTTCAAGTCTTCCCCCTTCTGGGAAGTCCCAGAGCACCCCACTGCTGGGACTGAGGGGCTGCAGAGGTTGGTGGAATCCCACCCACTGCCCATAGGGTTGCCCAGATATTCTGTGTTTTCCAGCAGAGAGCAGAGTGAATAGCAAGAGGCACTGTGTTGGGTAGCTGTATGTTTCGCAGAAGTCACCCAGGCCAAATTATTAACCGTTTGTTAATAGTTGTTGGTCAGCAAAATGATAAATATCCTGTATCTCTCATCTGTTCCTCATTTTCCAAAGCTATTGAACCAAGTTGTTGGACTGATTAATTCATGATGTGAATTTTAAAAAGGTGTGGTTTCTCCCTGCAGAGTCCCTGATTGCCCACCTTGGGCTAGAGCCAGTTTCCCTCCCAGGGATTCTCAGGCCTCCCAGAAAGACTCAAGGATAAACTTAACCAGATACAGTAGCTCCAACGTCACTTCAGCTCTCTTGCTGAAGTTTCACTCAAACTAAATGAAAACTAAGCCGCAGTCCCCTAACTCCAGATTTGGGCCAAAATCTTTCTTAGAAAACAAAAACTTTCCTTTGGAGCTAGTGAAAACCTACAGCCTCATTTCTTTTCTAGGAATTCACGTGGTGTACGATATTTCCCGAAACCGTGGGGACAGGGTGGTCAAGCTAGAGGTTCTTTGCACCCAGTGCCGCGTGCCCAGTTACGAGCCTCTCAGAATGGATCAGGTGTACAAGGTGATCCTCCCGAGCTTCCTTGTCAGTGGTGGAGACGGGTTCCGGATGATAAAAGATGAAATAATAAAACATGACTCTGGTAAGCACAAGCGTCTCTTCCCCTCCCTAACCCAAAGGTACCCGAGAACAGAACAGATCCCGAGGGGAGCAGCCCACGATGACACCAGGAGGGCAAAGCCAGAAACCAGATCTGCCCCTACACTGTCAGCTGCCTCCCACTGAGTTAGGAAACAGCCTAGGGTAGTAGAGTCTTGCCTCTCCCCAGCACTCAACCCATCCATCCGTGCCCAGGGAAAACATTTTTTTACATAGAAGTGTTTTAAAACTTTTTAAAGTGCAGCTAAGCAGCTATTTAAATTGTGAAATATAAACATGTGGCATTTTTAGGTTGGATGTGGGAAACCATAGTAAATCATCTCAACTTTTTTAAAAATTTATTTATCTGGGGGAATGCCGGGTCTCGGTTAGTTTGCTTGGGCTTTTTTCCTTTTAGTTGCAGCTGGCAAGGGGCCGCTCTTGGTTGCAGTGCTCAGGCTTCTGACTGTGGTGGCTTTTCTTGCTGCAGAGCACAGGCTCTGAAACAGGCTCATTGTGGCACAAGGGCTTAGATGCTCCACTGCTGGTGGAGTCTTCCCAGATCAGGGATTGGACCCATGTTTCCTGCACTGGCAGGCAGATTCTTACCCACTGCACCACCAGGGAAGACCCCAAATCACCTCAACTTTCTTGAAGAAGCTTTTGCTGTGAAAAGGTCAGGTAGGCATGAATGGGATATGCCCCCTGCCCCATTCAGCACAATGTGTTGGTGGAGGACATCACAGGAACCACCGAGCTGACCCCACGTGAGGGTCATTATACTCCAGCCTCATTTTCAAAAATTCAATTGAGAACCACTTCCTGTGCATGGAGTACACTGCCAGTACACGACCCCTTCCTGTTCTCCAGGGTAAAACCTAGTGTGTTCACAAGACACATGCACAGCTTCTCTGCGTCCGTCTCTACGGCCTTATCATGAGGGTCCTGCCATGGTAGCTGCATGTCTCACGGAGGGTGGAGGGCAGAGCCAGGGCCAAGGAGGCAGCCCTTCCTAGGAGGAAAGGCGCCAGCTCCTTCCAACCGTTCCATGACAGGAAATGGAAAGACAGGCTTAGAAGGTGTCCTCTTGAGTCCTGCATGAAACAAAGTTAATGGCTGTGTATCACTCAAGCCCAGACTAGTGAGTGCTGGAGAGAAAGATCTCGCATGGAAGGCTGAGAAAGCTTTGGCTGTAAATGTTCTCAGCCCTCATCATACATTAGAATCACTTGGGGAGTATTTTAAATTAAATACCAGCTTGGTTCTGACTTTTAAGAGAGTCTGATTTACTTGGTTGGAGCAAAAGGCTTTGCAGTGATTCTGATGTATACCCAGGGGTGAGAACCACTGCAGAGAAGGGTTCTTTTTAAATACTATAGTAATACATTGTTTTATTGAGGTATAATTGGAATATAACATTAGTTTCAGGTATAAAACATGATTCCATATTTGTATATATTGCAAAATGATCACCGTGTTAAGTCCAATTAATGTCACCTTACATAATCACAAATTTTCTTGTAATGAGGACTTCTAAGATCTATTCTTGTATCAACGTTCAAATATGCAATAGTATTAATAACTATATTCACTATGCCATACATTACAGCCTCAGGACTTATTTATAACTGGAAGTTTGTATTAACTTTTGACTCCCTTCACCCATTTGCATCCTCACCCAATCCCAACCCCCTCTACCTCTAGGAACCATCCGTCTGTTCTCTGTAACTGAGCTTGCTTGCTTTGTTGTTGTTGTTGAATTTACGGTATTTGTCTTGTCTGAATTATTTCACTTAGCATAATGTCTTCAAGGGCCATCCATGTAGTTGCAAATGGCAAAAGGTCATTTTTTTTTTAATAGCTGAAGAGTATTCCATTGTATATATGTATATACACACATCTTTATTCATCCACCCATTAATGGACATTTGTTTCCTTATGCTTCCCTGGTGGCTTAGATGGTAAAGAATCTGCCTGCAATGTCAGAGATTGGGGTCCCACCCCGGGGTTGGGAAGATCCCCTGGAGGAGGAAATGGCAACCCACTCCAGTATTCTTGCCTGGGGAATTCCATGGACAGAAGGGCCTGGCAGGCTACAGTCCATGGGATGGCAAAGAAATGGACACAACTGAGTGACTAAGACACTTGCTTATCTTGGCTATTGTAAATAATGCTATGATGAGCGCAGAAGTGCACGTATCTTTTCAAATTAGTATTTTCATTTTCTTTGGTAAATACTCAGGAGTGGAACTGTTGAATCATTTGGAAGTTCTATTTTCAATTTCTTGAGGAGCCTCCTACTATTTTTCATAGCAGCTGCACCAATTTCCATTTTTGCAGACAATGCACAAGACTTCCTTTTCTCCACATCCTCACTGACATTTTTTATCATTTTGGTCATAGTTGTTCTAACAGGTGTGAGGTGGTAACTGTTTATGGTTTTGATCGCATTTCTCTGATAATTTATGATATTGAGCATCTTTTCATGTGCTTTTTGGTCATCTGCATTTCTTCTCTGGAAAAATGTCTGTCAGATCCTCTGCCCATCTTTTAGTCAGATTTTTTTTGGGGGTAGGCTATTGAGTTGTGTGCATTCTTTATATATTTTGGGTATTAACCTCTTAGCAGATATATGATTTGAAGGGGTACTTTTAAAATAAAAGTCAGGTCACTGTGGGTTTGTTGTAGTTACAGGCAATTAGTATTTGTCAGTTGTCTTCTCTTTTGGAAATGAAGCCTCCATTATTTCACCATCAATGATGTGAAAATGATTCTTGAGTAGGCAAGCCAAAAAAAAAACCCAAAAAACAAAAAAGCCACATCTACTTCTCAACTAATTATCTTAACCTGGTTCCTTAGTGCCTCCACTCTGGAGTGGTTCAGAGACAATAGTGACCACAGCCTTTTCCTTTTCAAACATTCATATATTTGTTTGGCTGCTTCAGGTTTCAGCTGTGGCAGGCAGACTCTCTACTTGTAGCACACAGGCTCCAGAGCCTGCAGGCTCAATGGTTGTGGTGTGTGGGCTACTAGTTGCTTTGAGGCATTAGGATATTAGTTCCCCGACCAGGGATCAAACCCATTTCCCCTGCAGTGGAAGGCAGATTCTTAACCACTAGACTGTCAGGGAAGTCCCTAGGTAGGAAGTCCCTTCTTACCAAGTCATCTCAGAGTTGAGAGGACTCTATTCCCCTGAATTATCCAATAGTAGACAATGGGCACATTTCTCATCTGAAACATGAAAAGCAATCAGATTCTTTGCACTTATGATCACCACTGTCCTTGTCTTTTGTGATACTTTGGCCTCGCTTGTGAAAGGAGTATCTTCCTTCTTATAATCACAAAGGACTTTAAAGAAGTACATTGGCTTTCCCCTTATTATTATTAATGAATCATTATTTTTTCTGTAGTTAATATATGTATTTTTCTAGGTGACCAAGATATCAACGTGGTTTCCGGATACATCTCAAAAATGAAAGTGCTTTATCCAGCAATTGAAGGTCGGATCCAGTTTTCTGCAGGAAGTCATTGCTGTGAAAGTTTTTCCTTAATATTTCTTTCAGTTTTGGCAGTGTTCATTATTTTATACCAATAGCCAAAAAGTCTCCTCGCCATTAATGGAACTGTATTTTTTTTCTCACGTGAGATTCAAGTCGTTTTTTTAGGAACTGGTTTTACGATGGCGCAGACCGTCTTTGCAGTCTCCTAGAAACTGAGCTTAGAGGGTTGTAAGTAAAGACACTGACATCATCACTCAGGGTCAGCAACTCAGTGAACACCCAGGAAAAGAAATGAAAATGGGACCTCTGACGAGAAGGCCAGCCTTCTTTAGTTTACATATGCAAATTTTAATAAAACTCTAACACCTTTAAACCATGCACATCATTTTTCTCCTTTATATCCCTTCTAATCCACCAAGCAACTTATGTTTATATAACTTTATCATTTACGAGGGAATTCTAAGCATATTTTCTTATTTGATGCCCATAACTTTTGTGCGTGGGAAGACAGGCATTGTTTTCTTCTCGTATGAAAGATGAAGAAACTAAAGCTCAGAGCTGACTTAAGGCCATATAGGTAAAAGTGACAGATCCCAGACCTGCACCTAGGCCTCTGACCTCAGTACCACACTCTTTCAGTTAAATCCAGTTACTGTTCAGGATGATATTTACTGGAGCTCCCAACTGATGGAGGACAAGTCTCTGCTTTATTTCTGGTCTCTCTTTTTTTCCTCTCTAGTATATTTGATAGGGAGTTTAATGGACTAAACACACAGCGGTGTTCTCTTCCTCACCATCATATACCTTTGAGGAGTTTGGACACAAAGGGCAGTAGATAATGGGAAAGGCCAGGAACTCCAAAAGGACATCTGGGGGTAGGTAGAAGGGGAAGGAAAGACTGGAACACCCAGGTATAACTTCCATTAGAGAAGAGAAACAGATAAAGCCCATTTACTCTTGCTACATAGACATTTGCTAGGTTGTAGCAGCGGAGTGCCTAACACATGGCATTAGCTACTATTAATTTTATGGCATTCTATCAGTTCTCCATTTCTTTCCTCCTCCTTCTTAATGGGAAGGTGTCACAAGAAGAGAACCTTCTTAGAGAAGGTGTAATTCTAAACCTGCACCTGTGTCTCCTAGCAAGATATACTTATTCTAGGTGCACACATATACACTTCACCCCTTCCTCACTTTTGGAAAATTCAGAGGAGAGACAAGGTTGATTTTTCAAGTGGTCCACCTAAGTTTAAAGTCAGCTCTGCCTCCATATTTGAACAGTCACTCTCAGTCATTCTCAAGCACAGACATGAGGACTCCTGCCTGAGAGTGGCAGCACCCGCTGAGTGGGTGCTCGGGAAATACCCAGACTAATGCTCTACATGATTTATGCACAAATACTTGCTTAAAGGGGTAGTGGGGACCATGTGAGCCTGCTCATCATTGTATACATGATTCAACGAGAAATGGGAGGCCTCACCTTAGAAAATAGAGAGCAGACAACAGCTAAAGGACTGAAGAGTGAGAATGTTTGTTTTTTAATGTTTCCAAATATTAGGTACTCTTGATACAAATGTACTTTTAAATTTCATAACCTCTTTATAAAGATTGATGCAATAAAGTAATGCCCTCTGTTCTATGCATATGGAGATTGACCATAAATGAATGCCAATAAGATTGTAAGAGGAAAAATGTCAATAGGACTGCATTTGGGCTACATTTTTTATGCTTGGCCAGGAAAACAGGGTAAACCCTATTGAAGCACAAATTTTTAAAGAACATTTTTGTAAGTTTTCTAAATCTGTGTGCCTGTATTGTTCAGTGGTTTAAGAAATGACCTAAAAACACTTTGCAATTATAGGTTCCAAACAATAAAATTGAAGATACACTCTTTGTCTTTGGTAGTTATTTCTTCTCTCAAGCAAATACTTACAACCCAAGACAATATGACTGAAGGAAAACTCTTTTGACAGTTCATCACTGGTATCACTGCCCATGATTATAAGCCCCCTGCCATCTGACAGCCCTCCCTATATCCCATCTTACCCCCCTAAAAATAAGAAAAATACATTCAATTTTTAGGTAGGAAAGAACAGTAGATAAAGGGTACATAAGACTAATGCGAATTCCCTGGTGGTCCAGTGGTCAGGACTCCATGCTTTCACTGCGGTGGGCACAGGTTCCTCCTGGTCAGGGAACTAAGATCCTACATGCCACACGGCATGGCCAAAAATAAATAAATAAATTTTATGGCTTTTATGTATAGAATCTGTTTTGATGACGATAATTGTTTCCAAAAAATAAAAGATGTGTTCAAATTATATAGTGTTGGGGATTTTCATTAATTTATCTGAACTGGCCATGTGCATCTAAGAATCTTCCTCATTTAATACTGATGATACAGCAGATCAGCTATTACACCTTGAGCAGACACATTAAATCCATTTGGTGGCAGAGCTGCGCTGAGCGGTTTACAACAGAGTAAGATCCCTCAGGGGGCTTCCCTGGTGGCTCAGTGGCTAAGAGTTCACCTGCCAATTCAGGGGATATGGATTTGATCCCTGGGTCCAGGAAGATCCCACATGCCACAGAGCAACTAAGCCTGTGCACAACTGCTGAGCCCGAGTACTGAAATTACTGAAGCCCACACACTCTGGAGTCCATGCTCCACAAGAGGAGCCCCCGCAATGGGAGGCCTGGGTACTACAACCAGAGCGTGGCCCCGGCTTGCGCAACTAGAGAAGGCCTGCACACAGCAACGAAGACCTAGCACAGCCAAAAATAATTAATTAATTTTAAAAAATAACTTGGCAGGTCCCTTCCTATTTGTGAGAGTTGCCAGGGCTTGGTTACATATCCAGGTTGCTGCATTTGCTCTAGTGTAAGTGAGTGAAATCACTCAGTCTTGTCCAACTTTTTGTGACCCCATGGGCTGTAGCCCACCAGGCTTCTCTGTCTATCGAATTCTCCATGCCAGAATACTGGAGTGGGCAGCAGTAGCCCTTCCCTTCTCCAGGAGATCTTCCCAACCCAGGGATCGAATCCAGGTCTCCCACGTTGCGGGCAGATTCTTTACCGTCTGAGCCACCAGGGAAGCCCAAGAATACCAGAGTGGGTAGCTTATCAATTCCTTAGAGGATCTCCCCGACCCAGGAATCAAACTGGGGTCTCCAGCACTGCAGGCGGATTCTTTACCAGCTGAGCTACCAGGGAAGCCCTTCTAGGCTGCTCCACATTTTTTTCAGGTAACCTCATCACCACCTCTCCACGTTGCACCAGTTTTTCTCCACCTTGCATTATCCTAAAATATGGATATAGTACTACCTTCACTCCCAAGAGCAGCTAGCATAATGCTGAAGTGTTAAAATAAAGCTTTAGTGATTAGGCATAAATGGAGGGAGTTACAATGCAAAAGGAAACTTAAAACTCAATGTGAGACAGCAGTGCTCCTAAAAAGCATCAACCAGGGCTTCCCTGGTGGCTCAGTGGTAAAGAATCCGCCTGCCAATGCAAGAGATACAGGTTTGATCCCTCCTCTGGGATGATCCTGAATACTGCGGAGCAACCAAGTCCATTGCTTAGAACCTGGGCGAGGCAACTACTGAGCCAGCACAGTCATCAGTAAATAAATAAAAATTTAAACAAACAATCAACGAAACCCATCACTTGGAGTCCTTTTTGGGTTTCTTTCCAGCTCTCTTAGTGTCAAGCACTGGACAGCCCCAGGGGGACAGTCCTTGAACTGCTTCTGTCTTCTCTTTACACTTAATCTCTCTGTGCTCTCATTCAGTTTTACATCATAAGGCTAGTGACTCTCAGATTTATACCCCTGCCTACATCTCTCCCATGGACTCCAGATTCACAAATACAATGGCCTACTTGGCATCTCTAGTTGAGATGATTTAATAGGTGACCCAAACTTTACATGCCCAGTGGATTCTTGATCCCCCCTGAAAACTGGTGCCAGGCACAATTCCCTTCAGCTCATTTAATGGACCCTTCATCATTCCTATTGTTCAAACTGAATCTTGGAATATCCTTGGCTGCTGTTTTTCTCTCAAACTCACAACCTGTCCATCAGTAAATTCTGTTTCCTGACTAAAAGAACTAGAGAGACTTCAGCTTCTCAAAAACTTCATAAGTACTGCCCTGATTTAAATCACTGTCATGTCACCTGAATTACTTCACCAGCCTCATTCCATTTGTCTGTTTTAAATTTTTATTTATTCATTTATTGGCTGCACAGGGTTCTTGTTGCTATGCGAGGGCTTTCTCTGTTTGCAGGGAGTGGGGGCTACTCTTTGTTGCGGTGTGTGGACTTCTCATCGCGGTGGCTTCTCTTGTTGAGGACCACAGCCTCTAGAGCATGGGCTCAGTGCTTGTGGCACACAGGCTTAGCTGCCCAGAGGCATGTGGAACCTTCCCGGACCAGGGATTGAACCTGTCTCCCCTGCAATGGCAGGCAGATTCTTAACCATTAGGGAAATCCTCTGTNGCTTCCCTGGTGGCTCAGTGGTAAAGAATCCGCCTGCCAATGCAAGAGATACAGGTTTGATCCCTCCTCTGGGATGATCCTGAATACTGCGGAGCAACCAAGTCCATTGCTTAGAACCTGGGCGAGGCAACTACTGAGCCAGCACAGTCATCAGTAAATAAATAAAAATTTAAACAAACAATCAACGAAACCCATCACTTGGAGTCCTTTTTGGGTTTCTTTCCAGCTCTCTTAGTGTCAAGCACTGGACAGCCCCAGGGGGACAGTCCTTGAACTGCTTCTGTCTTCTCTTTACACTTAATCTCTCTGTGCTCTCATTCAGTTTTACATCATAAGGCTAGTGACTCTCAGATTTATACCCCTGCCTACATCTCTCCCATGGACTCCAGATTCACAAATACAATGGCCTACTTGGCATCTCTAGTTGAGATGATTTAATAGGTGACCCAAACTTTACATGCCCAGTGGATTCTTGATCCCCCCTGAAAACTGGTGCCAGGCACAATTCCCTTCAGCTCATTTAATGGACCCTTCATCATTCCTATTGTTCAAACTGAATCTTGGAATATCCTTGGCTGCTGTTTTTCTCTCAAACTCACAACCTGTCCATCAGTAAATTCTGTTTCCTGACTAAAAGAACTAGAGAGACTTCAGCTTCTCAAAAACTTCATAAGTACTGCCCTGATTTAAATCACTGTCATGTCACCTGAATTACTTCACCAGCCTCATTCCATTTGTCTGTTTTAAATTTTTATTTATTCATTTATTGGCTGCACAGGGTTCTTGTTGCTATGCGAGGGCTTTCTCTGTTTGCAGGGAGTGGGGGCTACTCTTTGTTGCGGTGTGTGGACTTCTCATCGCGGTGGCTTCTCTTGTTGAGGACCACAGCCTCTAGAGCATGGGCTCAGTGCTTGTGGCACACAGGCTTAGCTGCCCAGAGGCATGTGGAACCTTCCCGGACCAGGGATTGAACCTGTCTCCCCTGCAATGGCAGGCAGATTCTTAACCATTAGGGAAATCCTCTGTCTCTACTTTTACTCGACTTTAGTCTCTTCTCAACACTCTCAACACAGTAACCAAAGTGATTCTATCACAATATTAGAAAGATGACATTGCTCATGTGCTCAAAATCTTTCCATCATGGACCAAGTAGAAGCGAGTTATCATAACGGCTTCCAAGGACCATTGCAATCTTGTTTCCCCTCCTTTCTCTGACATTATCTACCTTCACGCACCGTGATTGGGGTAGATTTCTTTCAAAAGGACTTCCACTTAAACCTTCCACTTGCTATTTCTCTATTGCTATTTCTGCACGGCTTAATCTCTCACCTTCAGGCCTTCTTCAATGTCAATGATTATATTAAACTGCAACCCAATTCTCTTTTTCAGTTTAATTTTTTTTCTGAGCACTTGTTACTTTCCAACATACTATATACTATATACTATTTTATTATTTATACTGTTTATACTGTCTCTGTTCCCTGGGCTACATGTAAGCTTATAAATGCACAAATATATCCCTGGCATCTGAAAGTGCCTGGCACATACTGAGTGCTCAATACACACGTGCATAATAAATTGAATAAACCATGAATAATTCCTTCTCTGCTACCTCTCTCTCACCCTCTGGACTCAGTCCAAAAGCCACACAGTCCTTTTTCTCCACTATCAGCTCCTCCAGAAGATAATTTCTCTATCTAGCCATCCTTTTCATCCTGCAGAACAGTTTGCTTCTTTTTTACTGTAACCCCTCTGCAACCAAAAGGCCAATTAATTCTTCCCTGAAAAGTATAGCTGCCTTTTTATAAAAAATAAATTTTCGAGCCTCCTTCCCTGCTCCCTGGATTTCCCAGGTAGCACTAGTGGTCAAGAACCCACCTGCCAATGCAGCAGACATAAGAGACACAGGTTCGGTCCCATGGACAGAGGAGCCTGGCAGCACGGGGTGGCAGAGAGCTGAACGTGACTGAAGTGACTAAGTAAGCACACATGCAGCCCCTGCTCCTTAATTTAAGGGTGATTACAATTTTTCTAATAGGATCCCTTTTCCCTCTCCACTTCTGTTTTTCTACATCAGGGATCAGCAACCTATAGCATAAAGGCCAAATCCTGCTTGCCATTGCTTCACATAAATAAGGTTTTATTGGAATACAGCCATATCCAATACCTGGAATAATACTTTAGTGTAATTTGATAGAAAAAAAATCATCAACATCAAATTAATTTAAAAAAAAGTGAAATAAAAAACCATTTGCAGTGGACTTAAATATCTTCCAGGGTCCTTAGGCCTCAGATTAAGGATTTCGCTTCATGTACCTAGCAACATTGAAGACACTAATATATACATAAAAAAGAACAGTCTTTGAAATGGAAGTGGAGTGGACAAGCAAGATCTATTTGTTTGCTCACTCATTCAGTGGGTAATTTTTATTCTAATGTTGACTATATCTGAAGTTAAAACTTAGGTATATATCATTACAGAGAACAATGGCAAATTTAGACTTCTGTTTATATTTTTATTGTAAACTCTGTTTATAGTAAGTCAATAAATAATTAAAAAAACATGTAATTATTTGGCTGTGTTGGGTCTCAGTTGCAGCACGTGGGATCCTTTTGCAGTACTTGACTAATTGTGGCCCACGGGCTCATTAGCTGTGGTGCAGGGCACGGGGCCGTATTTAGTTTTCCCGGAGCATGTAGGAATTTAGTTCCCCCAGCATGGATCAAACCCCAGTCCCCTGCAATGGAAGGCAGATTCTTAACCACTGGACCACCAGGGAAGTCCCAATAAATGATAATTTAAGTGTTTCAACCATTTCTTAGAATCTTCTGATATCTGTAGCTTAATGATTATAACACAGACATCAGGTCCTTTATAAATTTCAGTGTCTTCTCATGTATTTAATTTACCCCCCGCAACCAGAGTTAGTTCTCCAAACACATCTCAAAATGTAAAACTCATGTAGTGTAAGACATACATAAAGATGGATAGAAAGGAAAGTGCAAAGTAAAATATCTGAAATGCACCAGGGGATTGTTAAAGGAATCTCGAGTAATCACTTTTGGAAGTAAAGGCTCCTTTCATGGGGCAACACTGACAAGAGTACAGGACTAGAGACGGATCTGTTTGAATTCCAGCTTCACTGCTCTCTCTAGCTTCTGTATAAATAACAAGAGAGGAATAATACCATCTCACAGTTACTGCATGGTGAAATGTGACATCAAATGCCTGGCCAATGGGGAATGCATCCAGTTCCTTTCTCTTTTATTATGCAAATGAATTCGTATTTATAGATTTTTATACATTACATTTTCTTTAGAGCTCACCCACTGCTATGGATTTAAAGGTGTCCTTCTAAAATTCACATGTTAAAACCCTAAACCCCAATATGACTATATTTGGAGATGATGCCTTTAGGAGGTAATTAAGGTTAAATGAGGTCATGGGCTTAACCTAAGAGCATTCGGGGCCTTATAAGAAGAAAAGAAGAAGAGAGTGAAAGATCTCTTTCTTTCTTCCCACATGGTAATGTGAGTACACAGGGAAAAAAGGCAATCATCTACAGACCAAAGGAAGAGGTTCCAGAATGAAATGTACCTTTTGGGCACCTTGATCTCGGACTTACCAGCCTCCAGAACTGTGAGAAATATTCTGTTAAGTCACCCCATTTACAGTATTTTATCAGAGTAAGCCTAGGTTGTTTGATACACTCATAAGAATTTTTTCTCATCTAAATAAACAAAATATCACAATTTATAAGAAAGTAGGTAAGAAAGGCATAAAAGGGCTGTAAATATTTTATTTTTCCAGCCAAAATGCTATGGATTTAAATGTGAAGAGTTAGCTTGATAAATTCCCACCTGCCCCTGAGAAGTAAATAAAATGCTGAAGTCTTGGTTAAAAGCACTGATGCACAGAAACTCATACACAGTTTAGAATTTTTCAGCAATTAAAAAGATAATAGAACTACTGGCAAAACTTTAAAAAAATTTTATAATATCTAAAGACCATTTTTCAAAACTGGGAAAAAAATAACTGAACAGTATCATTCAATCGGTTTCACTTTCCAAATTATATTTAGAGTTCCCACATTATCAGCACTTGATACATGGTTAAAACTCAATAAATATATTCTGAATGTACATCACAGCCAATAACCAAACACAAAATGCCTGATCTTGAAAGACATATATGATTCAGGGAGAAAAACATAGCATAAAGAGAAATTATAAGCAGAACTCTAAATGTTGAACCTTTGACTAAACTGTTTATATAAGCTTTTGAATTACAGTTACACATGTTCAGTGAAATGCAGTTGTAACCACACAATCACAAATATCTGTTAAGTACTCAGTTTTCACACGCAAAAGGGCTACATACAACCTGTCAATCATCTAGGAAGAGTAAGAAGTCCCTTATTTGTTATGAAAAATTCATAAAGTATGTCTTCTTTACAGACACACAGTTACCTACACAAAAAAATGAAAAGGGGGAGTGGAATAAATCTGCTAAAATTTATAAGACAGCAAATTAGATCTCTGCACTAAAAATAATTATTTTCAAAGTGATACAATACTTTCAAAGTTATCAGTCTAACTGATTTGCCCCAAGAAGATTATGAATTATCTCTTTTAAAAACAGCAATAACAAGTGACATAGGTCTCAGAAAATTTGAATAAGAGATGCAAAATGAAAGGCTATGAGACCCAATCAGTTTTCATCATTATTAAATTTGTTAGTCTTTATTAAAACAACAAAATCAAAACGTCAGACACTGAATTACATGATATATACAAGAATATACAAAAGTAAAAGAAAAAACAGTACATATATACTACACTAGCACAGCAAACATTTCAACTGGTTGTTCTATCCCAAATCCAAATGTTTATATCCAGGACGTCACAGATGTAACTTCCTTTTGCACCTAAAGTAAAAATAAATCTACTTAATAGAAGAGGAAAAACAAACAAGAATTCATTTGTGAATTGCCTAACAGTTCCAGTGTATTAAAACTCTAACCTAAAACATATATGTATATACATGTGTTAAAACCTGCATATGCCACAGATGATATTTATGTTTTAGAGAGGAGAAAAAAAAAGCATGTGATAGACCTCATAAAGTCTCAAACAGAGCTGGAATTTCCTGGTACTGATTCCTATGTAAATTAAACACAAAATGTCCGTTAACTGCCACCCTGTTTTAATATACATTGAATATTGCTATAACTTGAAAACCTGTATTCAACAGGTAAATAGTCCAAATCTATTTCCCTCTATAAAACTAACATTTCACTGCTGTATCACAACCCTGAATAGTTATTTCATCTGACTAAAGGTATTAGTCAAAAAAAGATAAAAAAGGTAAAAAAGCAATGCTCAAAACTCAAAATCTGCAGGATTCAAGGTAGTAATAATATCACCATCCTCCAGCTCCCATTCATTTTGTGTTCTTGGCTTCCTATAAGCTCAACTGCTTTAAAAATGCTCACACAGCATTCAGTGTGAGGATGACAGCCTGCAGAGCTTGGCCCATCCTAGAGAGAGGATGTACGCTCACACCTTCCTCTGGTGAGGCTCCTCAGATCCCATCTGACTGGAATCAGGAAGAGGGGAAGGCAAGGCAGGGGCTATTCAGTTCGTACATCCTCAAATCCACTCTATGTTTAAGCATGTTGAATGAAGAAAATACAAAGAGCTATTTGTTAAGGTTGTTCATTTTTAAAACGATCACAAGGATTTCCTTAATTTTTATGTCCCTAACAAAATGTCAGTACACCATTAAGAACATAAAGAAAGTGCTGCTGCTTTTCAGTTACCTTATTGAGCTCTGGAAACAGCTCTTGTATCACAATGTCCAATAAAACATAAGTCAGCTAAAATGCAAAAAAAAGATTTTAAGGAATTAGACCAAAAAAAAAAAGTAGTTTTAACAAGATCCATAATGTTCTATTTTTAGGATGAGTTTTAGATAGATATGTTTTCACATGTTTACACTTTATTACTATGCTTCGTAATTTATATTATGTTAAATATTTTGTATATAACAACAATTTTAAAGAAACAAGCCTGATACAAAATTTTAACTGTGTTAAGGTCTCAACAGAATATGTGAGACTAAAGGCAAAGGAGAAAAGGAAAGATATACCCATTTGAATGCAGAGTTCCAAAGAATAGCAAGAAGAGATAAGAAAGCCTTCCTTGATGATCAGTGCAAAGAAATAGAAGAAAACAATAGAATGGGAAAGACTAGAGATCTCTTCAAAAAAATTAAAGCTACCAAGGGAACATTTCATGCAAAGATGGGCTTGATAAAGGACAGAAATGGTCTGGACCTAACAGAAGCAAAGATATTAAGAAGAGATGGCAAGAATACACGGAAGAACTATACAAAAAAGATCTTCATGATCCAGATAATCACGATGGTGTCATCACTCACCTAGAGCCAGACATTCTGGAATGTGAAGTCAAGTGGGCCTTAGAAAGCATCACTACAAACAAAGCTAGTGGAGGTGATGGAATTCCAGTTGAGCTGTTTCAAATCCTGAAAGATGATGCTGTGAAAGTGCTGCACTCAATATGCCAGCAAATTTGGAAAACTCAGCAGGGGCCACAGGACTGGAAAAGGTCAGTTTTCATTCCAATCCCAAAGAAAGGCAAT
>SJYV01040559.1:197918-211062 GCA_006410875.1 Neotragus pygmaeus | reverse complement strand
ATCACTGACTTGATGGACGCGAGTCTGAGTGAACTCTGGGAGTTGGTGCTGGACAGGGAGGTCTGGTGTGCTGCGATTCATGGGGTCACAAAGAGTCGGACACGACTGAGTGACTGAATTGACTGAACTGAACTGACACTCTAAAGAACTTTTCTAAAATAAAAAGATTCCAAATACACAATTCAAACACACCAATTTACATTTAAAACAACTGTAAATACTTCATGACTATAAGCCTAATATTAACTCCAATAAGTGGATAAAGAGACACTGAGAGATTTCCCTGAGAGGCTAAGACTCCATGATCCTAATGCACGAGGCCCAGTTTTGATTCCTGGTCAAGGAACTATATTTCACATGCCACGACTAAGACTAAGAGCAGTCAAAATTGTAAATATTAAAAAACAACAACAAAACAGAGACAAACTGACAAGAGGAAGAACTGAAAAGAAAGAGTGTTCTACTTTTCTGATTGAGCTATATGTTTTTCAACATATAACTACAAGGTTTTCATTGTTTTTTTTTTTTTNCCACGACTAAGACTAAGAGCAGTCAAAATTGTAAATATTAAAAAACAACAACAAAACAGAGACAAACTGACAAGAGGAAGAACTGAAAAGAAAGAGTGTTCTACTTTTCTGATTGAGCTATATGTTTTTCAACATATAACTACAAGGTTTTCATTGTTTTTTTTTTTTTCATATCTAAATCTAGGATGAGACCAAAATACTTGCTATGTTGCATAGCAAACACATTTACCACAGAAGAATATGGCAAAAGAACAGATGGCAGCTCTAAAATGCCTGCTTTAAATTCTCTACCACTGTCTTAAATTTTAGTATCATTGTTATTTGAAAGGCAATAAATTTGCATTTTAAAAACTTTAAAAAGATAAATAAACAGAAATAGGATAAAAATAGTACACTCCTACTATCACTAGTAGCGTACACAAGTGTCACTGTTACATTTCCTATTACAATTCAATTAAAATTAGAAAGAAACTTTAGAAAGCTTGTTCAATGGCTTTCAGGAAAGCTAATGCTGAAATATAATGCTTTATACAAAAAGGACAACATACCATGAAATTCTGTTAGTTTTGATTCAAGTACATAAAATTCAAGGTATCTTCTATAGACAGACCAATGTTCAGGCTCATGCCCAACTGTAAAATGGATGAATACACATTGAGAAATAAGCAATTTTACAAACTACGATTAAAGGAATGTACTATTTATAACAGTAAGTATACAAAGCTAGAAATTACCCCAGTCTTAATAATTTATTACTTCTTGGGAATTCCTTGGGGGTCCAGTGGTTAGGACTCCATGCTTCATCTGCAGAGAGCATGGGTTCAATCCCTCGTCAATGAACTAAGATCCTGCACGCCATGCCAGGCCAAACAGAATAATAATAATAATTTACTGTTTCTTGGCTTCAAATTATTAATATATTTTATCCTATATTTTAATTTTAAGAATCTTAGAAGAGCTTGATAAGTTTTATGAGGTTATCACAATAATACACACATTTATGAGGTTATCACAATAATATACACATTTTTTCCTACAACGGTATCAGAGAATTTATAAACTTCAAAAAAGCATGCAATTATGCTTAATTTTTTAATATTAAATTTTTGTATTTAATAAAAATTTATAATCAATTTTGGAGCTCTCAAACCCCAACTGTCAAGAACTAACAAAGTACAGAACAGCACTATCCAACAAAACTTTCCACATTTCTGAAAATGTTCTGTATTATCTGTACTAACATCATAGCTATTAGTCACATATTGCTACCGACCACTTGAAATGTGGCTAGTGTAAAAGAAACTAAATTTTTAATATTAATTTAAACTGCCACATGTGACTCGAAACTCAAAAATTGGACAGCACAAAGTCATGGTTTAAAGAATGAGTCGGATCACACTACCTATTTCAGCCCCAATTCCCCCATTTACTGACTATGTAAATTTGAACACTTAACCTCACTCTTCTTCCCTGGTAGCTCAGTTGGTAAAGAATTCAGCTACAGTGTAAGACACCCAGGTTCGATCCCAGATCCAGGAAGATTCCCTAGAGAAGGAAATGACAACCCACTCCTGTATCCTTGCCTGGGAAATACCATGGACAGAGGAGCCTGGCAGGATACAGTCCATGGGGTTGCAAGAGTCAGACACGACTTAGCGACTAAACAACACTGTGCTTTAGTTTGCTTATAATAAAAAGAATTGTACCTAATACATTAAATAATCCACCTACAGAGCTTTTTGTAAGGTGCACAGCACAGAGCAAGCACCCAAAAAATGTTAACGGCAATTATGAGCAACTCATGTCATTCAAGCATAAATCTGGAAATGCAATGTATTGAGTTAACTAAACCCACAATAAGTCAAAACTAACACCTATATTCAGAAAAACCAGCCTGATACAGTTACAACCTATCAAGCAAATACTGCTTTTCTTCTTGACTACACATCTTAGAAGATCTATATTGTATTCAGTTTTGGTTTTTAAAATCCTGAAATCGGTATTCTGCTATACATTCTGCTCACAGCATTCTCCTTGGGCTTCCCTGGTGGCTCAGACAGTGAAGAAACTGCCTGCAATGCGGGAGACCTGGGTTTGATCCCTAGGTAGGGAAGATCCCCTGGTGAAGGAAAAGGCTATCCACTCCAGTATTCTTGCCTGGAGAATTCCATGGACAGAGGAGCCTGGCAGGCTACAGTCCACGGGCTGCAAAGAGTCGGACACAAACAAGCAACCATCACTCTCATTTTTCACTTATACATATAAAATCAATGCAGCATTTAAACGATACACCTTTTTTATCCTTCAAAGGGCATGGCTTCCCAAGAGCACATTACTTAAAAGTCTGCAGCACAGCTGACAAAAATCTTAGAATACAAGTTTTAAGATAACTTCATTTCAATTTTATGTTGAATTAAGCCAAATTAAAAAAAAATAAAGCAAAAAAAAAAGACAGTTGTGCAAAAGGCAAAAACAAAAGTAAATTCCCCAAATATTTTAAAGTATATCACATATAAAACTTTCAAAAGGAGAAAATACTACATGCTTACATAAATTTATTTATATTGGAGGGGAGGTCCAAGATGGCAGTATAGGAAGATGCTAGATTCAGTACCTCCAACAGATGACATACCAAGTCTACAGCTACATATGGATCATTTCCCTCTGAAAAAGATCTAAAAACTAGAAGAACTGCTTCTCCGCAACAAAGGATAAAAGCACCATACTGAGACAAGTAAGAAGGGCAGAGACACAATCTTAGCAAAAACCCTATTCTCAACTTTAAAAAAAAAAAATAAGGGGAATTATTACCACTGACCTACCTTCATACTATCCAAGTAACTGGAAATATTAATCACTTCTCCACTCCTCTCTCAAACCCATTTCCTAACAGTTCCATGAAACTTTTTCCTTCTTTCCTCACAGACTTGTTCCCTCTTCCTGAGATCAACTTTATAGCTTTCTGCTCTCATTCCCAAAATGTGCTCATTTTTGATGTGTTTTTACTTATACAGACTGTCTCCTCTCTGGGATAAAGCCCAGGGTGGTGACTATTTATACAGCTATGGAGGCTGTTTATCCCAGTCTCTGCTGCAAGCCACGGCAGAAATCAACAAAACAAAAAAGACAGTGAAACATAAAGAACACTTATAAGTTGTGTCTGATCATAGTTTTATCAATTACTATACGCCACAACAATGGAGGAGAAATGCTGTCTTAATCAAATTGGTTTAAAATATAGTGCTATATGCATTAATAATAATAATACCTGCTCTTCTATCATTTCTTTCAACATCAATACAAAACACTGGTATTCTCTCCTTTTTCTCCCTCCTTTCAGAGGAAGTATCTTCAAAAAAGTCTACATATGGAATGCTAATTTTCCATGCAGCAAGGTTTCGAGGAGTATTAGGTGTGTTCACAGCTTCCACTGGAGAATCATCTTCCATTACAACGATCCCTTCTTCAATCTGAAAGAAAAAGAATCAGAGAAAAATTTAATATTTCCAAGACCTTTACATCTACAGCATATGAGATATACTATAAAGCAATGTGCCCCTATAAAGCCTATAATTTGTAATACTTTTAAAATTAAGTGATATCAAATTTTCTACTGAAAATATAAAGATAAGAAACTAAAAGTAGCAAGTTACTAGAATCGACTTCATGTTTTGTTACCTCAGCTGTACATGAAATTCAACAGAAAACACATACATCAGCAATTACAGGAAAAGATATTAAAAACACACAAATATAGGTAAATATTTTACTTTGGTAATAAGTAGAAAATTATTGTACTGATATCTTTCATTTAGAGATGCATAATTTTGTGATAATAGCCACTGACAGAAATTGCACAGACAAACTGGAAATACACTGTACTCTGATACACCAGGTATGAATCTTTTGTAAAGCATTTTGGCAATACATATTTATAAAAAGCTATAAAACAGCCTCGATCAAGTAACCTCATTTCTGGGAACTTATGAAAGTATTTATTTTAAATAATTTCTTTAAACTGTGAAAAAGGCACAAGTAAAAAATATATTCACAGCAGCAATAAGTAATATAATATTGGAAAAAGGTCTGAAGGCAACCTATTTCTATAGAATTGTTTTTTGCATCTCCTGGCTTCAAAAATTTTAATCATATAAATGTTTAAAATAAATATTCTTTAAAATATTTTTGAAGAAATATTATTTTAAAAAGAAAGCAGTGTTACACATGTTCTAGAAACATACATGCAGAAAGAAAGGGAAAAAATGTACTTCATTAAATGAGAACCTCTGAATTAACACATAATATCTGGTCACCTAGACATCTCTGATTCATGCTAAAGGGGGCAAATTTTACAGACAAAACACAATCATCTTGAACACACTTTTTAAAGGAAATGAATCTTGTAGCACTTAAGAGAATACTGAATAGTCTAGTCAGAGTAAACCAGTAGTGAGAGGTATTTCTTTCCAGAATTCTAGCTCCCTACCTTCACCTTGGGTTGTAATTTCTTCCCACACCTCTCTTCTAAGTAAATTCTTTTCCTCCCCGACAAAGTCCCTTGGCAGTGATCCCCTTTTCTGTTTTGTCCTAAACTGGTTTTCTGTCATCCCTAAGAAAACTGTTAATGATCTTAGGAAGACTTCTTATGCTCTGTTAAAATCAAAAGTGTTCTAGGCCTAAAAAATGGAACTACAAAAATAGTGTTGGTTTTTGCCTTTTTGGGACAAGGCTACAAGGCTACCTCCTAACTATGGTGTTGAAAAAAAAAATCATGATTTCAAATACAATGTGGTATATATTTTAACACATAATCTAATAGGAGTAACAAAGGAGGGAGTGTTCAGTTCTGCTTGAGGACCCAGGTAAGGTTTATGGGAAGCAGCTGGATTCTGAAAGACGCATATGAATTTTCCAGGTAAATAACAGGGAGTGGGGAGGCATCTCAAGCAAGGCATCACATGAAAAGATACAGAGAAATAGCATGGAGGGTATAATGTGCCTAAAAATCAGCTGGAATCTTGTTAAAATGTAAATTATGGTCTAGGATGAAGCCTGAGATTCTGTCTGCACTGATAACAAGCTCTTAGTGAAGTCGCTCAGTCATGTCTGACTCTTTTCGGCCCCATGGACTGTAGCCTATCAGGCTCCTCTGTCCATGAGATTTTTCCAGGCAAGAATACTGGAGTGGGTTGCCATTTCTTTCTCCAGGGGAATCTTCCTGACCCAGGGATCGAACCCGGGTCTCCTGCATTGCAGGCAGATGATTTACCCTCTAAGCCACCAAGGAAGTCTTGCAGCCACTAAGGAAGTCTTGCTCTTAGGTAATACTGATCATGTTGATCCACAGATCACAGTTTGAGTATCAAGGGGTTAAACAAGACATATTAACGCCTGGCTAATATGGTTAGGAAGAGATAAGATCAGGATGTGAAGTAAAAGTGTAATCAAAATATGATAAATTGTTTGACTATTAGAAGCATTATCACCGAAACAGAAACCATTCTGGCCTTAGTAAGCAGTAACTTAATGCTCAGAAATTTTTAAATTAGATTAGCACCATGGATGGAAAACACAAATGAAGTCTGAAGTAAGAAGTAAGATTAAAAAAGAGGGAAAATAACAAGTAAGCACATCCAACTTTTTATGCTATTTTTAAGTCTGAAGTTATACATACATCAAATTGAAAAATTCTTACTTACAAAGTCGTCTTCACCTTCAGCTAAACCATAGTTTGGCAACATAGCTCCCTCCATTGTGGTGCTCTTGAAGACTCCTTTAATTTTGCTGCCTATTCGGCTGATTCCAAATGATTCTCCTCTCTTCTGTGTGCTCCTAAATATTAAACAAAAATGTATCAAGAATATAGCAAGTTATTACATTATCACAACAGTCTAGTTTACTGTAAACAATAATAAAAATAGTTGCAAAAAGGGTAAACTGAAGGTATGGCTAAACATAACTTTTGGGGTTCTCAGTCATAGATTAAGTCTCAATATCTTCATAATCAAAAGTGACAGTATATTTAAAGTTTAAATTTGAGCGGATGAATAAATGGGACAATATTTATTAACAAACATTTGAATTTTACCTACTCTTTTACCTTAGAATAGTAATGGCACTACCAAGTATAAAAGATGAGCGCCCTCTAGTGGGACATATTTCTAACTGCCATTCAGTTTTTGAAATAACAGGTTAAATAATTTGATAAGACCAATGTTCAAAATAGACTATACCCTTCAAACTGTACCCACCCAGGTGGTGCAGTGGTAAAAGAATCCACCTGCTAATGTACTTCTGAAATAATTCAGTGTAACAGAAAAACAAAAAGACTAGGAAACTTTCTCAGTACTTCAAAATAAAAAAATTCTGAAAATGGCTGAAAATTTTTAAGCAAACTTCAACTTTATAATCACATAAATGATACTCAAAAGAAGAATGAAGTATAAAGTGTACCTTACATTATTTCAAAGTAATAACAAGACAATAAATAAAATGCCAAGGGAAAAGCTAGCAATGAACATAAAAGATAAAAGCAAATGTAGACTAAGGAACAAGCCTGCTCTGTCTTATATATTAAATAATGGTTTTGCAATTTTTTACAAAATTGAATTTCTGAAAGCAGAAATAGCTGAAAAGTGACAACAAAAATACGCCAAAAAGCAGCAAAAATTGCCTCCATTACAGCCTACTGCTCCCGTTTCAACAAATAAAAACATAACTTTTATTCAAAAGTCATGCTATGTAATACTGCCCTTATAACAAACCTCCAACTAAAAAATGACTGTTTTAAAATTCAAGAAAGTTGGTTTTGAATGGCTTAACTTAATGAATAGCTACTATTTGTCTAAGAAAATGTACTTATAAAAATAATGCAACAATTACAGAAATACAAGTAAACTGATCAAGTTTCAATGCACTAGGTGTATGAGTGATATATACATTTTATACACATTCAAGGAGTGAAGAAGTGAATCAAACATTTTAAAACTGGAAAAACTCTAATAATAAGTAGTAGTAGTTGTAAAAAAGGATACTTAAGCTAGAATATTATTTTAAACAAGCATAAAATTAGTTTTTTAAAAATTCAAAATTGTAAACACAACTTTCTCTGAAAGAAATGTCAAAAACAAATATGAAAATATTAATAAAATATTAAAATCTCCAGAATCTAGATAGATTTTGCTGGTCTTTAGAACCTACATGGATTATAAAACAATTTGGACTTTTTGAGCTATCTTTTTTTAAATATCTCACTTGTGATGAAGCCCAGAAATAATGAAAAAATTGTACTACTTGCTTAAAAAAAAAAGTTCTTTAAACACAAGTAAGTCTAAATGTAATTTAGCAAGATCAATACCATTAAAAAAATGAGGTAATAGATTTAAAAGCTGAATACTGGCTTTTTCATTTTATTTTTATATTGACAGTTTTATTTTATAATGATATATATCATGTTATTTCCAAAATGAGACATCTAGAATCAAAGTACAGGTTAAGAGATATCCCAAATAGCTGATATAAAGGCAGCAGCTGCATAATGTTTCTTTTTTTTTTTTCCTTTTTAGTTTTACTTGGGTTGTTTTGGGTGTATGTTTTGGAATTAAACAGATAATTTATACAAAAAAGAATCACATGCTGTCTCAAGACTTACCGAAAATCATCCAAACTTAGGCTACCTCTGCAGTAACAGATATGTGAAATTATATAAGGAAAAGAGAAAGAGAAACCCCAGACATTAAACAAGTTTCACTTTAGAACAATAAACAAAATTTAAAAGCTTTAAAAGTTACACTGATGGATAACATTCATCTTAACAAAGAAAAGGAATTCTTAGGACTAACATGATAAAGGAAAGAGAAATAAAACACAATGGCTCTTTTGGGGAAATGGAATCTGAATTCTAGATCATTAAAAAAATTCTTAAAAACTCAGTATGTAACAAAATAATTCTGTATTTTTTGCCCTCATTTAAGCAAACTATTTAATACAGTGCAAAATATTCAGAGACTAAACCACCAAAAACTTGGCAGAAAAAACAAACGTGTATTTTCTAACATGGAATTCATGTCTATGGATGCAAGCTCAACACATTTTTAGTTTGAATATTTTTTAAAATCATGTCTTAAGAAGCAAAGTTAACAAAAGATCCAGCCTTAAATATTTTTAAGTTATGCTTTAAGTACAGAATGAAACAGATTAACATTGACATGCATTAAAATGCAAATATAATAATAATGTGAAAATGCCTAAACATTTGGGAAAATTTAACAAGATACACGCCAGTGCCTTGTTAATCTCACAATTAATATATATTAGTGCTTGGTCACCTCCTTTTAATGTAGGCATAAAATGTATGAATAAATATTTTACATATTTTCAGTCATCTAACAGCTATTAGCAATGCTACTGTAAATTTTCAGTGAAGGACTGTTAAGAAAGTCTTTTACTTATTCTACACAGGTAAATGAATCATTGAGCATCACTGGAGCAGAGTCCTGACAAGACAGACAACGTCAGAGTCAGGTCAATATAAAGAAAAACATACTTTCTAAGGTCATAACCATTACCCAGAATGAAAACAACCCCCATTTTCTTCCTATTAAGTTTATATGCTAAGTCAGCAAAATTAGAGCCTCAATATGTTGAAGACAACTAGGTGTTCTCAAAGTGGGAAAGGAAGCTTTCCATCTCTGAGGTTATGACCCTGACTTACATTTAGCTACTCAGCAAGCTTAGAAGATCAAAGAACCATTTCCTCTTAAGGAATTCAATAGAGGAGTTTCACTATCAATGTGAGACTCCAAACATCCTAAGTCCATAAATAAAAATAAATAAATAAAACGTTAAGAGTCGCTCAGTCATGTCCTACTTTTTGCGACCCCATGGACTGTAGCCCACCAGGCTTCTCTGTCCATGCAATCGCCCAGGTAAGAATATTGGAGTTGGTTGTCATTTCCTTCTCCAGGGGATCTTACCCACCCAGTGAAGGACCCACATCTCCTGGATTGGCAGGTGGCTTCTCTACCACTGAGCCAAATGGGAAGCCCTGTGTCGATTGGGTAAAGAATGCTATTTTAAATAGTATGCATGGAATTTTTGTTATATAAAGTAACTATTGCACAGTTGCAATATACAAATTCTTAGGGAACAGTAAAGGAGTAACATTTTAACAAAGAATCATAAAGGTTATGTCCCACATTTCAAAAAGCTGCTGCTGCTAAGTCGCTTCAGTCGTGTCCGACTCTGTGTGACCCCATAGATGGCAGCCCACCAGGCTCCGCCATCCCTGGGATTCTCCAGGCAAGAACACTGGAGTGGGTTGTCATTTCCTTCTCCAATGCATGAAAGTGAAAAGTGAAAGTGAAGTCGCTCAATCATGTCTGACTCTTAGTGACCCCATGGACTGCAGCCCACCAGGCTCCTCTGTCCACAGGATTTTCCAGGCAAGAGTACTGGAGTGGGTTGCCATTGCCTTCTCCATTCAGAAAGCTATGTCCCACCTTTCAGGTGGTAGCTAGTGGTAAAGAATTCACCTGCCAATGCAGGAGACACAGAGACACAGGTACCATCCCTGGGTTGGGAAGATCACCTGGGGAAGAAAACAGCAACCCATTCCAGTATTTCTGCCTGGGAAATCCCATGGACAGAGGAGCTTGGTGGGCTAGAGTCCATGGGGTCGCAGAGCATTGGATACGATTGAGCACTGGGGCACCTTTCAGAAAAATTATTACGTATATACTACATATATTGGCACATTATGTAAAAATTAATATTTAACATTCAAAAAAATTCAAATCTATGTATTTCTACAACCCTTAGTTTTGTCAAAATATGTAACACAGTTTCCCCAAGGCTCAGGTTTTCACATTTTTCCTTATGCTATTTTTAAAACCACTCCATTTTCTGACCTATCTACTTCTCTCTTTGCATCACATCTCCAATTTATTTATGTTTATTATTAGATTCTTGCTCAAACAAACTGGGCTTCCCTGGTGGCTCAGATGGTAAAAAATCTGCCTGCAATGCAGGAGTCTGGGTTCAACACCTGGATCAGGAAGATATCCTGGAGAAGGGAATGGCTACCCTCTCCAATATTTTTGCCTGGAAAATCCCATGGACAAAGGAGACCGGTGGGCTATAGTCCATGGGGTTGCAAAGAGTTTGACATGAGACCATACACATACACAAACAGGAAGATGTTGAGAGCAATGTATCAATTCTATAGATTTATACATTTGATATCTATGTCATATACAATGTAAGGAACAAATCAAGACATTAATTATCTAATTTATAAATGGATAAAGCACCTCTCTTACACTGCATTTATTAGGTCATTTAACTGCTCATTTATGTTTCCAGAAAGTCAAGAAGGGGAAACTCTTCCACTTTTGTAACCAGTGGGTACTCTAATAATCACTCTCTGGGAAAAAAACAAACTACTCTCTAAAATGGAGTTATCTGTGGATTTCAATTATGCATTCAGACCACAGTTTCCAATAAAGCAGGTAATCCAGCAGTAATATGTGTTAGTGATAATATTAACAAAGCAATGGTGTCCATCTTGTTAAATTTTTCTAAAAGAATGTCTGGCATTTTTACATTACTATATGTAATATGGCTCTACAATTCCTTAATAAAATATCTGGTTTACTTATACAGCAAAGAAACTACATAGTCAAAGAAGTTCAGTTCAGTTCAGTCGCTTAGTCATGTCTGACTCTTTGCGGCCCCATGAATCACAGCACGCCAGGCCTCCGTGTCCGTCACCAACTCCCGGAGTGCACCCAGACTCACGTCCGTCGAGTCAGTGATGCCATCCAGCCATCTCATCCTCTGTCGTCCCCTTCTCCTCCTNAATTGGAAAGTGAGAGACTTCAGACACATAATGTTCGAGGGCAAAAAAAATACAGAGTTATGGGAAGTTAGGTGCAAAGAAACCAGTCCAGGAAAGAGAGGCCTGGAGAGGGTCAGGTAGAAAGGCTTGGGCAGCTTGGGGGCACAGGAGCAGGAGACTTCATCTGCAGCCCCTGCAGGTGCACTTAAGTTCCTCAGGACCCAGAAGTGAAATAAGCTTTGTAAAGCCCCAAGTACAGTGTTCAGGGGCCCCCTCTTGGTGCGGCAGGAGCTCTTGCTTTCACCAGAGAGTCTGTGCTGTGGGCCCTCACTCTGGCAGTAGGGCCTGTATTGCTGGGAAAAGGAAATTGCTTTACTAAGCTCCAGTGGAGGTAGACAGACTAGCATAACTATTCCCTCTCCGCTAAGCCAGGAGGAGGCTATTCTGAAAGTTACTTCTCCTAGAAGCAGAAATAGGTATCCTTTTGCCAAGTCTACGTCTTGTGTCCCAGCCCACGTGTTGGCCCTGGCCCTGCCTCCAGTTCTCAGGGTGGGCACTCCACACCCACTCATCTCCCTTGAGCCCATTTCCCCTCCTGAGTCTCCATTTCTTTTACTGCTGTGGCCAGCTATCAAATAGAGGAGCATGGGACTCCATGTGTGATTACAGCCTCTCCTGGTCAGTCTTCCAAGTTTACTGGGCTTTATTCCCAGTGTTTGGAACTTGAAACACATTTTCCCATAGCAACAATGTTATAGATAGTGGTTAGATTACCAGATGAATCTCCTGGTCTGTACCAGGGCCAGGCTACATGCTCTTCACTGGTTCACTCTTCTCTCTCATTCTTGTGACCCTTGTAGCAGGCGGGTGTTCCCTCTCCATGGCACAGGAAACCAAAGTTCCCACCCATGTGACCAACAGGGCCGTGTGGCTGTGAGTGGCACAGCCAGGATTCCCACATGAGCATGTCAGTCCCTAAAGCCTACGTCCACCTCCTGCACCTACCGCTTTCCTGAGGAGCCTCGGCAAGTCTGTGTTTTGTTGTTTCATCATAGTTTTCCTTTAATTAGAATTGATTTCCTTTTTGTGTTAAATTTTTTAGAAAGAATATATACATATGTATGTATAGAGCAAGGGTCAACAAACATTTTCTGTAAAGGGCCAGATAGTAAAAAGCAGCAATCTCTCCACACTGCTATTGTAGGGAGAAAGGGCCGCAGACATTACAGAAAGGAGTGAGTGAGTACGGCTGTGTTCCAATAACACTTTATTTAAAAAACAAGGCTGGAGGTCAGTTTGACTCCCAGTTTGCCTGTCTTAAGAGAGTAAAAAGCCTTCCACTGACACTTCCTTATCTGTCCTGTCCCCACCTGCCCTGGTAACTTCTGTTACTTGTATTTTAAAATGTATTCTTCTGTAGATTCTTATGTGTGTACATACAAGCAAATACAGCTATTTCCTCCTTTTTTCACACCAAAGGTACCATTTTCTATACATTATTCTTCTTGATTTTTTTCACTTAACATGTTTGAAGACTTTCCATATCAATACACAAAATGCTTCTTCAGTTAGTTTTTCACCGCATGGTATTATATTATATAGATATATTGTACTTTACTGAATGACTCCCCACTTGATGGACGCTTAGGTTCTTCCCAGTCTTTTGTCATTACAAGCAATGCCGCAGGGAAAGACTATATGCAGATGTCCTTTTGAATTAAATCATATTGCCAAATTGCTCTCCATAAGGGTTATACTGTTTTACATCCAACCAGCA
>SJYV01040559.1:151476-196550 GCA_006410875.1 Neotragus pygmaeus | reverse complement strand
CACATTTTCCAAGAGAGAAAGTACATGTTCATAAGCTTCAAAAAGACATCTCATAGTTTGAAGTTTCACAACATCTATATATGGGCCTTCAGCAACTATTAAAAAATTATATTGAAAAAATTATTTATTAAAAGCATAAATACATTATACATTAGTTTAAAATTCATTACGGTGAAAGAGCAAATGAACAACACTAAAACTGTTTTGCAGAAAATCCACTGTAAGGTGCAGATCACACCAGAATGAAGAATTAGAACAACCTAGCCAGTTCTGGCAAGTATTAGTTATGTGAATCGTGAATAAGTTTCTTCATCACAGCTTTTATCTTGTTAGTAAAATGGGATAATGCCTGCCTGTGTATCTCACACAGCTGTTGCAGTAAACAGGGAATACATCAGAAAACTCTGAAAAGAGTAAAAGAACTACAGAACAACAGAATTCATCCTCATCTTTTACTTACTTTTTTGAATCTCTTCTACAATGAAGGGATCAAATCGAATTTTGTCAACACTTTCATCTAAACAATATGTTTTATAAATCTTTTGTAACTCTTCATGAAGAGACAGCATTTCGTCATTTGATAACTCTGGTCGTAAAATTCTGTCATTGAATTCCTCTAGCAAATTCAGAAAGAAAAAAAAAAGATTTTCATAGAGTAACACTATTCAGTGAAAACTTTATGCTCTCAGTCTAACTGTAATGAATATCAAAAGTGGCAATTATGAGTAATCTAGTCATCATTTTAAGTTTTTAAAAAAAGATTTAATTGGGAGCAATAAAACAACTACTAAGATGAAAGAGAAGTTAAACAATCAAATATAATATATACCAACATAAAATGTGTAAATATTTGCCTAGCAACATAAATCTTCTTAAACTTAGAATAATAAACATGTTTGTAAAATTCTCTTTAAGGAACATATTGGATTAATTTCTTATACCAAGGGTCTTTAATATTCTGAAACCTGATTCACTAAATAATAGTGAAAACCAAGGCTCTTTTTAGTCCCTGTCAATGTTTTTAAACAATGTTTCTTTCCATCAAGGAAGCTGTAGACTAGTGACAGAGCTCAGAGTCTAAACAAATCAATTTTTTCTAAAGAGACAGAGGACAGCATTAAAAAACCCCAAATACTGACTGTCTTTTTTATTACAAGAGGTAATATGGAGCTTACCCCTTAATTCTTAATTATCCAAACTGAAACACCAAGAGAAAAGTAGCTTTTCTTTAAAAAAGAATAAGAAAAAACTAGAACAGAACATATGAGATCTTTGGAATGATAGCAAATTCATAAAATTGGAGTCTCAAAAACAAAGGAGAGAAAAAAATCAGGCACAGTATTTGAAGAGATAACAGCTAAGCATCTTCTAAAATGATGAAAACCACCAACCTACATATTTAAGATTCCTAGGAAAATCCAAGCAGAATAAACTTTTTAAAAACTACACATTACAGTTAAATTGCTGAAACCCCAAACACAAAAAGAAAATTGCAAAATCAGGGAGAAAAGGAATATATATAGGGAAACAAACATAAGAATGGAAGCTAATTTCTCCTTAGAAACAATGGCGCTGCTCAAAAGACAGTGAAAAAATGACATAAAATGCTGAAAGAAAAAAAACATAACCTGAAATTTTTATTTGGTGAAAACATCTTTTTTAAATGAATACAAAATAACACCTTTTCAGACAGACAAGAGCTAAGAGAATTTACCTCCAGTAGAATGGTGCTATAAGAAACGTAATAAAAAATATTTATTTCAGCAGAAGGAAAATGATACAGAAACTGGCTCTGCAGAAAAAGAATAAAGACCACCAAAAAAGTAAATATGCCGGTAACTATCAGGGCCAAAATATGTGTGCATGTGTGTGTGTGTTAAAACTGTTGCTTAAAGAAGAAAAAGCAATGTACTGTGGAGTTTCATAGCCTACACAGAATTAAACTATACAGTAACAGTCACATCAGACAGGAAGGGAACAAACTGAGGTATACTGAGGTTCTTACACTGTTCCTGAAACAGTAAAATATATGTTTAAATGAAAACTGTGATAAATGAAGGATGCACAGGGTAATCATTATGATCACCAAAAAAAAAAAAAGAAAATGTCAACAGAGGAGCTAAAATACTGAAAAATGCTCAAGTAATTCAAAGAAAGGTAGGAAAACATTAAATATATATATATATATGGAACAAATACAAAACACCAAGACCAAAGACCTAACAATAAATATGCAATAATTATATTAAGTGTAAATGTACTATAAACCCCAATTAGAAAAAAAGATTATCAAACTCGTTTTTTTTAAAGCAATATTCAGCTATATGGTATATATAATAAATGTTAAATTTTTTAATTATATAGAAAAAGGTAATACAATGCAAACCCAAGCGTAAAGATAGTATAACTATATATTAATATCAAACAAAGTAGACTTCAAGACAGAGAATTACCAGAGATAAAGAAGAGCATTTTATAGTGATAAAAGGATAGATTCATTAACAATCTTAAATGTCTCTGCACCTAATAATGAAGCTTGAAATAGATGAAAAAAAATTAATAACTAAAGGGAGAGAGAGCAAATCCATTAAGAAATCTGAAAGAATATATAATATGTGAACACAAGCCATCAATCTAAATAATATTTACAGGACACCACCCAACACAGCAAAATAGATGTTCTTCTCACATGCACATGGAATATTCATACATATCATATGGATGGGCCATAAAACAAGTTTCGATCAGTTTCAAAGGACTGAAATCACACAAAATATGTTGTCTGATCAGGACAGTATTAAATCAGAAATCAATCACAATAAGATATCTCAGAAATCCCCCAATTTTGGAAATTTAGCAATACACTTCAAAATAACCCAAGGGTCAAAGGATAAACCACAGGAAAAATTTTAAAATATTTCCAACTAAATGACTATAAAAAGCACAGCATATCAAAAATCTTAGAATTTAGTTATAGCAACTCACAGAAATTTATAGTTTTAAGTGCTTATATTCAGAAAGAAGAAATGTGTACAAATTAATCATCAGCATTTTCACCTTAAGAAACCAAAAGTACACACTAATCGCAAGGTAAGAAGAAAGAAGAAAGCTAAAACTTAGCAAATCAAAAATATTTCAAAACTTTATAAACCACTAGAAAGTACAAATTACCAATAAAGAGGGGATATCACTACAGCTCCATAATAAAAGAAGATTAGGAATAACTTGCTGATTAAATAGGTTGCTGAGATGCACTAAAAGCATTTTAAAATCCACTGTTCATTCATGGTAAAAATTCTCAGCAAACAATAAACAGAAGGAAATATTCTCTATCTAGTAAAGGAGATCTACCAAAAAAACCCAGGCTAATATTATACATACACTAAATGATTCCCCTCTAAAGCAAGTATGTAAGCTCTCACTACTTAGATTTAGCATCTCACTGAAGGTCCTAGCCATTACAATAGGGGCAAGAAAAAGAAATAAGATGTAAACATCACAAAGGAAAAAGTAAAACTGTATTCACAGATGACATGATTGTGTGTGCAGAAAATCCTAAGGAAATCTACAAAAAAGCTATGGAGAGAAATTAAGAATGAAATGAATGAAAAATACGCCCTATTCATGTACTGGAAACCTAAATACTGTTGAGATGTCATTACTCCCCAAGTTGAGCTACAGATTCAGTGCCACCCCAATTAAAACATTGAAGCAGGTTGTGTGTGTGGATGAAGGGGTAGGATTGTAAATTTTATACAGAAATGCAAAGAATTTAAAATAGCTAAGGACAGTCTTTAAAAAGAACTAAGTGGGAAGCCTTAAACCACTTGATTGCAAAACTTACTTGGTCAAAATAATCAAGACTGTATTAGTATTAGTTGCTCAGTCATATCCAACTCTTTGCGACTCCATGGACTGCAGCCCACCAGGCTCCACTGTCCATATTTTCCAGGCAACGATACTGGAGTGGGTTGCCATTTCCTTCACCAGGGGACCTTCCCAACCCAGGGTTCGAACCCTGATCTCCTGCATTGCAGGCAGATTCTTTATTGACTAAGCTACAAGGGAAGCCCCAATCAAGACTGTGGTATTGGCCAAAAAAGTAGACATATAGACAATGGAAAAGAATATAACCGAGAAACAGACCCACATATGGTCAAAAGGTTTGTCAAAGATGCCCAAGTAATTCAAGATGGGAATGAAACGTCTCTTCAAAAAATGGATACTAGAAAAACTGTATATCCATACAGGGGAAAAATGAACCTCTACCCCTACCTAATACCAACCTAAAAATTATTTCAAGATAGATCACAAACCTATATATAAAAAATAGTATTATAACACACCTAGAGAAAAACAGGCAAACATCATCTTGACTAAAGATAGGTGAAGGCTTAAAAAAGTCTTTCGGAAGTCTCAGAAAGCATCTAAGCATAAAATTAAAAATTGATACACTGAATTTCAACAAAATTTAAAAGTTCTGCTCATCAAGAGACACTATTCCGAAAATAAAAAGACAAACCATTGTCTGAAAGAAAATCTTCGTAATACTTATATCTGACAAAAAGACTGATATCTAGAATATTTAAAGAACTACTGAAATTTCTGAAAAAAGGAAAAACAATTCAGTAAAAAACAGGCAAAAGATAACAATTCCACAAAGATATTCAAATAGTCAATAAGCACATGATAAAGTATTCAGCTCTGTTAATCATTAGAGAAGTGCAAATCAAAAGCACAACAAAATTCTACCATATACCAACTAAAATGGCTAAAATTAAAAAGATAAACACCACCAAATTTTTATAAAGTTGAGGCACAACCAGAACTCTCTTACCCTGCTGGTGGAGTAAAACAGTACATACAACCCTCTGGAAAACAATTTGGCAGCTTCTTATAAAATTAAACATATATCTACCTTGTGACACAGCAATCCTACTTCTAGTGATTAAATATATGCTCAACAGAAAGCCCTGTACAAGAATGTGCACAGGAGCTTTACTCATAATAGCCCCAGAGTGGAAGCAGTCCAGATACCCACCTACGAGGAGAATGAATAAAGAAAGTGTGGGACCCTCATACGAAAGAACACTACTTCACAATAAAAAAGAACAAACTACTCATCTACACAATAACATGAATCAATCTTAAAAAGCATCATCCTGGATCAATGAACTCAGGCCCCCAAAGTACATACTATGCTTCCATCTATATAAGGAAATTGTACAAGAAAAAAACAATCTGTGGTGAAAGAAATGAGATCAGTAACTGCTTTGGCAGGAGTGGGAGCAGGAAAAGATCAGTTGGGAAGGGCTCTCAGGGAACTTTCTAGGGTGACGGAAATCTTCCTCATCTCAATAAAGGTGTAGGTTATATGGACTGCAGATTTGTTAGAGCAATTGTATATTTAAATTCTATTTTTTTTGCTGTGTAAAATATACCTCAATTTGTTTTCATTATATATTTTAAAAAATTAGGTGCATTAAAAAAACTAATCTTTTCAGAGTCCATATAGTGCCTCAAAATCCAATAGGCATAAGATGTTATAGAACTTCTAGTCAAAATAGAACATTTTTATATTTGATTACGTAATCAAAATAATTCTTAACAAAAACTGTGACAAAATGCTCATGACTAGGGCTTTAACACAATTTAATTACTCTAAATTTTTAGTATTTTTTTTTTCTGCTAAGAGGACTTGGTTGAAGTCATAGATTATGTTCCAATGTAGAAAGGAGTAGACACTGGCAACTACAATATCAGATTTGATCTGAATTGTCAAGTATATGACAAAGTTTAACAATGACTTTAGCAAAGTACACAGGTAAGCCTCACCCACAGTCAGACAAATCTGCAACACGTGCACTGCTCCTTCTTGTTTCAGAAAGTTCATAAACCGAAACAAGAGATCTTGCTGCTCTCTGATTTGCTTCAATTCTAACTTCAGCACCTTGATATAACATGAGAGGAAGAGTAAGTTAGAGCTATATAAATACGTGATAAAATTGTTTATATCAAAAATACAAGTTATTTCTGAAAATACTTACAGATGGTTTTTTATTTCTAGGTTCTGCAAATTTCTGCAAGAATGGAACTAAAGGGGAAGGTGGTTCAGTTGCTTTTTCAGGCTTTGAAGAGAGAATTAATTCAGTCAAGTGTCATTTGATTTTACAAGTATGTATCAAACTTCAATGCAATCTGAAATATTTTCTAACATGTTCAATACTCACTGGACTGTCATCTATGAAGATGATAAGCAAATGATTCACAGTATCCTAATGGAAAATAATAAACATAGATCAAAATAACTTCATTAGTGTATTCTGCCCTGAATTCTGAAAGCTTCTATCAGATTATGAAAGTTTCTTGAAAAATGACAAAACAGAGCAGTGGCAAAGCATCTGTACTTTTGTAACACAGAAGAACTTAAAAAAAAATCTACAATACAGGGTTCTCAACTTTTGTGGAAATGGAAAAAGAAAAGTTATTCTGACTTTGGCATTCAAAATGCTTATACATTATGCCTATTTCTTCAAAATCTTACTGGATCAAAAGTAAAGGCAACTCAACTATCCATCAATAGATGAATGAACAAAATGCGACATATATCTATAACGAAATACTATTCAGCCTTGAAAAGAAAGGGAATTCTCACATATGCTACAACATGAATGAACTTTGACGATATTATACTATGTAAAATAAGCCAGATGCTGCATCATTTCACTAATCTAAGGTAACCAGAGTAGTCAAGTTCATAGAGACAGAAAACAGGAAGTAGAGTTGCCAGGCATTAGGAGGAATGGAGAATTACTGTTTTTATGGGTACAGAGTTTCGATTTTGTAAGATAAAAAGAGTTCTGGAGACAAGCAATGGTGATGGTTGCTCAACAATGTGAATGTACTTAATACCACTGAACTGTACATGTAATTTAAGATGGTAAATTTTACTTTATATGCATCTTATCACAATTAAAGAAAAAAATTTTTTTACATCTTACTGGATCAGCTAGGAAATCCAAAGAAGGGAGGAACACTGAACCAGAGAGAATCTCTCTTAAAAGTAAGGTCAGAGATCTGGAAAAAAGAACAATATTGTACATATTTAGTGATTTANTACCTACCAGAGACAGACTCAATACAGTACCACCTGCCTCAAAGTTCAGATATACTAAACAAACTATTCTGGTTAAGCAAACTGCCTGGTTATTTGTTTGCATGAAGCAAACAGACATCCGTGGAACAACAAGTTCCTGAGTTGCGTCTGTGCCTCAGAATCACCTGGAAAGCTTTCAACAAGTACTAATTACAAGGTTCTAGCCCAGAACTATTCAAATTCCAGGGGTAGAGCCCAGGAACCTGTATATTTTTTTAAAGATTCCTTAGGTGATTCTACTGTACAAGCAACTTTGGGAACCTCTAATTCACTGTCCTCAATTGTGGAGCCAATTTTCTGAGCATTTTGAATTTTCTCTTTCTAGCTCCTCCTAGGAGAACTGTTCACTTTAAAAATATATACATATGCAAATTTTCATATGCATTTTCATTTGAAAATGTTCTGATGTCTTTGATTATTAAATTATAGCAGATAGATTTTTTTAGAAATCACTGCTTTAACATGCTTTCAAGAAGAATATCAAACAGCATAGAATCATATATACTGACTCTCTTAAAAATAAGAACACATATAGTTTACCTTAGGTTTGTATTTTATCATGAAGAATATATTTGGTAACAGAGAATCAGGTCCCAGTGAGCAGTAAAATGTGACAACTCCAGCAACAAACGACCAGAAGATCATTAAAACATGAAGATACCTTAGAAATAAATGAAGATAATTATTAGAACCAAAAACACATATATAAAACTAATTTGTGCCTTCATTGATTTAATGAGTATTTAATTAAGCATCTACAGTATCAGGCTGATGCAATTCCTCCAGTCATGTTTTCTGTAATATACTTATTAACTATAAGAATATTAGAATATTTGCTATCAAAAATATATTTCATTTAAAGTATAAAGAAGTATAAATCCCCAATATTTCACAACTTGGCATCTGCGTTGCCATGTTTAACTAGCCAATACTACATTTTTCCAGAATATCTTCTAATGACAGTGTAGTATTCATACCCCACCAAAATTCTGATAATTTTCCATTAAATCAAAACAAAAATTGTACTGAGTACCCATTTAGTGCTACACAGTACTAGGTTCTGGGGATATAGTAAGGAACAGCACTGTGTCTATTTGCATAGGAAACACTATCCCGCAGGTGTAGCAGGTAAGGAAATGAACACAACAACACAGTGTGGTGATGTGTGCCATACTATGACAGAGAAAGTACGCATGATATGGGGGCACCCAGGGCAGAATACACAACCCAAAACAGTAGAGCTTTTTGCAGAGAAAGTTGTGTCTCTGGGAAACCTTAAAGAATGAGCAGGAGAAAAGCGACAGAAGGGGACAGGGTAGAGGAATGAGGGGAATTCAAACTTGAGAGAACAACGTGAGCTAAGTAAGATCTGTGCACGGCTCCAAGGTAGACGTGGCCTTGAGAGGAACCTAAAAAAACAAGCCATAGCCATACGACCCAGTGTCATATAAATCATGTTACAGTGTAGCAATACAGTCTGTCCTCACATTGCAGTTTTCAGTTACCATGATTTTGCGAAGCACCAGCCCCTCAACAACTCTAACCATGAGTAAGGACACGGAGTTCAAACTTTGGTGCCAGCTCTTCAGTTCACAAATCACTACATAGGAAGAGAATGAAGCTAAGCCACAGAGAGAAGGGGGACAATCAGGGAGATGCAAAAAGTATTTCAAAGTTTCTGAGGCCCGGCTACTCGCCAGTTCTTTCTGCACTTACATAAGCATCAAATGATTCCTCTCTCTCTGCCAAACCTAAAGTGAGATGAGTTTCTTTCATCTACCATCAAGAGTCCTGAGTAATACCCAGGAGATAATGAACAGCTTAAGAAGATTTAAGAATTTTTAACAGTTTTAAGAAGGAAAGCAGTATCATCAGATTGTATAATCAGAAAACCACTCCAGCAGCAATATGGAGCATGGTCTAAACTGGAAACAAGCAAGCTAGTTAGAAAGCTGCTGAAGCAGTTAATCTAGGAGAATCTACGGATGGCCTGTAGAGACTTAAGAGATAAAAAGAAGCTGACTGTTTTGAGACACCTAGGAGGAAGAATTAAGAGGACTTAGTAAGGGAATTCCTTGGTGGTCCAGTGGTTAGGACTCCACACTTTCACTACAAGGAGCAGGGGTTTGATTCCTGGTCGGGGAACTAAGATCCTGCAAGCCAAATGACCTGACCAAAAAACACTTCTTTTTATTTTTTATTTTTTTGGCCTCTCTGCACAGCTTAAGGGATTTTAGTTCTCCAACCAGGGAGAACCAGGGATCAAACCCAGGGCCTCCACAATGAGAGCTCAAAGTCCTAGTCACTGGACCACCAGGGAATTCCCTCAGAAAACGAAGTCAAAAAGAGGACTAAGTAGTTGATTAGATATAAGGAGAAGAGGGAAATAAAAAAACCAGTTCCTTTTGGACATGCTGACTTTCAGGTTTCTCAAGACGCACCAAATAGAAACGAGTTGGACACAATTGAGTGACTTTCACTTTCAAGATGTACCAGCAAGGTTTTGGGTAGTTTAAATCCCTGCAGAGAATATGGGCCAAGGATAAAGGCTTGGGAATTACCAGCATAAAGATCACTGAAGTCATGGGAATGAATGTCATGACCAGAGAGACAAGCTGCAAACTGAAAAATGAAGAGAACACGACATATTTAAGAAATAAGCAGAAGCAGAGAAATCTATAAGGAATCTAGGGATTAGGAGAGCTGAGAAGAAACACAGGGGTCAAATCATAAAGGCTGTCAAGATTTTAAAAAAGAAGAATAAGTGAAGAAAACATTTCAACAAGAATGCAGTAGTTAAACATGATCAAATATTTGTAAAATAAAGTAAAGGAGACTGAGAAGTGTCCACTGGTTTCAGCAACAAGAGAGATATTGATGAACTAGGCAAATCGATTTTAGTAGGATGTAATGGATTGAAGACTGGTGGGGAAGTGGAATCAGGAAATGTGAATAATTCTCTTTTCAAAGGAAAGAAAAACAATAAATAAATAAAAGAGCTAAGATGTCAGCTGGAGAGAGACAATTAGGAAAGGTGTTTAGTAAAATCTGATCACATTTAAACATTAATAGGAGAGAAAGAGAAAAAAGAAAATGAGGTAGGAGAGAAGAGATAACAGAATTATTTTCCCCTAGAGAATATAGGAGTAGTTGGGATTCAGAGCAAAAACAGAAAAAAAAAAAATTATAAAAGAAAGTGATATCTCCTCTTCAATACTAGAGAAAAAGAAAGGGTTGATGAGAATGGAGTTAAATCTATAGAATAGATAAAAAGAATTCAAAGCCATATGATGGCCTTTAAGTGAAACAGGTGCTGCTTGAGAGGAAAAGGCAAAGGTGGCATGAACGGGAGTTCTAGAAGACTGGGGAAGTTCTGAAACAGCAGCTGTAGAGAAGTAAAGGGAAAGGTATCCTCAGAAACTGCTGGGCAGTACTAAAGCTGAAGAGTTAAGTTTACAGGTATGCGATCTTCTCTAGCAGCTTTCAGTAACCAGGATATAAACACTTTATAAAACAAACCAGCATCACTGATCCAAGGTTTGGATTTTGTTCAGTGAGTGACATGCAGGCAAAGAAAGTCAAAGATGCTGGCAGTAGATTGGCTAAAGTGATGGGCCATGGAATCTAAGCTAGACTGACTCTAAACCACACAGGAAAATAAAGGATAACAAAAGAGGGACAATGGATAGGAAGAGAGCAGAGAAAAGCAGGTACAGTGTGACTGATGGAATAAGAGACGTGGCCACAGGTCAGCAAGTGGGAGGCTTAATTTTTAAGATTTCACAGAAGAACGGTCTCTGGTGATAACACAGGCCACCAAAAGGTGACCCAAGTGGGAGACTATAGAAGAGTCACCTCAAGATAAACTATAGTATTTGATGGGTTATTTGCACAAACACTAAAGTTACCCAGAATCACAAGATTTAAAAGGGAAAGAGTCTATAAACTAGAAGCTTATAGTGCAAGAGACTGATATCAGAAAGAAAAGACAGATGGCAGAAGTTCCAAAGGAGAGATTTCTACTTCCTCAACAGAATAACTGGTACCAGACTTATCTTCCCACCATAAACAACTGGAAAACTGGACAAACCATTCAGAGCAACTGTTTTTAGGCATTGGATAACAAGCAGTACAGGAACAGAATCTTGAAAAGAAGGGAAGTGGATGAACCTAGAGCCTGTTATACAGAGTGAAGTGAGAAAGAGAAAAACAAGTATTGTATATCAACACATGTATATGGAATCCAGAAAGATGGTACTAATGAAGCTATTTGCAGGGCAGGAACAGAGACGTAGACACAGAGGACAGACTTGTGGACAGGGTGGGGCGAATTGAGAAAGCAGCACTGAAACACGTACATTACGATAAACAGACAGCTAGTTGAAAGCTGCTGTGTAACACAGGGAGCTCAAGCACAGTCCTCTGCAACAACCTAGACAGAGGGGTAGGTAGGAGGGAAGTTCAAGAGGGAAGGGACGCATGTATACATACTTGTGGCTGATTCTGTTATTGTATGGCAGAAACCAAAACAACATTGTAAAGCAATTATCCTCCAATTAAAATTTTTAGAACAGAGAAGGGAAACACACAAGTGAGTGCCACATCTAGCCCAGTTCTCTGCCCCAAACGCACCATGAAATAGAACCAGCTACAGAAGATATTATGAAATTGGGGGTTTCAGAATTGAAGAATAAAGCACCAGGAAGTAAGAAAAGGTGAAGATGATGATTAAAGGTGCTCACAAATTACAGATAGTGAACAGTAAGTGCAAATGCTGTGAGACAAAGGCTGCAGCACTCAACTATATGAAACTGGTCTCTAGGCCCCCAGGGCAATTCTGCACTTGACAAACACCCAATACAAACCTATCACTAAAAGTTCTCACATAAACGTGGTTACTGTTAACTCAAAGAACTGCTACGGATTAACCTGCCTGCAGAAGGAAACACAAACCCTCTAAACCTCTATGGCCCCTGTCAACCTGGCCCCAACTCACTTTTCTGCTCTTATGCTTCCCATTCCTTTATACAAAGTCTTATACAAAGCTTCACTCCAACCAAGAAATAGCACACTTGACATCAAGCTTTTAAAAAACCTTAAGTCTGGAAACTAACTCAATGGGTTATAGAGGTATTCAGAGAGGAAATTATGAAATCCATGTCCACAGCCACTTACTTAAAATCATTCTGAGCCAGAAAGATATGACTCTGAATCCACAATTTTTAGAATCCTTCAACACTTATATAGCACATATTTCATAAACAACATAAATTATATAGCATAATACATCGTGTTATAATAACATAAATAATATGAGGTCTGATATAGTGCTCCATAATCAGATATTAATATTTCCACAGAAAAATGTATAAACCATAAATAAATAAGTCAGAAATAAATACTATAAACAAGTCTCATGTCTGTTCAGGTCCAGGTTTTGTTATCAAATGTGACTGGTGTATCAAATCTAGAGGACAAGTTATTTCTTCAGAACTTTTTGATTTCTGAATTATGGATTAGGAATTATCGACCTGTGCTTAGACTGAGTGACAATAAACACTTCATGCAATATGCACATCACTATAAGGCAAGCAATAACTGAAAGGCATTATTTAAGGAGAAAATCTTTAGTGTTAAATACTTTAATCCTGCTGTTCTCAACCAAGGGTGATCTCACCCACTGCCAGGGGAATTTGGCAATATATGGAGACATTTTTCACTGTCACAACTGTGGGGAGATAAGAGACAGGTATTTTTTATGGTATGGTATTTACATCAAGTGACTTGAGGCCAAGGCTCTGCTAAATATCTTACAATGTACAGAACAGCCCCCCACAGCAAAGAATTACCTGACCCAAATTATCTATACTGTTGAGGTTATCCTGCATTAATCAGAGAACAAATACTGAAAACCAACAAGCTAAGCATTCAGAAGGTTGGTGGAGGAAATACAAATCCAAACACACAAAAAGGAAGGACACACTGAAGAACATACATCAATCAAGTACACAACAATGACAAAAGACATTATAATCTGGTTCTTTGGAAAAATTAATAAAATAATTCAAACCTCTAGCTGGATACTACTTGAGGTTATTAGGGCACCAGTGATTACTCTAAAAACTGATAATTAAGAGAAAAAGGTATAAACATTTATTCTACTTTTCCAGCTTGAGCTATACACTTCGTTGTAACTAAACAGACCTTAACAGAGGATAAATTAAAGCAATTCTACAAACACACACACACATACACACACACACACATGAGAATTTAAATTAAAAAATACAGAAGGAATGAAACAATAACAAATCACCATGTTGCATCCTATAATGATTCAGGGAGTAAATAAATGGTGAAACCAAAGAGAAAATGTGTTGGGCAGCTGTCACCACCTGATCTACAAAAAGTGAGGCAACTCGACCTAATGTGGAGTTATCTTTTGATGTGATGTATTAGAATGTACACATCATCACTGGAGTACATCTGTACCCCCCTAAAAAAAAAAAATGTATAACTCTAACTCCCTGTCTACAAGAAATACAGAGGTGCAGATGACTATCAGCAAAATCCAAAGTGTGAACAAATAACCCAGTTTCTTCAACAAGTCAATGGCAAAGGGAAAAAAAAAGAGCGGGTGAGGAGGAATGTTCTAGATTAGGGTTGACAAAGGCTTATGGTATAGCCCTCAAAGCTAAGATTTTTACATTTAAAAAAGAATATGGGAGAGAGACCTGATACAGCCCACAAAGCCTAAAATATTTACTGACACTTTACAGCAAGTTGGGCAACTCTTGTTCTAGATTATAGCTACAAAAGCTTCAAAGACGCAGCAACTACATAAAATGAGTAGACCCAGTTGCAATTCTGATTACAACAAATGCATTATAAATTTTTATATAATTAAGAAAATTTGAGTATGGGCTGATTATTACAAGACATTTAAAAATTACTGTTAATTTTGTAAGGTTATGGTTTTGTGCAGAATAATTATTTTAAAAGGAAGAAGGTCAAATTTTTTTTAAATACTAATGGTTGTTGAAGCTGAGTGATGAGTGCTTACAGGTTCTTTGTACTCTCTTTTTTCTATGTATGCTTGGAAATTCTCAAAAGCAAAAGTTAAAAAAGACAAAGTTTTAGCAAAACAAATCGAGGGAGAAAACAAAAAGAGAGGAAACAAATATAAAACTGTTGACATTTTAAAAATGCACAACATGAGAGTTGTAAATTTTATTGGGGGCAAAATGAGAACTGCAGTATGGGAGACAGCACTTTGAAATAGCTCTAAGAAACTACTCTAAAGAAGGAAGGGGGATGCTCAGTATGTATGAGATTTTGGTGAAGGGGGAATTCATGCAATCAAGCACATATTCTTCCAAAAGGTTTCTGCTAGCCTCATGAACCTTTCGCGAGTCACGAGAAACATTCATTACCATGAAGGCTTTTAGTGTTTTTCTAGGTATCAGGAGATAAAAGAATCAGGCTAATAAAATCAGCTCCTGAAAATATCTATCTGAAGACCTCTGCTGCCAGTCCCACCGCACCCCACCCCCAGCACAGAGTGCCTCATTTCTGCTCTCCACCCTGAACTTCTTTCAGGGGGTGTTGAACATCAGCAGCTGAAGCAGCACATGATTTAATCCTTGTAGAGATAGATGGCAAGTGCCCATAGCAAGAGCCAACTTGTAGTTGACACAACACAGAATGAAAAAAAAGAAGCAATCACAGCTATAACTGAAATGAAGAGTAAAACTGTAAACAACTATATAGTCATAAATTGGAGAAATAATATGACAAATTTTTAGGAAAAAAAAAATGCTAAGAATTAGGAAGTTAAGAACTAGATAACCTGAAAAGACCAACTATTTATTAGAGGAATTAAAATATAATCAGACACCTGGCTTAAAAAAAAAGGCCCCTGGCCCAAATGATTTCACCAAACTTTCATAAAATAGATAATCCGTACTTTATACAGAATGCTTTCAGGGAGGAAAAAAATGAGGAAACGCTGCCAATTTAAAAGGACTAATATAATTTTAATTCTCCAACCTGATAAAGATAATATAAGGAAATCCTTAGGTCTATTTTATTCATGAATATAGAAATGAAATACTCAGTAAAATACTAGTTAACTAAAACTAGCAGTATATCATAAAATAAAGAATAACACACCTTAAGAAAGGCATATTTTTCTAAATAGTTCAATATCTTTTAATCATCATGAACTAAAGGAGAAAAACAATCAAAACAATGATGCTTTTTAACCTACTTACTAGTTTACAGGGAACCTAGAGGGACATTCAAAAACACTGCAGGGAAGCAATCAGCAGAAGCCAAATTGTGGAAAACTCTACACAACAAATGGCCAGTTTCCCCAACAAATAAATTACAAGGTTAAAAAAAGGGAAGAAAATTTCAGATTAAAAGATCATACTTGGGTATTATTTGAACAAATCTAAAAGGCTGTTAATAAGATTCATTACGGTTGGCGTAATGGATAGACAGGCTCATAATAAAGCATATAAAAATACAGTAAAATTTTAATGATAATTGATCATTTACTATAAATTTCAACATTGCTGTATATTTAAAACTTTTCATCTTAAAATATTGGAGGATAAAGTTCTAAAAGATTCAGGGAAATCTGAACAATGAGTAGATATTTTAAGGATGCTAACAGCGTTTTTATTGTGAAATGGTATTGTGGGGGCTTCCCTCATGGTCCAATGGTTAAGACCTTGCCTTCTAGCACAGTGGGTGTGGGATCAATCCCTGGTCAGGGAACTGAGATCCCACATGCCTTCTGGCCAAAAAGTCAAAACATCAAACAGAAGCAATAATGTAACAAATTAAATAAAGACTTTAAAAATGGTCCACATCAAAAAAAAAAAAAAAACCTTTAAAAAAAGAATGAAATGGTATTCTGGATATGTAGAAAAAACAAAAGCTCTTGGGAGGTCACTGGTGGCCTAGTGGTTAGGATTCTGGGGCACTGCGGGGGTCCAGGTTCAATCCCTGGCCTGAAAACTAAGATCCTGAAAGCCGCATGGCACAGCTAAGGGGGGAAAAAGCTCTTAACAGTTAAAGACATCTACTGAAATGTTTGATACCTACTGATTGAGTAACTAACACTCACATTAAATAAGAAGCTTTGGGAGGCTTCCCTGGTGGCTCAGACAGTAAAGAATCTGCCTGCAGTGCAGGAGACCTGGGTTTGATCGCTGGGTCAGAAAGATCCCCTGGAGGAGAAAATGGCAACCCACTCAAATGTGCTTGACAAGAGGATTCCATGGACAGAGGAGCCTGGCAGGTTACAGTCCACAGGGTCGCAAAGAGTAGGACACAACTGAGGACTAACATTAACACCAAAATGCTTGGGCTTCCCAGGTGGTTCAGTGGGTAAAGAACCTGCCTGCAACGCAGGAGACACAGGAGTTGCAGGCCTGATCCCGGGATCTGGAAGAATCCCTGGAGAAGGGCATGGCAACCCAATTCAGTACTCTTGCCTGGAGAATCCAATGGACAAAAAGGAGCCTGGAGGTCTCTAGCCCATAGGGTAGCAGAGTTGGACATGACTGAAACGACTGAGCATATACACACTGAAATGTTTAATGTTTATAGATAAAACATCTCACATGGCATTTCCTTCAAAATAATTAGGGACAGGAGTGATCATTTGAACTTTGAACTGATCATTTTTGAAGCCAGGCGATAGGTATTTACAGGTTTCATTGTACTACTCTGTTTTTATTTTGTATGTGATTGAAGTATTCTATAATAAAGTTTTTAAATGAAAAAAGAAAAAAATTTATTAAAAGACCATAAGAGCGGATCTGAATGAATGTGTAAAGATATGTTCACAGATGAAAACATTAAATATAGTTAAGTCATCAATTCTACCCATATTAATTTACAAATTAAAGAAAACTGTGCAAATTATTTGCATTCTTCACATCAAAAGCAGGAATCTAATTTCCTTCCCCTTCTAGAGAGGCTGACCTTAATAACTCACTCCTAATCAAAAGAATGTGGCAGAAGTGAAGCTACCTAACTGCCTAAATTTTAGGGTTAGGTCATAAAAAAGATACAGCTTCTAGTGGAATCTCTTCCTCACGATACTCACCCTTGTCACCCAACACTATGTGGGGGAGAAAGTCACACGTGAAACTGTACGTAGATGTTCTGACCAAGAGCCCAACTGTATATAAAAAACATACTACAAAACTACAATACTGTCATTTTAAAAACAATTCTGTACTGTTGTAGAAAGACAAAAATAGACAAAAGAAACAGAACACAGAGTGAAAGGCCCATTAAGTTTGGAATCAAAAACACTGTAGTGTCTGGGTTCTAATCCTGGATATGATAAAACGCAAATTACTTAAATCTCTCCGATTGTTTGGTCCTCTATAAAACAGGGGTAATAATACCTAACTCACAGGGTTGTTATGAGAATTAAACAAGTTCATTAAAGTACTTTAGAAGAGCCTGTCTTAATACTGTTAAAGTGTATGTAAGCCAATTGTGGTAACTTAAAAAGTAGCAAATAAAATAATAATAAAATACATTAAGAAGTGGCTCCATATATTGAAAAGGCTACAATTTATAAAATAAAATTGTAAATTGCAGAGAAAGTGACTAGAATGTTAACAACAGTAGTCATCTTTGAATGGTAATTTTAAATTCAATTTTCTGACTTCTTTACAGTTCAGGGTTTCCCTCATAGCTGTTGGTAAAGAATACACCTGCAATGGAGGAGACCCCGGTTTGATTCCTGGATCAGGAAGATCCCCTGGAGAAAGGATAGGCTATCCATTCCAGTATTCTTGGGCTTCCCTTGTGGCTCAGCTGGTAAAGAATGTGCCTGCAATGAGGGAGACCTGGGTTGGGAAGATCCCCTGGAGAAGAGAAAGGCTACCCACTCCAGTATTCTGGCCTGGAGAATTCCATGGACTGTATAGTCCATGGGATTGCAAAGAGTCAGACACAACTGAGCAACTGTCACTTACAGTTTATATGAATCAATGTTATTCAGAAAGTTATTAATAAGTTTTTCTTAATAATGTCTTTTAAATGTAATTTTTAAAAGCTTGGGCATCAGAATGATCAACATTAGAATCCCATTCTGCTACTTACTATCTATGAGAAAATTATTGAACAACTCTTAGCTTCAGTTTGCTCATTTGTAAAATGGGGGTATAATCAAGACCCTACAAATTGAAACTACAATAATCTCCCACTATACACTAAGTAAAATGGCTAAATTAAACCTATAAACAATATTAGACAAAACTATAAAACATTTTTGGTGAGAGTATAAATTGGTATAATAACCTTGGAAAACTGGCAGTATCTACTTAAGTTAAATATATATGCTACAACAAAGCATGTTCATTTATGGGCATATACACCCAACAGAAATAAGTACATATGCCTATTAAAAGAAATATATATTAGAATACTCACAGCAGCATTATTCAAAATAGCCAAAAATTATAAACAACACAAATGCCTTTCAACAGAACGGACAAATGTGGAATAGTCTCAGTGGAATATAAAATAATAACAAAAAGAAGAGCTAACAATATATGCAATAATATGCATAAATCTCAAAAGGAGAGTTGAGAAAAAGAAACCAGATAAGAGAAGATCATATGATTCCATTTATATAAAGTTCAAAAAACAACAAAACTGATACATGACAACTGAGAATGTTACTGACAATGGAGCCTAGTAGGGTGATGTTTTATATCTTGGTAAGTGGTGGTTACATGGGTACTTATATTTCATAATTCACATAACTATATAACTACATATATGTTATGTATTCTTTTATAAGTTGTATCTCAAAAAAAAAAAAATCACCAAGGCTAGTTAACAATACCTACTTCACAATGTTGTGAGGATAAATAAAACAAAAATAACTGTTTTTGTGCTGAACACCATTCCAAGCATGTTCCATGTATTAAAATCCAGTTAAGGACTTCCCTGGTGGAACACCACAATTATGGCAGAAAGTGAAGAACTAAAGAGCCTCTTGATCAAAATGAAAGAGTGAAGAAGTTGCCTTAAAGCTCAACATTCAGAAAACTAAAATCATGGCATCTGGTCCCATCACTTCATGGGAAATAGATGGGGAAGCAGTGGAAACAGTGACAGACTTTATTTTGGGGGGGTCCAAAATCACGGCCGACGGTGGCTGCAGCCATGAAATTAAAAGATGCTTACTCCTTGGGAAAAAAGTTATGACCAACCAGACTGCATATTAAAAAGCAGAGACATTACTTTGTCGACAAAGGTCCATCTAGTCAAAGGTATGGTTTTTCCAGTACTCACATATGGATGTAGAGTTGGAGTATAAACAAAGCTGAGCGCTGAAGAATTGATGCGCTTGAACTATGGTGCTGGAGAAGACTCTTGAGAATCCCTTGGCCTGCAAGGAGATCCAACAAGTCCATTCTAAAGGAAATCAATCCTGAATATTCATAGGAAGGACAGATGCTGAGGCTGAAACTCCAATACTTTGGCCACCTGATAGGAAGAACTGACTCATTGGAAAAGACCCTGATGCTGGGAAAGATTGAAGGCAGGAGGAGAAGGGGACCACAGAGGATGAGATGGTTGGATGGCATCACCAACTCGATGGACATGAGTTTGGGTAGGCTCCGCAAGTTGGCGATCGACAGGGAAGCCTGTCATGCTGCAGTCCATAGGGTCGCAAAGAGTCGGGCACAACTGAGAGACTGAACTGAACTGAACTGGCGTAACAGTGGATGGGAATGCACCTACCAATGCCGGGACACGGGTCTGATCCCTGGTCGGGGAGGCCCCACGTGCCACAGAGCAACTAAACCCATGTGCCACAATTACTGAGTGTGTGCTCCAGAGCCTGCGGCTGCAACTACTGAAGCCGATGTACCTAGAGCTTGTGCTCTTCAACAAAAGAAGCCACCACAATGAAAGTCCATACACCGCAACAAGAGAGTAGTCCCTGCTCACCACAACCACAGAAAGCCTATGTGCAGCAACAAAGACCCAGCACAGCAACAAAAACACTTAAACCATCAAAGTAATCACAGAATGTAGGCTCCAGTAGTATGCACATTATACAGATTAGGGGACTGACTCAAATAAAAATTAGATTACTTATCCAAAGTCATATAACTAAAGGAGGAATCAGAATAAAATTCTTAACAGTCAAGCTTCAGATTCAAAACTTGTGACCACATGAATAAATTTCCTCAATAATAATAAAAACTCAACACAATAACTAGACCAAAGTACTCAGAAAGAGTTACCTATTAATACTATTGATATTACCATTATTATTAGGATTAACTTGAAAAACATTCCTTATAATACTCAAATATTCAATCCTACAATTAGCAAATCTATATAATTGTATATCCTAATCATATGCTCTAATATATTAAATCAATACTATAAAGATGATATCATAAATAATTTGAAATACATAAAGTATTTAAAAATCAGTTACAATGGTCCAAAGGTTATATCCATTTATCTTTCCACAGATAAAATTCATAATTTTATTAATACTGAAAGAAAGGGATTTTTAGGGGTTCAAGACACTAAGAAAAGTTAATTTCAAAAAGAGTACTAGTCTAAGTTTAACCACATATTAACCAGGGTAGTTTTTGTTTGGTGGGTTTTCTGGGGAGGTGTGGGGTTGTTTGTTTCTTGCTTTTGTTTTCTTTTTGGGCACACCATGAGGCTTGCGGGATCTTTTTTTAACTTTTTATTTTACATTGGAGTATACCACCCCACTCCAGTATTCTTGCCTGGAAAATCCCATGGATAGAGAAGCCTGGTAGGCTGCAGTCCATGGGGTCACGAAGAGTTGGGCACGACTGAGCAACTTCACTTTCACTTTTCACTTTCATGGATTGGATAAGGAAATGGCAACCCACTCCAGTGTTCTTGCCTGGAGAATCTCAGGAACGGGGAGCCTGGTGGGCTGCCGTCTATGGGTCACACAGAGTCAGACATGACTGAAGTGACTTAGCAGTAGCAGCAGCATAGTTGATTAACAATATTGTGATAGTGTACAGCAAAGTGATTCAGTTATACATATCCATAAAACCATTCTTTTTCAAATTCTTTTCTCATTTAGATTGTTACATAATACCAAGCAGAGTCCCCTGTGCTACCCAGTAGGTCTTTGTTGGTTATCCATTTTAAGTATAGCAGTGGATCTTAATTCCCTGACCAGAGATCAAACCACAGGGAAATCCAGAGTCTAAGCACTGGACCACCAGGGAATTTCCAATCAGGGGAGATTTTAAACTGAGAATTTCTTATAAAGTTATTTCTAAAAATTAACTGGTGAAATGCCTGTATAAAAATCATTTTTTGAAAATATGTATTAAGCATATCTTCTCATTTTTCTAGTTCCACAGCTACACCCCCAATGGAGCCATGTACACAAAAACAATCTCATTCATAAATCCAACCACTCAGAGATAACACGTGTTATTTCCTTCTTTCTTTGCATAATACATATACAGGGTACAGTGTTCAGATGTTATAAAGACACTGATGCTATCCTATGATTCCTTAATAATATAGATGCTGGATGCTATAATTAAGTTGAAAACCTCAGAAATCTAGTTCAACCTGTTCCTACATAGTTGTCCTACTTGGAATACCTAAACTGACCTGGCTCCCAAATAAGATAGGTAAAGATGCCTGGACAAAACAATCATATAAAGTTGGCATATCTTTCATACTACACCTGTCTATCTGGCTTGAAATACTTTCCAGATGATAAAGTAAATAATTAATAGCTTCCACTCTCTTAAGGATTCTACGTCCTCCATACTCCATCATAAAGTACATTTTCCAGTAACATTAATCGCAATTTAAGCCTAGTATTATATAACTCAGAATCAACTAACTAGAAAGCAAAGCGACAAGAGAAGAAATCCAACTTCAACACAACCCCAGGAAACGGTTATCTTAGAACAAAATCAATTTACCAAGTTTCATGCGAAAGTTTCTCTGATCTTATGCTTGGGGACCAATATCTCCAGATAAAGAGTAACGATGGTTGCACGCTCAGACTATGAGAGAAAACATGCAGTGCCGGGGTCCAGCCCCGGTGGATCCAGGGAATTCGAAGGGAAGACGGCGTAGGCGAGGAAAGCTTGTTTATTTAGAAATATAAAAGAGATTAGGAAGAAATAGTAGGATAGGAAAATTTAGTGGAGAAAAGATGCTGAATAACTTGGTTTACACGGAAAACCAATAGAACCTCAGGACAAGAAGTCTGCACCATCTGCGTTAGTCCACCGGCGCTTGTTTGAATAGCAGAGGGTGCCCGCCTTTCAGCCTGAAAATAGAGTAAAGAGGAGACACAAGGGAAACCAGTCCAGCGACTGGCCCATCCCCTATTGTCCGGAAAGGCCTTTTATACCTTTTTTTTGTACATAGACATCAATGGATAATATAAAATTATGCAGCGTCAGCAGCCCTGACTCTTACTGAGACAAGGCTTTCTGCATACCTAGTTGTATACATAAGTCTTAGGTGATTTACATCATCTTCTGGCCAGAAGGCCAATTAACATTTTACAGCCCTTTTCTGATAAGGGTTTGTCAACCAGAAGACTTATTTGTGTTGTTCTTCCCAAAGTCTGGTGCCACTCTCAGAAAGCACTAAATAAAGTTACATTCTTACATAGCAAAAATACAACAATTTATAACAATGAAAAAGAGTACAGTGATTTTAGAACAAAGAAAAGTAATTAACTCAAAAGTCTAGTGTTGCCAACATCAAAACTACTATATTCCTATTTCTATATCCCAATTACATTGATTAATATCCTTCAGGTGCCTAAAAGATAAAGAATATGGAGGCCTGGCAGTAGTCATTGAGTCAACAGTGAAAACCTGTCACCAATATAATTTTTAGCTCTTTAGAAAAGGCTCTGTATCTTTAAGATGCTTTAAGCTTTGTGCCTCTGGCTGTTGGGGGGCTGTAAGCAATTTACAAGTTGTAAAAAGTCCCCAGCTGTTAAGCAAGTTAGAGAGCCATCAAAGGGGTTTGAACTGATGCAGGAGACTGAAGCCCTGAATTAACTTTTTTCCAGAGAATGTCAGAAGAGTGAAAAGCACAGTAATAAAGCAGGCAGACTCTGGTTTTTGGGGGGTAGATGTTCAGGAAAACTCAGGGGGAACCCCTGAAGCCAGATCACGCCTTTGCGTTTTGTCGGGCTTCCTTCCTCATGACCTTCGCCATAGGCAGGATTCCTCACGTTGGCTCCCGGCAATGCAGGTGTTATCGGCAATGCAGGTGTTACCGCTGACAACTGCCTCACACGTCTTTCCACCAAAAGCAAATCTGGAAATAATTCTGAAATAATTTCGCCTCTACTACCTATTTCATCGCTACCGCTTCTAGAAATAACAGAATGAAGGACATCGACCAGTTTAGTTCAGAGGCAGAACCTTCCGCTTTCAAAATGTCAACGAAATTAACCAATTTCACCTTTCAGTCTTCCCTTTAGAAATATTCTAGGGATGATAGTACTATTTTGCCTTCTGACTTCGAGTCAACAAACCTTTGCGGTGTTGTAAGCAACACCACCACTCCTTGAGGGAGAAAGCCTAGGCTGGGATCTTTCCCATAAGGTGGGCGTGTGCGCCTGGGGCAGGGAGGAGCGAGGGGAGTCGGTCAAAGACAGACCGCGACCGGACCTTGCAACTCTCCTCCGTCAGCTGACGTGAAAGATCTTATTCCTCCGAAAAGCATAGACGACGGAAGCCCAGGTTTTAAGAAACGGGTGAAAACAAGGGAAGACTCGGGGCCGGGTGGTTGGAGAGCGAGGCCTAGGACCCGGGGCACCCAAGCCCACCCGTCCGCACTTCCGGGCCCGGCGCCCNTAACACGTGTTATTTCCTTCTTTCTTTGCATAATACATATACAGGGTACAGTGTTCAGATGTTATAAAGACACTGATGCTATCCTATGATTCCTTAATAATATAGATGCTGGATGCTATAATTAAGTTGAAAACCTCAGAAATCTAGTTCAACCTGTTCCTACATAGTTGTCCTACTTGGAATACCTAAACTGACCTGGCTCCCAAATAAGATAGGTAAAGATGCCTGGACAAAACAATCATATAAAGTTGGCATATCTTTCATACTACACCTGTTTATCTGGCTTGAAATACTTTCCAGATGATAAAGTAAATAATTAATAGCTTCCACTCTCTTAAGGATTCTACGTCCTCCACACTCCATCATAAAGTACATTTTCCAGTAACATTAATCGCAATTTAAGCCTAGTATTATATAACTCAGAATCAACTAACTAGAAAGCAAAGCGACAAGAGAAGAAATCCAACTTCAACACAACCCCAGGAAACGGTTATCTTAGAACAAAATCAATTTACCAAGTTTCATGCGAAAGTTTCCCTGATCTTATGCTTGGGGACCAATATCTCCAGATAAAGAGTAACGATGGTTGCATGCTCAGACTATGAGAGAAAACATGCAGTGCCGGGGTCCAGCCCCGGTGGATCCAGGGAAGACGGCGTAGGCGAGGAAAGCTTGTTTATTTAGAAATATAAAAGAGATTAGGAAGAAATAGTAGGGTAGGAAAATTTAGTGGAGAAAAGATGCTGAATAACTTGGTTTACACGGAAAACCAATAAAACCTCAGGACAAGAAGTCTGCACCATCTGCGTTAGGCCACCGGCGCTCGTTTGAATAGCAGAGGGTGCCCGCCTTGGGCTCCCTCTCTCACGGGACTTAAAAGCCGGGGCAAGTAAGTAGACATGGCGAGCCTCCATGCCCTAGATGGGAATTCAGCCTGAAAATAGAGTAAAGAGGAGACACAAGGGAAACCAGTCCAGCGACTGGCCCATCCCCTATTGTCCGGAAAGGCCTTTTATACCTTTTTTTTGTACATAGACATCAATGGATAATATAAAATTATGCAGCGTCAGCAGCCCTGACTCTTACTGAGACAAGGCTTTCTGCATACCTAGTTGTATGCATAAGTCTTAGGTGATTTACATCATCTTCTGGCCAGAAGGCCAATTAACATTTTACAGCCCTTTTCTGATAAGGGTTTGTCAACCAGAAGACTTATTTGTGTTGTTCTTCCCAAAGTCTGGTGCCACTCTCAGAAAGCACTAAATAAAGTTACATTCTTACATAGCAAAAATACAACAATTTATAACAATGAAAAAGAGTACAGTGATTTTAGAACAAAGAAAAGTAATTAACTCAAAAGTCTAGTGTTGCCAACATCAAAACTACTATATTCCTATTTCTATATCCCAATTACATTGATTAATATCCTTCAGGTGCCTAAAAGATAAAGAATATGGAGGCCTGGCAGTAGTCATTGAGTCAACAGTGAAAACCTGTCACCAATATAATTTTTAGCTCTTTAGAAAAGGCTCTGTAACTTTAAGATGCTTTAAGCTTTGTGCCTCTGGCTGTTGGGGGGCTGTAAGCAATTTACAAGTTGTAAAAAGTCCCCAGCTGTTAAGCAAGTTAGAGAGCCATCAAAGGGGTTTGAACTGATGCAGGAGACTGAAGCCCTGAATTAACTTTTTTCCAGAGAATGTCAGAAGAGTGAAAAGCACAGTAATAAAGCAGGCAGACTCTGGTTTTTGGGGGGTAGATGTTCAGGAAAACTCAGGGGGAACCCCTGAAGCCAGATCACGCCTTTGCGTTTTGTCGGGCTTCCTTCCTCATGACCTTCGCCATAGGCAGGATTCCTCACGTTGGCTCCCGGCAATGCAGGTGTTATCGGCAATGCAGGTGTTACCGCTGACAACTGCCTCACACGTCTTTCCACCAAAAGCAAATCTGGAAACAATTCTGAAATAATTTCGCCTCTACTACCTATTTCATCGCTACCGCTTCTAGAAATAACAGAATGAAGGACATCGACCAGTTTAGTTCAGAGGCAGAACCTTCCGCTTTCAAAATGTCAACGAAATTAACCAATTTCACCTTTCAGTCTTCCCTTTAGAAATATTCTAGGGATGATAGTACTATTTTGCCTTCTGACTTCGAGTCAACAAACCTTTGCGGTGTTGTAAGCAACACCACCACTCCTTGAGGGAGAAAGCCTAGGCTGGGATCTTTCCCATAAGGTGGGCGTGTGCGCCTGGGGCAGGGAGGAGCGAGGGGAGTCGGTCAAAGACAGACCGCGACCGGACCTTGCAACTCTCCTCCGTCAGCTGACGTGAAAGATCTTATTCCTCCGAAAAGCATAGACGACGGAAGCCCAGGTTTTAAGAAACGGGTGAAAACAAGGGAAGACTCGGGGCCGGGTGGTTGGAGAGCGAGGCCTAGGACCCGGGGCACCCAAGCCCACCCGTCCGCACTTCCGGGCCCGGCGCCCGGCCCAGCTCCCCCGGGCCGCTCTCCCAGAGGCCCCCGCAGCTCGCCGCACGTCCTGCAGCTGCGCAGCCCGACGGTGGAACATGGCCTGAGCCCGCAGCTTCGCGGGGGGTGGGGAGGAGGGCACTGGCCGGCCGCCCCTGCGCCGCCGCCTTACCTGTTGAGGAGCAGGGAGGCGGCGCTAAGGCAGAGCAGCAGGAAGCAGAACAGCGGGTACTGGCGACAGATCTCGCGTCCCACGTCCAGCCGCAGACGCTGCTTCAGCTTCTCCCCCATAGTCCGCACCCAGGGCGCCATCTTCGTCTGCGTCGCTGAAGCTGTACTAAAGACTGAGGCCGAGGTCTAGGCGACCCCCATCTACCTCCCGCGTCTCCACCCGCGGGGGAAGGATCGCGGACCCAGACCGCCGGCGACCGGCGGACGGTCAGCCGGCTGCAGCCGCCCAAAGCCCCGCCCACGAGCCCCGCCGCGCGTGCGCGGCCACGCCTCGCGTCGGCCTGCGGGGACAGCCGCGAGACGTGTCCGACGTCAGCCGGCGGCGCAAGGCCCGTCGCTTACCTCTCCGGTCTGGACCCTCGCACCGGCCTCAATTGGAGACCCTGTTCCCTGGCGGCCGGCCCTTTGCAGAAATCGGGGGGAAGCTGCAGCACCCAGTAACCGCCTGTATTGCGGAGGAGAAGCAGAAGGATATGCCCGAGCACAGGAGAAACTGCAGCCCCCTGCAGCCACCGGGCCCTGCCTGCGGTACTCCCGGAGCTTGGGGCCGCTGGGGACTGTAGTCTCTGGGACGCGCCCCTGCAGCGCTCTGCACGCCTCCTCTCCGTAGTCTCCGCTCTGCGTGGGGACAGGTCCAAGCTTTGCGCGAGCCCCAAGGGGAGGAGGGGGGGAACACCTCTCAGCCCTTATTTTGCACGGGCCGCGCGCGGGTGAGTAAAACAACCCTGGAACATGGAAGAGTCAAACCCACCGGGTCACCACGCTTGTGAGGAAACATCTTTTACGTGCTCACGGGCGAGGTAGACTTCAGTGCACAGAGCCCCGCAGACCTAACCAAAACGTGTGTATGGGTGATACAACTTGGCAGGTTAAATCCCTCAAGAGAGTCTCTTGGGGCTTTTGCTTTACCAAGTCATCCCATTTCTCAATTTTAATTTCCTTTTTCTCCGCTACTCTGACAGATGCAGGAAGACAGTATCGTAATAAGATTTATTTAGGCGGTGCTCTAAGCAGTTTACCCTTCACACATTGAACTCCTGATTTTACGGCTAGATAACTGACATTACTAAGGCAGAAAGGAACTTGCGCAGAATTACACAGCTAGCGAAACCAGGCTTGCAACTATTCTAACTCCAGAGCCGGTATTCCTGCTGCGTTTTTTTCATTCTTCGGAGGGTGAGCCTCCAAAGTGCAGAGACAGAATGGTCAGAAATTATTTTTTTAAAACATATAAAGGTGTATGGACAGCTTAATATGTTCCCATGTTATTCCGAATGCATGGGTCATCTTTAATTATGCATTGCTTCCAACATAGCATCTATTAATGCTATTTAATTTCACTGATATTACTAACCTTGATCACAAATTACACATTGCTATCCTTTTAAGATCAACATCAATAAAATTGCTATATCAGAGTAAGAACATGGTACAAACCCAAGATCCTACCTAGAATGGTTTACCAGTTCCACAATGGGAAAAGTATCAATTTCACTGATCCTCATCTTTTGGTATTATTTAAAGGCACATCGTAAATATACACTGTAAAACTACTCTGTAACATCATTGGAAAGCTTAGTACTTTTAAAAAATATTTTGAGGTAGTTAAATTTTCAGCTGTGTGTGTGTGTGTGTCCTCTTGTTTTTATTACCAAATTGGAAAGCTTAGTGCTTTTAAAAAATATTTTGAGGTAGTTAAATTTTCAGCTGTGTGTGTGTGTGTGTGCCCTCTTGTTTTTATTACCAAATTTTAAACTTTTTTGTTTGGGGGTATAACTAATTTTAACTAATTAACAATGTTGTGGTAGTGAACAGGTAAAGGACTCAGCCATAATATACATGTATCCGCTCAGCCATTCAGGCTGGCACATAACATTGAGCAGAGTTCCATGTGCTATACAATAGTCCTTATTGGTTATCCATTTTAAATATAGCAGTGTCATGATCTTTCAAATGTCCCAAACTATCCTTCCCCCACCACAACCATAAATTCACATAACCCCTCATTTATATGAACATTCTAGGGTGAAACTGAAGTATAGATATAAGGTGTATGTTTAATTAATCTACATGTATCAAGTGCCTACTGTGGACTTGAGTACTTTATACTTAGGTAAGTTTTTCAGTAAGTTATATTGCCCTTTTTTTCTGTTTAAAAAATTTGCTTCCGTATTTGTAAGCTCATTCTGAAATTCCTGTTCAATTTTTCACTGAGCCACTACATTTTAATGATAGAATATTTTATTCTTTCAAACTAGACATCTTAACAACATCCACCTCCTTTCCCCTATGGTTTTCTTTGCAGGAGCAATTAGAATATAAGCTAATTAGACAATAAATAAATTTAAATTTTCATATTGCTCTCATGCTCAGAAAAGGAAAAAGTAAAAATCAAATTCCTGCTATAAGAAAACTCTATAAAAATCCAGTCTAAAAGAAAAAATTCCTATGGATCAGACTTAACCTCATGAAGTAAAATTTTTACTCCATTAAATGTTTTTTCTTTACATTATGGCCTAGTATCCATGTCTGCTTCCCTGGTGGCTCAGCTGGTGATGAATCCATCCCCAATGTGGAAGACCTGAGTTCAATCCCTGGAGAAGGGAACAGTATCCACACTTCAGTATTCTGACCTGGAGAATCCCATGGACTGTATAGTCCATGAGCAACTTTTATTTCACTTCATCCAGGTCAGCAGTCATATACAGAGCTTGAGATTTTTTTCCAACTTTTTATTAAAAGATACAAACTTCCTAGGTGGTCCAGTGGCTAAGACTCTGCACTTCCAATGCAGGGGGCTAGGGTTCTATCCCTGGAGGGGGCTAGATCCTACATGCTACAACTAAGATCCTACATGCTGCGACCCCCAAAGCAGCCAAATAAATACTAAAGAAAAAAAAAGATATGAACTTCTAGTGAGAATATGGGATAGCCATAATCAATCCTGGTTCAGGAACCAGCTTCACCTTCTACTAGCAGTTTCACTGAACACATTTAACTTGGTGTATCTCAAACCCACTATCCTCAACTCTAAAGGTTACATTCCTCAGAAGTCTTGAGATTAACCTGGGTAGAAAGTGGCTATTATTTACAATGCTTAATTTAAAAAATGTTTATTTTATGGATTAACATGACAAAAAAGCCAAACCAATTAGCTTTACTTGGGTTTTAACAGCCTAAAATGACAATGACATAAAATCAAAGCTGTGAGATAGCTTGGAAACAAGTACAGAAGTTTGTTGCCTGCCCTAGAGTTCTAGACCTGCACTGTGCTGTACTGTAGCCACTATTCATTATCTTGCTATTGAACACTTGAAATGTGGCTAGTTTGAAGAGATGTGCTTTAAGTGCAAAGTAGACATCAGGTTTTGAAGGCTTAATATGAAAACAAGAGTATAAACTATCTCAACTTTCAAAAGTTGATTACATGTTAAATGGTATTTTGGAAATAATAGGCTAAAAATTAACCTGTTTCTTTTGTAATATACCGAGTAGAAAACTGCAAATGTGGCTTGTGCTATATTTTTACTAGACAGTGATAGTTGACACTAATTACTAGACACTAATAGTTGTGGAGGGACTGGACAATTAAAGGCATAAATTTTTTATAAAAGCCACAGTTATCACATATGCTAGTGGTACATTCTCACACTATAAATAGTAAATGGTTAATAATGCATTCATCTAAAGGGCTCATAAACATCAAACTATAGTATCTTCATTTTAATGTTTATTAAGTTAGCAAACAAATGTAAGGCACTGTATTAAATGTGGTGGCAGATAAAATGATTTAGATGCTTTCTTGCTGACCTCCAAAGGCTTACAGTCTAGTGAAGGAGACATGACACCTAAGAAAAATAATATATCATACAGGACATATTTATATATAAAGGCTGTAATAGCTTTTTTTTTAAATGACAGTTGCTGGGAAAGGGAAAATTTCAACTGGCTGAGGATCAAGAAAGTCCTCTGGGAAGACAATAATTTGAACATACGAGGATTTCTCTCTGCTTGCACTTAATTTTCAGAAGTGATGCAGCACAAGGCAAAGTATTTAAAATGCTTCAGAAATTTGAAAAGATGGTGTTGAGTACTTGAATCCCTTGTGACTAGGCCTACTTAATTCTAATGACCCTAAATACACACCAGATTTTTACTGTAGAGGGCCATTGTTTGTGTGGCATCTGAGTATGTAAGAGAAAGGATAGAGGAATACTTACTTACCCCTTGGAGCCATTTCAGCCTCTCCCTCTTACAGCTGCCTCCTGTGATTTGGAGTATGATCTCCTATCACAGGATTAGCATTTCTAACCCCAGTTGCCCGCCACCCCCCACCCCAAATCTCAAAGCATCAACGTTCTTGTTTTACCTTTTGTGGCATTTTTAATGTTTTTTTTAGTCTTAATTTTACATTTCCTATTAGCCTCATCTCCCTACAACCTATCCCTACGTATCAACCTCTGGACATGATAATAGCAGTAAAAGGATTAATCTGCCTTCTATACCTCACAAAATGTTCCCTTCCTTGGTTTTCAAAAGAAAGAACTCATTACAATGGAGAATATGCAACTGAAGGAAGAGCATTAAGGGACTTAACGTCAAAATGCAGCTACTTTCCTATTTAACCAACCCCCACTTTTCTGTGCAGTCATGAAGACAGACATCCAATGATAAGATAGCAGTAAGATATGAAGAACTACTACTTTACAGAACCAGTGGATCAAAGAAATACTCTCTGGGCAAAAGCTATCTAAGCTTGAAATTCTGAGCTGTTTCTTAGCACCAAAAATTAAACTTCATGTTTGTCATTTTATTTCCAAGATATGTTGGAATAACCATCCTCTCAAACCTCACTTTGATGTTAATAGGTCATAACTTCAGAAAATATAAATTATTGATTAAAAACTGAAAATATATTCACCTGCCTGTTGATAGGGTTTTCCAGGTAGCATCTGTGGTAAAGAATCCACCTGTCAATGCAGGAGATGGAAGAGACATGAGTTTGATCCCTGGGTTGGGAAGATGCCCTGGAGCAGGAAAGAGCAGCCCACCCAAGTATTCTTGCCTGGAAAATTCCATACAAAGGAGTCTGACAGGCTACAGTCCATGGAATCACAGAATCAGTCAGGGCTGAGGTCAGGTGTACACACACCTGTTGATAAATATTAAAGATTGGAAAAGGCCCTTATAATCTAATACTGCTATTCTTTGTGTAAGAGGTTCAATGTTTTCTTGTCTAACTCAAGTTTTTTAAAGTTAGCTTTTCTTTAAATAAGTAACACTCCACCTTATTTCTTATGTTGACTAGACAATGGCTTTCATAAAAAGAAAAATGCTAACTATATTCAGATGTTTAAATATAGCTTTCAACTTTCAGTAACTTGAAAATATTTTAGAAAGCCTTTGTAATCACTCATCTTCTCTCTCAGTACCTGTTTTCTAAAATATAAAAACAAAAGCATTTGCCATGGTACCTATAAACCACCATGCAACTAGGGTTGGTTCAGAATTGTGAAGATCACTAATACTGGTACTTCAATTCTAGTAAGGTTGCTAACAAATAATTAAAATAAATTGTTATATTCCTTTTATATAGATAGAAACTATTGTATTTGGTCAATTTATTCCAATTAAAAATATTGAAAAAAAAAAAACCCACCACCATCACTCCATACAGTATATCTCAATAGAAATCTTGAACAGTTAAGTAATTTTGGAAATTTTTATTGAATCAATTTTATTTGAAAATTATTCCTATATAATGAGTTGCCATTTATTTTTTTTTTTAGCTNAAAAAAAAAAACCCACCACCATCACTCCATACAGTATATCTCAATAGAAATCTTGAACAGTTAAGTAATTTTGGAAATTTTTATTGAATCAATTTTATTTGAAAATTATTCCTATATAATGAGTTGCCATTTATTTTTTTTTTTAGCTCAGAAGAACACATTTCAAAACAGTCTGAATTCTGAGCATTATCAAAGTCATATGGCCTATATGCTTAGATTTTGTGAAAGCAGTTCAAGATATGTATTTATTCAATATAACTGAATTATCCAGATGTTCAGTGAGTACTTCTCTTCCATTTTGCTTCAAAAAACAAACCAAAAAAAACACCAACCCGTGTAACTTATAAAAAAAAATTACAGCTCACTTTCAGTTCTGTATCTCCAAAGACTAAGAAAGCTTCTCCAAGAATGCGCACAAAAACACTGATGGCAGGGTTGGAGCAATTTTTGTAAAGCCTGAGAGATAAGAGACAAACAACAAATAACACCTACCTAAATAGACCTTTACATGTACTGAATTTTCAAATGTTGCTAATACTTCACGTATTATCCCTAAATTAGTTAAGTCTATTTACTCAATCTCTGCCAAATTTCATAGCCTTTTACCACTGGCAGCACAAGTGCTTAGCTTGCTCAGTCATGTCTGACTGCAACGCCACAGACTATAACCCGCCAGACTCCTCTCTCCACGGGATGGATTCTCCAGGCAAGAATACTGGAGTGGGCTGTCATTCCTTTCTCCAGGGGATCTTTCCCACCCAAAGATCGAACCCTAGTCTCCTGAATTGCATGCAGATTCTTTACTGAGTCACCAGGGAAGCCCCATAAAGCAGCCTATGAAACGGAAATCGTCATGAACACGTAACACTGTTGACAGAAAATGAATCTGAAGGATAGTAGCAACAGTAAATATAACTTTAATGTTTCTGAAGATTCTTCTTGCAATTATGAAGCACAGAAATACCATATTTGCAAATATTGTCAGATTAATGTTACCTTCAAGCAGAGGTTGATAAATTTGGGGGTTTGACTTATACATAAATAGCTGTTACAAACCTGTAGCACAAGCAGTAAAGGAAGAAAAAACAGCTAATGGCCTTGTATTAGCTCCAGAAAGCCAAGATTTTTGTTGTTCTAAACTACATGTTCCTCAGGGATACTCTGTGATCATTCCAATTCACCTGCACCAAGACTTTACTATTTTCGCTGAAGAGGATTTCTGAGCGCTTGGCTTAAAAGGGTAGGGTGGGGACACCCATCAGTAAGATACCAGAAATGTGAAGTGCACCAAAGAAAGACAACACTAGCAGTTTGTTTACAAGGCAATACCAATGGAAGGTTAGGACTAGAAGGGCGGGCTCAGGCCAAATTATAAAATTTTAATTTACATGTTTGGCTTGCAGTTTACTTCTACTAGACAGTGCTATTGTAGAAATAGATATGGAGTGATTATAATGTGTCACTTATAAATGTGGAACCACTTAAAAGTATTTATAAATACAAAGTTCAGTCAGACATGAACTTCTCAAAGGGTATGGCAGGACCCGGATAGAGGATTTTTAGGCTTATTCAGTAACAAGTCATCAAATATAGCTGTGTGATAAGTTAACAGTATATAACCCTGACAGAGCAAAGCACTCTATCATGTACAGCAAAGAGCTGAAAAGGCAAACCTGCATATAACACAAATTAATCAAGTCCTGACATTAAAGCAGAGCAGGAGTCCACACAGATGTGACATGAAGCTGGAAATAACAGTTGAGATCAAGGAAACAAGTACAGAAGGAAAAAAGGGCAATAAAACAGATAAGAACAAGATAGTCACAGAGAGAACCAGCAAAGCACCAAGGAAACTTTTCAAAGAGGATGTTAGAAAAGTGAAAGCTTTTGGGGGACTTTCCTGGAGGTCCATGGTTAAGACTCTGCGTTTCCAAGGCAGGGGTTGAGGGTCCGATCCCTGGACATGGAGCTAAGACCCCATATGCCACAAAGGGAGGCCAAAATTTTTTAAACCTTTTTTTCCAAACCCTTTTTGGTCATACAGTGCTGCTTTAGGGACCTTAATTCCCTGACTATGGATCGAACACAAGCAGTGAAATTGCCAAGTCCTAACCACTGGACCATTAAATCCTTAAAGCTTGTAAAAAATATAATTTTCCTATTGGGCTACTGGTATCCTGTGAACAGTTCTTAAAAATAGAGGGGAGAGGAAAATGAACTTAAAAGGGTTATCATTCCCAAACCACCAAGCTCCCTAGGAAAAGGTGCAATAAAATGCTTCATTCTGACAATAAAACATTAATACATGATATTAAAGACCATTACTGGGAATGGGCAGGAAGATTGCTGATGCTTACGAGAACATTTACACTCTATAATTTCTAGAAAATATATAACTCAGTATCAGTAGTAAAGCAAATTTGGGAGACTAGTTTGGCAGTTATACTGTCTTCTGTGTCCTGATCAGGTTAACAGCCTTACACCAAATGAGTTTTGCCAAGAATTTCAGAACTGAGAGCCCGAAAGTAAATGAACACTAATTCTAAAATTTTAAAAACACAAGTTACTAGCACAAAAAAAGTAGACTCACATTGCTCATTTTGACTTATATCTGTTACAGAGGTTGACTCTAAACTAGTAAAATGTTAAGAGTAATTTAGGGAATTTGGGGTAGTTTGAATAACGCTCTGTGAACTATATAGGGCTTGATAGTTTTCCTCCTCAGAACATACAGCTTTAAAAAAAATTTTTTTTAAAAGCAAGATTTGTCCTACCCTCTCTCAGATAACTAAAATAAAAACGTGCCAGGAAATGTTCACTAACATATAAGGTATTACAGGGCAAATGATCAGTAATGTACATTTCCTGTATTTTGTAAAACTAAGCCTTCACAAAAAAATGTGTAAATGAAGCAAAAAATCCTCTAGGGAGAGTTTTTAAAACACAAGTTGTATCTCATAGAAGAATGTAAGCTTGCAAAATACTGGGTTGGCCAAAAAGTTCGTTTGTGTTTCTCTGTAAGATCTTGGGGGAAAACTCAAACTTTTTGGCCAACTCAACATCATAATTTAACAGCATCTCTTTTTACAGAAAACTCAGAACCAAAGAAGTTATATTTATGTGTGCTCATAGTTCCTTTCATTAAATGTCCCAATGATTTAAGAAAAAAATACCATTTTCCACCTAGAACTCTTGGGGAAATAAGGGAGTTATCTATTAAGTCATGAGATTGTGAGACAGTCTTTTGCTTTAACAACTTATACTTCTCTAAGTTTATATAAAAGTGATGTAGCCACAGGCTACATCAGTCTTACTGGAACGTGAAAGCCACTATAAAATGCAAGAGATTAGTGGGTATTATCTCCATCACTTTTAAAGAATCTAGGTACACTAGCTGAAAACTTAGCCAAGATTTTTGGTATCAAAAACCCTGAAAGTCAGTCTCTCCCATGATATCAACTAAGTAATATTTACTATAATAAAACCTATTGAAAATGGTTTTAAGAGGGAGTTCCCTGGCAGTCCACTGTTTAGAATTTGGTGCTTTCACTGTCATGGCCTTTGTTCAATCCCTGGTTGAGAAACTTAGATCCTCCCAAGTCACATAGTGCAGCCAAAAAAAAAAGGTTTTAATACTTGGAAGAGGTCCTTAAGAATAGGCAAAAGGATCTAAAATGTTTCAATTGCCTTAAGTGGAAAATTTTGTTTAAGGATTTAGACCCTCTAATCAGCAGACAGGATATGACAAAAGTGTAAAAAAATATTCTATAAGTAGGTTAACATGGACTCTCAACAAATCCCAGAACATCAAGTTTGAAAAACGTAGGTTTGAGAGAGCCCTGCCAAAATACGGAATGTAGTCTCAAGAACATACAGGAAGGTATGCTGTATTAAATGTAAATGGACGGAGGAATAAAAAGAAATGGGAGTTCCCTAGTGGTCTAGTGGTTAGGATTCAGCTTTTTCACTGCTTTGACCTGAGTTCAGTCCCTGGTCAGGAAACTGAATCCACAGGCCGAGCTTAAAAGAAAAAAATAGGTTAAAACTAAACAATGCTGAATGAGTGCTTCTTCCATGTTCAGAAATTGTATGCTTAAATAAAACCTATTGTACTATTACCCCCAAAAAGGTCTTGCGAAATAATCTGCTTTGCCCAGTTAACAATGCCACTAAATTTGCAAGTAAGATTTATTCAAACTTTTCCTAGACAATTTAAAAGACCTGTGATAGAGATTAAAGTGATTTATTCTAATAAATCCAAGATAATGTACACCATGCTGTTGTATTTTACTTCCTTCTATTTTTAAGCTGACTTTTATTAATTTCAACAAATTAAAACAAAAGATGAACTGACACTGTTCATTTTGCAATCAGAGGACTATAAGAAAAGCAGCCAATTTTCATGGGAAAGATGAGTGACAAAGAAAAGGCAAAACCTCAGGCTTGCAAGAATGGAAAAGGGAAGAAATTTATGTGCCTGAGGGTTGCAGGCCTGTTTTCAGGGTCTATCCCACGCCTCCCCTCCACTCCCCCCAAAGCAAATAACTTGCCTAGGAGGAGTCTATGTCCCTACAACTGAGCACTCTTTTCTGGCACTGGAGAGGTAAACTTGCTTGCCTTAACTTACAGTCAGCTGTCTCAGTGGGCAGGCCCAGAACACGTCACTTTTATCAATCTTTCTTCCATATTATAAATACAAAAAATACAGTCACCAAACATTTGAGAAAAATCAAAAGCACGGAGAAGTGAATGCATTCTATTACAAACTGGTTATCTTTCCAAAAATCTACAGATTTCAAGAGTGAGCAAGACAGTCCACATATAAATAAGAGGAGCCTGCTCTACTGCTGGAATTTAGTCAATAAATGCTGTGGAGAGGAAAAGTTAGTAACAAAAACATACAGTTAATAGGAATTGGGAGATTTGGGAGATGAGTAAGTATTGTGTGCTGTTTCATCATACAGTGAAGAACAGATACTAAAACAGATGTAGCAGCAGTAGCCTAAGTGTAGTCCGAGTAATGACAGTATCAATTGAACTAGTTTAAGGGAAGGGAAAAAAAAAAAAAGAGGACTAGAGTAAGCCAAATGTCTCACGTGGGGTTTTAAAAAAGAAACTGCTTAAACTTAGTAGTTGAAAGACATGAGGTTAACTAAGAACTAAAGACAGGAGTCATTCATCTGCTAACTGATTAGGGTGTGAGCAGAGACGTAGACTTTCACATTCTGCGCTGTGCCTTGTTTTCCAGGTACAGGTTTTGAAATTTTCCTTTGAAGGACTATCAAGTTAAAATATCAACTAAGCACATTTAAGCATAAACACCACCTTTAATCCATCACTACTCAAACAAGTAGGTGTATATAGTTGAGAAAATGCCTTAAATTCAGAGCCTCTTGTCTTCTCAAAGGGATTTCATTTTAAACCAGCAACCAACTGTAAGATTCATATTATATTAAGACTTTTCATACAGATGTATAAAAACTTTTTAAAGTATGGATTACTCTTAGTAACAATTGTTTATTATGTTATAGTTATCTAGCTTTGAAACCTTTCTCAAGTATGACTACTACTTTCCAAAGTACTCTACATAAGAACTTTATACAAACTTTATGGACTCAAACTAGACTTGTAAGCAGAACAAGAACTCAATCTTGAAGTACCCCTTCCTCATAAACCTAAGTATAGATGAGACTTGGTAGGCCAATACTTTTTTGTTCAGCAGTTGGGAATTAAACTGAGTATCAGAATGAAGAAAAATTGTTGGGTTAGGCTGTCTTGATAAATAGATATAAGTCCCACAGCCAACTGCCCCCTTCAAGACCTTTTTAAGGTCAAACAGACAATTTAAAATATGGAGCTTCATGATTTTAATTTGCCTTAAAATTTAGTATTCCATGTTCATTAATTTTTAAAAGCCTTCCATGTTATAAGTGGCTCAAAATTTTCGATTCCTTTTTCAAGTTATCAAGCCACAATTAAGCCAAATCCAGCCTGATAAACTAAAAATTCATCTCCAAACTAAAATACTTTGAAAAGTATTTTTAAATGCCTGTCTAGCACCATTAATTCGGATTTCCCTGCCTTGGAAGGACTTCTGTTCTAGGAGGCAAAGAAACCCCATACACTGAAGAACTAATTAATTAAACAAGTACTGGCAGTAATTTAAATAGACTGATCTAAAGACACTGAGCAGCAGAAAGGATAGAATCCACTGTTGGGCGCTTAACTGCTGATACTGTCTGTCCTAACACTACATGGATCTTCAGGAAACCAATGAAGATTTAATGTGCAACTTTGAATAAAAGTTTTCCACCATGTTTTAATTCTATTTATAAATGAATCCGAAGTTAGGCAGGGTTCCTAAAAGAAATTACACCTGTCAATGTTGAAGGAATCCTAGGAATTCAACTTCTGCAAATTCATGTAAATTTTTACTATTTCAAGAAGTTTTACCAAAACTACACTGTATATTACACATGCCTGTGGCTGCAGAGAATTGAAGTGTACTCCACTAATTTTCGGATGACCTTTGACATATTGTTCATTTACCTCCAAGCTCATTCCAAATATTAAATATACTAAGAAACAGTATATATGCTTTTCTAATTTCCCTGATGTGTCAAATGGAGCAATTCTAGAGGCCTAACTCCTGACTCCTCCCAATTAAAGCAACATGAATACCACTCATAATATTTTTAACAAAAATAGTTTTTAAACTATTCTCTTGAGAAGTCATTAGAGAATTTTTTAAACTCATGACTTTTTAAACAATTCTGTGTTCAAATGATGCAGTACTGGCATTTTTCTAATTCCCATTAAAAAAAAACCAGGACACAAGTTGAAATGCAAAATTGTGATACAAATGGCACGACTAATCAAACCTCTTCATCTCATTTGAAAGTGTACAATAGAGCCACACCAGATGTTAGAACTCTTCTGATGTCATGGTATGTGTCTACAGCTGGAAGATTGTATTTTCTAATGTGCAACTCTTCTACACATTTGTTACTATATTGTGAACACAACCCTAATCATTTTTTCTTAATCTGTGGTAATGTCTGGTCCACATCAAAACCTGTCCTTTGCCTTGTAGTAGCAGTAACTGGTTGTAGTTCATAAATGACTTTAAATGTCCATTCCCTTAGGTATCCCCAAAATAAGTTAGTATTTGGCATCACAGAATCCTTTCAGAACTAAAGTCAAGAAGTGACAATTCAAGAACATTACAGATAGCAACTTCAGATTAGAACTTATTTTAAACCACTTTACAAAGTAAAGAAAATCAGATATTCACTGAAGCTTATGGTAAATTATTCTAAAATAACCTTATCTTCATTCTATTTGCTTGTGTTAAAAAAACATTTTCGGAAACTACACTTGAAGACACTAATTTCCAAAATGGTTTATTGGAACTTCTCCCCCATCCAGAAAGTCTGTCAGCAGTCTTGATTATCAACAAGAAAAAGTACTAGTTTGGCATCTGCACAGGGAGTCAAATAGGCAATGTAAATGGTTTTCAAAATCCTCTAGTAGTGTTTAAGAATTTTTCAGGTATAAAACTTCCATGACTGTTCTGAAATGACAAAAACTTTTTTCAATCATCAGTATAAACTTTAGTAATCATAACACAAACTATTAAACTCTGTACCTAAAAGGATCTTCATGAAGTGACCAAAGCTATCACCTTCCCACCAAGAAATCCTAGGGCTGAGCCAAAATCTCCTGAATGTATTTACAAGTTCCCCATTCTTTGACAATGATCTGCCAATTTTGCTTAATGAAACACATTTTAAGCTGAATTCACCCAACCTCATTTGCGAAGTCACCTAAATGTACATTAAAGCAAAAGTTTGTTCACTCTCCTCTCCTGTATTACTTACTAACTCAATTACTCATTTCCAAACCTTTAGAGTGATAAAAAAAACGGAACGCTGAATGGTGGGGGCATGTTACCAGAAAAGTGGAACCAAATTACCATTAACTTCTTGAGTCCACTGGCATGTGTGTGACCAGAGTATTTTCATTAATAAGTGGAGACTAACACTACACATTTATCCTATACATCATCTCCCTATCATGTGCTTCAATTAGGGATCTTGGGGAATCTGTTTTGGTATTACCGTTGGCTAGTTACTTTGAATGTATGGATAATTAAAAGATGAAAAGACCCCTAAAGATTCCAAGTGTCTTATTTTAAAAGCTGTTAAATGAAAAACGATGAAATGGAGGACACCCACAATAATTCTTGGACTCCTGGAGATCCTAAGACATGCTACAAAAATAGGTCTTTATTCTTAGGAAAATATAGTCAGAGCTAGCTTCCTTATGCTATACATAAAATCTTAACATCAGAGGCAGTACAGATAGTACAGATAGTTTTTGAACTGATCTCCAAACAAGCACAAACCCACTACGTTGAAAAGAACAGGTAATTTTGAGGTTTTTGGCAAAAGACAGTACTTCACACATCTAATCCAAATCAAAGAGCCTGCAGACAGTTTTCAGTGAGATAAAAGGAACGAAATAAATATAATTTCTACAGATAAATATATGTAAGAGAATTTAAATAAGCTAACAGAACTAATTTTTTTTAAATAAAAATACTAGTCAGGTACAAGCTTTTGTTTCTCAATGCCAGACTTCTAGATGTTTATCAGACTACTGTTAATATCATTAAAAACCTAATCTTGGACCAGGGCATTAGTTTTAATACTATTTTGCTTTCGTAAAAAAGATTTTCTTTCAACTGAATGCTCCTGGCCCTGAAAAATATTTTAGGCATATTACTGAAGGCAGACTGTGGTACTAATAAAACTTGTATCTTAAGTACTTTTTTTAAAAGTGACAGACAAAAAAGTCCATCCACTAATTTGCCCACAGTTAAAAATGTCTTTGAACATTGGCTGATAATTAGCATCTTAAGAAAAGTAGTGGCATGCCCTATTGAGTGGTATGACTGAGTAATTAATATTACACTTTAAAACATCATCCCCACAAGTCTGTTCATTTTATGTACTGTTATTTCTTGATTCATTTTTAAACCCACCATTGAATTCCTATGGTCAGATTAAAACTTTATGGTATATATCACTGGGGAGAAAATGACCATGGTGGGTATTCTTGAAAAGTTTTAGGAACCTGAGCAATCATTTACTCTAGGGGGGTAGCTCCCTCACCTAAATGCATAAGTCCTACTCTGTAATTTCTCCCCTTAAATGGACTATATGTCATGCTCTGTTTGGTCTTTTTTCCTATGTTTCCGAACAGTGACTTTTGGCTTAGCAGTCAAAACAGCTGTCCTGAATGTGACCATTTTGCCCATCTAGCATGATATTCACCCTCATTAAATCTTTTCAAATAGATTCATACAAGTGAATACCCGAGGTCACCCCATCAATCCATTCCTATGCATGCTATTCCTATTTTATCATGAAGAAAGTGTAAATCATTAAATCAGACTTGCAGTCATTGGTAGATTTCTCATGATACTACAACAATGGCCGTCATGAGTGTGCAACCGCTTTTTGTGCTAAACCCCCCGTTCATTTCTAGCATCTGATTCAATCACAATGCTGAAAAACCTCCCACAAAATGCATGATTGGGAGAATATATCTAACACAATTTTCTCACAGAGCAACTTTCTGAAAACTAATTAACTAAAGTGATGATCACTTTTGATTGCCAAGTAGTCTGCAGAAACAAAATCTTGCGTCTGCTTTGGTTAGGTAACTCAAGTTTTGTTTTGTTATTTTTCAACAATCAGAATGCTTTAAGGATACATTTTCACCCCAAGGAAGGGACTTGATTCTTGGATTTAAGACCCATTCCTTGACAATTATATACAAAATTTCTTTTAACTTGTCATCTATCCATTCTTTGAAGCTGTCAAAGCCAAGAACCCATAAACAAATCACAAATATCAATAACCTACATTAGTTAACATTCCCCTTTTTAACATGTTGACATTTTCACTAAAGGATTAGTTATTTTTGCATTTCCATTTCTCATATCCCATGACATTCCATAAAAATTGCATTATTGCTTTATAGGCCACACAACATTCAAAAGTATGTTTATATGCATTGCCTGTTTTCCTTGATCTGATAAGAGTTTGATACTGATTTTACTACAGAAATTTAAGTTTGAAAATACCAGTTAGTATTTCTTCTCAGTACTTAATTGTTCACATCACTAATCACTACATGCATATTTAGCTCTGATTATATTGCTCAAAAACTGCACCCATTATCAGAACAGTGCAAATGATTTTTAATTTTAAAATTATAATGGCTTAAATTCAAAGTTAGTCAAATGAACACTGTCAAGTAATTTCACTTGAGTGTGTATATATTTAATCACCACTGTTTACATTACCCATCAATTCTTCACAAATTTTTTATTATCAGTTTTTCCTCCCAAATCCCCAAACTAAGAATGCCAAATAGTCTTGGAAACCCACAGCTCCATATTTTAATATTTTCTTAAGAACACATTTGTGAACTCACAAAAATGTTCATCTTTCAACTTTGACAATGTAGTTCTTACTTAAGTCAAACAAACCTGTTCTAAAATCCCAACAAATAATTCTGAGAATTAACTTAAACACCTTGACAGTGTCCCTTAAAAAGGGTATGACAGTAAAGTGCCAATAGGCATGGCAATGACCTCTTTGATGGGATCATTTAACTCCTTGGACCTGGGAAGTGCCAGCACCAAGGATTACACTGAGATTCAATTTTACTGAAGGCTACATTTAGTTTACCCACTTTCCACAACCTATTACTCATTTTATGTTAGAATGAAATGTAAATGTTTTGTGTAGCCCTCAAACTTACACTAAGATTTGAGAGATGTACTTTAAAAAAGCACGGGGTAATATATAAAATCAGTGGCAAAAAGTTCATTAAGCACCAGGAACTAATTTTTGTCACCCCATACTCATTTTGTAGGTAATGTTTCAATAACCGGCAAGGCACATTTACATATATTCCAATGAATACTTATTGACAAATTTTAAATTACACTCTATGTCCCAGCTATCCCAGTAACTGACATACAACATACTAAAATGGTTTATTAAGATAACATAAAAAACCAATTAATGTGAAACATACAGGCTATTGGCAACCACTATCTAAAATTATGTAAGTACAAATAAACATACTGAAATGTGTGCATTTCTAAGTTTTTAAACCAGAATATTTCTACACTAACACACATTTATATTAATGACACATAAAAAAAATAAAAACTTTATTACAAAAATAAGTTACACTCGCCTCCAGCTTACAGTATAAAACAATTTTATTTGCAGGAATGCAAAATGATTGTTTGCCATGAGCATTTTGAACATATGACATGTCTAATTTTCTTGTTAAATTTGCATTTACTGGGGAAACTGGTGTGTATAAAACCTTAATTAAGTATAAGCTCTGATCTTCGTCATGGTGCCTATTGGGTATGTGATATAACTGCAGTATCCCTTTGGGGAAGGGGAAAAGGGATTTCTTTATACCAAGTCCTAATTAAACTATAATTTCACTTTTGACTTTAAGCTATCGATTTAGGACTTGGCAAAAAATTTTGAGGGTGATTCAATAGAGGATGCTTCACCACTGAACACTCACTGTCATCAAGGTGCTTTAGAAAATTAAAAACATAGCACAAATGATTGTACTCTATTCTACAAGTTATCATGACCTGCATAAGAAATGGAAAGCTGATTCACATTTTTGCAGTGATCAGCAGTAAGAAATGCACTAATGAAACATACCTTTTACCTAAAAAGCTAAACTACAGCCATATACTAATTTCTATGATTTATGAAAAAACTTCAAAATATCCAAATGTCAGGCTTTGCTGTACAACTGTCAGTTTTAGTCTGACTTTTTATAAAGGGACACTGCAGTATTTAGTACAAGTTCGGATGCACTTTTTTTGAACATCTGATGTCTTACAAAAGTAACATCTTGCTAAACTATTATACATCCAAATAACTACAATATCTGAAGAAGCAAGGCTGCTTTTTCAGCCACAAAATACGACAAAAGCAAGGCCTGTTATGATGTTCATGAGGAAGTCTTACAAGCCTCTGAAACTAAAGGCAACTAAGAATGTTACATTTGGTATATTTAAAATCTTACCCTCATATCATTTAACAAGCCTTGCTTTTATCTACAAAGATTTTCTATGTACAGTACAGACAGGGTATAGTTCAATCCTCTGCTACTGAGGTAGTTAACCAACCCTTTAAAAAAGGTTCTGAAAAGAACCACTATCTGGAATGCCTGACTAACCAGCTCTGATGATTACACCTGAAACTGCATATCTGAACACAATTCAAAAGTGATTACTATAAAAAAGATATAGACAATCATGATTAACCTTGGTGAGCAGAAATAAAAGTTAAGGATACCAACAATGGCATTCATCTATACCACTGCAATAAAATTTAAATGCACAAATTCAAGAGAATATTTCAGAAAACCAATGCTGGGATCCTTAATTTAAAAAAACAGGGG
>SJYV01040559.1:143976-146476 GCA_006410875.1 Neotragus pygmaeus | reverse complement strand
CTTTTCAAATAGTAACAGATATATTTAAACATTTTCCACCTGCAATTTAGCATCACCCTTCATCTATAAAGTCGGAGCTGTAACTGCTCTAATCACTTACCCAATGTAATCTCCTATACTTACATTCTGCTGCTGCATTAAAAAACCATAACCATTTAATTGTCTTGTGAAAGAGACATGATAAAGTTATTTTCACTGTATAGAATATACTCAGGGATTTTAGATGGAGCATTAACTTTTTCAAAACCTAGATCTTAATTAGCAATCTTTTTTATACCACAAACCCTATAAAAGCACGTTTCTTTAGTCCTAGGACAAGTAGAGAGAGATTACTTGGATATTCACAGTACAAGACATCGTACATAATTTAATCTGTCCCCCTTTTAAAATTAAAGAAACTGAGGCTCAGAACTTGCCAACTACAGAAACTGAAATTTGAATGCTTCCTTGATTATCAAATAGAAGTTTCCCCTACAAGGGCAATAGACAGAAAAATGACCTCAGATATAGTTAAGTTCAGTGATTACTGTTCTTGCCATAAGACAATGATTACCCCTCTTCCTCCTTAGAAATCAATTACCAACTTTTTTTTTTACACTGCAAACTTCATTCTTACCTAGCTAAAAGTTTCCTTCACCATCTTAATAAGCAGATATCCTTAAAAGACTCAATTTATACAATGCATTTACATATCTGTTTTCTTACCTCTATATTATGCTATTTGGTTGTTTTATTAACTACATACTCATTTCGTTTTTCGAAACTCATGCTTAGTATATGAAATGCTTCAGATGCCAGTGATGGGCACTATGTATTGGTAAAGAACTCTCTCTTTGGTATAAAGGAAGCAGAATCTTAATTGGCGATTTGTACTTCTTCCTCAGAGAAAAAAGTCTACCATTTAACTAAACATTCTGTCAAGACTTTGGGATTGTTAATATTTAACATACATATTCAGGAGTACATTTTATAAAATATAATAAAAAATATCCTAGATTGATTTTTCACTTCTGTGCAATGGCAAGAACTCAATAAATATTTCTTTAGATTCTCGGCATTTATCCTCGACTCAAAGCTTTCAAGTAAAACTTCAAGTCTTCTTTAAAAGGTAAAAAGCATGCTATGGATTTGTTTTAAACAGGTTTGAGGAACATTTGTTATTCACTAGTTAATATTAAAATCTGTACAACTTTCACTTACATTTGATTCTTTGCAGCTTGCCTCTGAGCTTTTCTTTCTTTCCTTTTCTGATCTGGTGGCTTAGCAAAAACAATTTCAATATTTTCTCCCTCCAAGTCTTTGCCATTCATTTCTTCCATAGCCTTAAAAAAATTGGGTACTGATGAATACAAGAGACCATTCACAACTGTGCTTCATTTGAAGTTAAAAAGAAAAATAATTTATCATTAATCTCAGGAGGATGAGACAAAACAGGCTTCTTTCATTTAAAAATACAGCTCTTTAATGAATATTTTTGACTTAGTTTAGTGAGGCAATCTCCCAAGGCCAATAAAGGTTAGCTTGAGTAGATTACACAACCTCTGAGTTTCCTTCAATTTTCTAAAACTTTCTGATTTTAGGATAACTAAAAATCATTAGCCATTAATTAGATACCTATGATTATTCCCCCAGCTATTTACCTTGACAGCACCATCTCGTTCATCAAAATGAATGAAAGCATAATCTTTTAATTTCTTCACTCGTTCCAGTTTCCCAAACTGACTAAAAGCCTTTTCTAAAATCTCTTCTGTTACAGTATTAGCCAGGTTGCGTACAAACAGCACTTTTACCTGAAATTTAAGAAACAAAAACTTCTATATATTTCCAAACAATTAAATTTCCAAGATGCCACCACCCCAACCCTGCAAACTTTAGTCACAATCCATTAGAAATATAAACTAGACTAAATTTTCAACTCATTTAGGCAAACATTAAGGAGCTACTGAATTTAATGGGCAAAATTCTAAACAGATATCTCAAAGATGCACAGATGGTGACTAAGCATAAGAAGAGATCCTCAGTATCACATATGACATGTCATTAGGGAATTGCAAATTAAGACAGTGAGATATCATTACAAACTATTAGAACGACTGGCCAAAATACAAAACACTAACACCATTGAATGCTGTTGAGAATGTTGAACAACATATTCACCGCATTAGAATGCAAAATTATACAATTTTGGCAGCTTCTGACAAAACTCAACTTACTTTTGTATCATATGATCCACTAATCACACTCCTTGGTACTTACTCAAAGAGGTGAAAACACATCCACACAAAAACCTGCATATGGATGCTTAGTACACCTTAATTCATAATTGCCAAAACTTGGAAGCAACAAAGCTGTCCTTCAGTAGGTGATTGGATAAACTGCAGTTCATTCAAATAATGGAATATTACTTAGTACTAATCAAGAAATGAGCCATCAAGTCATGAAAAGACATGGAGTGAAAGGTTATCTTAAATGGTTATGTACTACATGATTCCAACTATAT
>SJYV01040559.1:133414-143836 GCA_006410875.1 Neotragus pygmaeus | reverse complement strand
AAAAAAAAAAAAAATCAGTGAAAGACTGCCTTGAGGTAAAATGCAAGCATCACATGCAGTCATCCCCTTTGGCTTGTTCTTTTCAAATAGTAACAGATATATTTAAACATTTTCCACCTGCAATTTAGCATCACCCTTCATCTATAAAGTCGGAGCTGTAACTGCTCTAATCACTTACCCAATGTAATCTCCTATACTTACATTCTGCTGCTGCATTAAAAAACCATAACCATTTAATTGTCTTGTGAAAGAGACATGATAAAGTTATTTTCACTGTATAGAATATACTCAGGGATTTTAGATGGAGCATTAACTTTTTCAAAACCTAGATCTTAATTAGCAATCTTTTTTATACCACAAACCCTATAAAAGCACGTTTCTTTAGTCCTAGGACAAGTAGAGAGAGATTACTTGGATATTCACAGTACAAGACATCGTACATAATTTAATCTGTCCCCCTTTTAAAATTAAAGAAACTGAGGCTCAGAACTTGCCAACTACAGAAACTGAAATTTGAATGCTTCCTTGATTATCAAATAGAAGTTTCCCCTACAAGGGCAATAGACAGAAAAATGACCTCAGATATAGTTAAGTTCAGTGATTACTGTTCTTGCCATAAGACAATGATTACCCCTCTTCCTCCTTAGAAATCAATTACCAACTTTTTTTTTTACACTGCAAACTTCATTCTTACCTAGCTAAAAGTTTCCTTCACCATCTTAATAAGCAGATATCCTTAAAAGACTCAATTTATACAATGCATTTACATATCTGTTTTCTTACCTCTATATTATGCTATTTGGTTGTTTTATTAACTACATACTCATTTCGTTTTTCGAAACTCATGCTTAGTATATGAAATGCTTCAGATGCCAGTGATGGGCACTATGTATTGGTAAAGAACTCTCTCTTTGGTATAAAGGAAGCAGAATCTTAATTGGCGATTTGTACTTCTTCCTCAGAGAAAAAAGTCTACCATTTAACTAAACATTCTGTCAAGACTTTGGGATTGTTAATATTTAACATACATATTCAGGAGTACATTTTATAAAATATAATAAAAAATATCCTAGATTGATTTTTCACTTCTGTGCAATGGCAAGAACTCAATAAATATTTCTTTAGATTCTCGGCATTTATCCTCGACTCAAAGCTTTCAAGTAAAACTTCAAGTCTTCTTTAAAAGGTAAAAAGCATGCTATGGATTTGTTTTAAACAGGTTTGAGGAACATTTGTTATTCACTAGTTAATATTAAAATCTGTACAACTTTCACTTACATTTGATTCTTTGCAGCTTGCCTCTGAGCTTTTCTTTCTTTCCTTTTCTGATCTGGTGGCTTAGCAAAAACAATTTCAATATTTTCTCCCTCCAAGTCTTTGCCATTCATTTCTTCCATAGCCTTAAAAAAATTGGGTACTGATGAATACAAGAGACCATTCACAACTGTGCTTCATTTGAAGTTAAAAAGAAAAATAATTTATCATTAATCTCAGGAGGATGAGACAAAACAGGCTTCTTTCATTTAAAAATACAGCTCTTTAATGAATATTTTTGACTTAGTTTAGTGAGGCAATCTCCCAAGGCCAATAAAGGTTAGCTTGAGTAGATTACACAACCTCTGAGTTTCCTTCAATTTTCTAAAACTTTCTGATTTTAGGATAACTAAAAATCATTAGCCATTAATTAGATACCTATGATTATTCCCCCAGCTATTTACCTTGACAGCACCATCTCGTTCATCAAAATGAATGAAAGCATAATCTTTTAATTTCTTCACTCGTTCCAGTTTCCCAAACTGACTAAAAGCCTTTTCTAAAATCTCTTCTGTTACAGTATTAGCCAGGTTGCGTACAAACAGCACTTTTACCTGAAATTTAAGAAACAAAAACTTCTATATATTTCCAAACAATTAAATTTCCAAGATGCCACCACCCCAACCCTGCAAACTTTAGTCACAATCCATTAGAAATATAAACTAGACTAAATTTTCAACTCATTTAGGCAAACATTAAGGAGCTACTGAATTTAATGGGCAAAATTCTAAACAGATATCTCAAAGATGCACAGATGGTGACTAAGCATAAGAAGAGATCCTCAGTATCACATATGACATGTCATTAGGGAATTGCAAATTAAGACAGTGAGATATCATTACAAACTATTAGAACGACTGGCCAAAATACAAAACACTAACACCATTGAATGCTGTTGAGAATGTTGAACAACATATTCACCGCATTAGAATGCAAAATTATACAATTTTGGCAGCTTCTGACAAAACTCAACTTACTTTTGTATCATATGATCCACTAATCACACTCCTTGGTACTTACTCAAAGAGGTGAAAACACATCCACACAAAAACCTGCATATGGATGCTTAGTACACCTTAATTCATAATTGCCAAAACTTGGAAGCAACAAAGCTGTCCTTCAGTAGGTGATTGGATAAACTGCAGTTCATTCAAATAATGGAATATTACTTAGTACTAATCAAGAAATGAGCCATCAAGTCATGAAAAGACATGGAGTGAAAGGTTATCTTAAATGGTTATGTACTACATGATTCCAACTATATATGACATCTAGAAAAGGACAAAGCTATGGAGATAGCAAAAAGAGCAATATTTGCCAGGAATGAAGGAGAAGAGATGAAGAGGCAACTGTGGAGAATTCTTAAGGCAATAAAAATATTCTGTATGATACTATGATGATGGATACAAAACATACATTTGTCAAATCTATAGGATTAGAACACCAAAAGTGAATCCTAATGGAAAGACTGAATTATAAAACTTTTAATTTAGATCACTGATTACAACAACGTACCACTCACGCTAGCAAGGATACTGATAGTGGGGGAGGCTATGCAGGTATGGTGGCAGATGTGTGTGGGAAACCACTGTACTTGCTGCTCAAAAAAACAAAACATGCTATGCACAGTATTTCCTGAAGTGAAGTGAGAGTCGCTCAGTCATGTTTGACTCTTTGTGACCCCATGGAATTCTCCAAGCCAGAATACTGGAGTGGGTAGCCTTTTCCTTCTCCAGGAGATCTTCCCAACCCAGGGACTGAACCGGGGTCTCCTGCATTGCAGGCAGATTCTTTACCAGATGAGCCACAAGGCAAGTCCTAGTACTTTCCGCTAGTTATTATTTTACAATCAAAATGGAGGTGGTTATTTCCTAATAGTGTGAATACTGCTCCTGCTAAGTCGCTTCAGTCGTGCCCAACCCTGTGCAACCCCATAGATGGCAGTCCACCAGGCTCCTCTGTCCCTGGAATTTTCCAGGCAAGAACACTGGAGTGGGTTACCACTTCCTTCTCCAATGCATGAGAGTGAAATGTGGAAGTGAAGTCGCTAAGTCATGTCCAACTCTTCATGACCCCATGGACTGTTTCCTTCATCCATGAAATTTTCCAGGCAAGAATACTGGAATGGGGTGCCATTTCCTTCTCCAAACGTGAATACTATGCCATCTTACAAAGCAGCTGAACTTAACAAAGCAAGTCAAAACTAACTGAAACCCTTCATAGAGAAGAATATTCAAAGCATTAAGATAAAATTCTTCCAATCCTGAAAGATCCTGGCTAAAAAATATTATCACTTCCTCCTAAAATACCTTAAGTAGCATCTGAATTTCTTAGAGGGCAAACTAATGAAAGCTTAATAAGCCAAAGAAAAAAAGAATGAATCCTAAGTATCTCTGTCCTCAAGAATATTTACTGTTTAATATTCACAACTGGTACCTCACACTCCTTTCCTTATTTAAGTGAACTCACTCTATTTACTGGCCTATCACCATTAAAGAGGATTCTTAAAAAGACAAAGGGTGGAGTAACTTAACTGTGAACTGCACTGGTAAAGTGGTAAAGTGTTGACTCAAGAGATATTTGTTCTCATAGATGTCTCAACTGACTGCTGAAGCAGGATACCTAATAATAGCTAAACCTTGTAACTGCAGCAGCTCTGCTGAGGCCAGTACAGTTCACTATTTTTAGGAGTAAGTCTTTTAACATAAAAACCATGGAATCAAATGGTGCCATTCTCAAAAACTTACAGCAATTGCTTTTTGAATCCACACAAAAATGAAAGTCAGTCATCTCCTCAGCATGTAGGCTAACTACTTCATGAGAGTTATGATGCTACACAGCTATGGCTGAGGGTCCATGAATAATTTCTAAATTCACCCTCCATGCACTTGTTATTTATTTCTGGTGTGTGGCCTTTAACACAGAACACTTCTCTCACTTTCAAAGCACAGTTTAAAAAAGCACACAAAGTTTTCCTCCGCTCTCTAAAGCCTTCTGCTGCTCCCACCAACACCACAAAACAAAAAATCTTAACCCAACTGTCATTACCTTTGCCATAACCTCAGGATCGGGATCTTCTATAGGATCAGCCCATTCAACAGTTCCAACATTTCCCCAGACCTTGACTTTACCACTCATTAACCTACGTCTTGCCTGGGCAGCTGTTTTGTGATCTTCATATTCAAGAAAACAAAAGCCTCTGTTTTTTTTCTTGTCGTCTGGTTGGTGGTATAAAATGACGTCTGTAAGACCCTCTGAAAGGAAGCAACCATTCCAGGGAAATTAGATAAAATAAGCAGACCTAAAGATTGTTTTTGCTAATATTATACTTAAATATCAAAATGAAAACTAATCTCTTATCTTTACAAGAGATAATAATATATATTTAAAAAATACTCAAAATTCTGTCCAGCTCAAAAACACTGGTCCAGATAATTTACCTAATCCACACTTTCCCAATACTCCTAATGCAAAAATCTCCATTAAAAAAAAAAAGGTACCCTTTTTACTTAGACCTGAGGACTATTCTGCATCCATTAATTAGACAACAGAGAGGCATGAAATCTTTAAAAAACTGTTTTAGGAAAACCAGAAATATAAAATGTTTCATCCCATCCAAGTAAAACCTGATTTTTAATGGTACTCTCCTGGCCTCAGATATCCATATGTTTATGTCAAACGAAATAAACTATCTTAGTATTGTATAAGAATTTCAAATGATCCTGGAAACTGGTAACATGCTGATAATTTGCTAAAAATATTCTAGGCAGATAAAATTGTTTTCTTATAAAAGCCTGTCATTTGGAAACTTAAATTCAAAGACAATGAAGACTCTGCTTACAGCAAGAGTACTCACTATTCCTGTAATTTGGAAATTCAAGTCATTATCTACCAAATATTTTTACTAAGAATGTCAACCAGCACCTCAACATGCATAAAAACACGCAAAGAAATACAATCTTCCAAAACAGGAAGCACAACGATTGTGCAGATTGAGTTCAAATCCCAGACATATTCCTTACTATCTAACATTCAGCAAGTTACTTTCCAAAACCTTCTAATTCCATGTCTGAAATATGCAGATACCTATCTTATATGGCTACAGAAAGAATACAGTTAGTCAGTAAATGTAGTGCTTAAAACAGTGCTTGGCACATAAAAGTATGCAATTACCTTAAGTATTACAACTTGCACCTCCTTCCAAATAAATCCAACTTACCTGTTACTTTGCTAAATTCTTCAAGAATCTGTTCCTTGGTTTTACTCTTAGGAATAGAGCCCACAAAAAGCCTGTTGTTGGCAACTGAGATGCAGACACCAATGTGTTTTCCAGAACGAATTTCGTGATTATTATACTGAAAGGGGGAAAAGTGCACCGTTTTAAAAATACTTAAAATATCCTATGACAGGTGCTTATTACAGAAAGACACACAAATCCCATACACAAAAGCAAGATCTTTTAACAAACTAAGAATTCAACACTTAAGTTTATCAAGTATCCTTTAAAAAATTATAATCTGAGACATAGGAAGACTGTAACAACAAAACATTGATCACATTTATGAACTAAACCAAAAATTGTCAAGTCCTTGAAATTTAGCAAATCTGATAAGAATCAAATATGTAAGCAGCTTAAATTCCAAATTACTGATTACACAATACCTTGTTTTCTATTTAAATGCATCCTGCTAACTATTTCCATGTAAGGAAAATGGATTCAAATTGTCAACAAGCTTTCTGCCTTTTTGTTAATCAGTACTTCAATCTTATTTTTCCATCTCCCCTAACCATTCATAAAAAGTTACAATAATGATTCTTCAGCTTCAAATCCTTCATTCTAAAAGGAGAACCTCACTATTCTGAATCTGGCTCTGCATTTTCCCCCCGTTTCATTTTCATCAAGCCTATGATAACACTGGAGAAAGACAAGTAGATTATGGTATAAGTATAGAAACAACTATAAAACTATAGTAAAATGTAAACAATCTTCATGTGACCCTAAATCATAAAAGGCAACAAAACCATAGTCAAAACCCAAAAAGCTCCTATCCCTGTTATTCTGATTCTTGTGCAACAGGTACATAAGGTATGAGTAAAGGAAATACAGCTAAGTCAGAAAATTGATTCCTCACTGTCCCTTTCTCCATTATCTCCAGGTATTCAAAATTAAACATGAAGTTCAAACATATTTCCCTCCAGTTCACAATAGTTTAGTACTTTTTACCCCCACTGCTTCAGTTCACACTTGGCCAAATCTCTGGTCATCATTTTGAACTGTGGTGTTGGAAAAGACTCTTGAGAGTCCCTTGGACTGCAAGGAGATCAAAGGAAAATCTAAAGGAAATCAGTCCTGAACATTCACTGGAAGGACTGATGTTGAAGCTGAAACTCCAATACTCTGGCCACCTAATGCGAAGAGCTGACTCATTGGAAAAGACCCTGAAGCTGGCAAAGAGTGAAGGCAGGAGGAGAAGGGGACGACAGAGGATGAGATGGTTGGATGGCATCACAGACTTGATAGACATGAGTTTGAGTAGGAGTTGATGATGGACAGGGAAGCCTGCTGTGCTGCAGTCCATGGGGTCGCAAAGAGTGGGCAACTGAACTGACTGACTGGTCATCATGATCCCAAGATTACCTCTATTCTTTACACTTATGCCAGAGACATTCATTTTTTTTTTTAATCACAATTTTGCCTATTGGGAAAAAAATATCCCATCATCAAAACAAAGTTCAAATAGCTGGACATCAGGTAAGTCCATCCTAAAATTTCTCCCATTTCTTCCCTTTCTCCACACTGTTGTAATCTTGGCTAATGTCAGTTCTTACACTGCCACGCCTCTGAATATAATGCTTTCCCTAAAACTTCACCATTGAAATCTCTTCTGCATACCTGTATTATCTGAGCTCAACCAAATACTTCGCAATCCCTAAATTCTCTAAGAATCAATAGATAAACACCCTTCTATGTTAACACAGATCAGTACTTCTCAACAGGTGTAGATTTTGCCCAGGGAGGTAGGAAGCACATTTGACAATGTCTAGACAGATTCTGGTCAACTGGATCTAGTGGCTTAACGGTGAAGAATCCACCTGCCAGTGCAGGAGAGGCAGATTCCATACCCTGGAGAAGAAAATGGCAACCCACTCCAGTCTTCTTGCCTGGGAAATCCTATGGACAGAGAAGCCTGGTGGGCTACAGTCCATGGGATCACAAAAAGAGTTGGACACGACCTAACAACTATAAACAGGCAAATTTTGCTCAACTAGAGGTGGGACTTGCTGTTAGTATTTAGTGGGTAAGTAGAAGTCAGAGATGTTACCAAACATCTTATAATTCACAAAATAGCCCAGCATAATAGCTATCTAGTCTAAAATAGTGCTGAGGTTAAGAAACACTGCCCTGGACTTTGTTTTCCCATACTATTTGTATTTAGACCAAACACCTCTTAAAAGTAGAACTATGCAGTTATCTGCAGATAGTAGACCTATGGTTGAATCCATCGTTGCATGGGATTATGGACAATGAGACTACAATATCCCACCACAAAAGTAAGTTAATCTAAGAACACAATAAACTATTTAAGACATGTACATTCCCTAGATTTTTACACATAAGCATCAAATAGCCAGCCTTAGCAACAAATCAATGACTTTCAACTTGGTCATTTAGTCTGTAATTCCAGAAGTTGACCAAAAAAAAAACACCCAACATTAAAGTNGGGAGGGGCTTTCCTCCAGACTCGCCCCACCTTCTCCTTTCCGGCTACGCGCGCTACCGAGCTTCCTCCTTGCCCCCTTGCCGGCGGCTCCTGGAGGAGACGGCGCTCCCGGTAGGGTCTTTTATACCCCTGGGGGACACGTCATGCTTACGTCACAAAGCCCGGCCCTCTCTGAGGCTCTGAACGGGCGAGGAAGGAGGCGGGAGTTTGGCGGCAACAGCCAATGGGAAGCCGAGAGAGACAAAGGTCGGAACTCCGCGGAGCAGGGAGGAGTGCTTTTGCCTCTTCAAGCAAGAATACAAAGGAGCATAGGAAACGGGAGTCTCCACACCATAACAGGCTCTCCATTTGGGGTCTAGCTTCGAAGAAAACAGATTTACGGCAGTTTTGTCTTGCTGTCACTGCATCACACTATTCTCCCCCGTCCCCCTTATTCTATTGCTTTCTACTCACCTTTTTGAAAAAAATTCTGCCGATGTACACAACACACACTGGTACAATAACAGGATGCAGCACTGCCCTCCTCTCAAGAGACATGCCTGCTGAAAGAGAATTTGGCATTGATCCCGAATCTTCCTGTTTCTCGTAATTCCAGATCTTGCAATACTTCAGGCATGGTATATCCTTCGCAAACCATACCATCAGCAGCAGGTTGAAGTCCATAAGGACAGTGTAACTTTAGCTCCCTTTTACCCAAGTGAAACTTGACTCCTTCAAATACCTTCTGTTTTTTTTTTCACCCAGTTCCGGCTCTAATGTTTGTGCTGGGCATTTATACCATCGGAGTCATGATCCAAGCAGCTTTCGTTGTAATCCATTTCCACACGTTTAAAAAGCAACAAGAATCACTATAAATCAACGATTAAATATTATCAGGGCATATATCTGACAAAACTTTTTTTAACTTGAGAAAAAATGAAGACTACCAGAGCACGTTGCAGTAAGAAGCAATGTTAAAACCCTGGCCTACATCTATGCTGCACACACCACTTTATGAGGATATTAATTTGTCCATTACCTATTACTGAGTGCCTACTATGTGGCAGACCAGCCCCTTCTTCTTATGAATATTGCGTTTTAAAAGAAGAAATGCTCTTTTAGTGTGACTTTTGAGTGTGATGATAGATCTGCAGGTGGTACAGTTTTTGGTCCTCATCGCTATCTCCTCAGCCCCCTCCCCCTGACTTTGTAGTGTAAGTAAAAGTGAAATGTAAGTGGATGATTCCTTTCCACTTGTTTAGTTTAAAACATATTTAATTATCAAAGGTGTAAGGACACTGAGCTAAGAGCCTCGAGTACAAACATTTGATATCTCATTTATGGTGACTTTTGGAATGAGGGACATATGCTTATGTCATCTAACCAAACTTGGTCTGTCACCTTGAACACCGATTAGGTGTTATGTACTGTGCTAAATCTGCAACACAGAAGGCAAGCCTATATACTTTTCCACATTTCTGCAATGTGGAAGTTCTGTCCAAGTTCCTCTGAAAAGCAAACTGTTTCAGCAAAAGCATCTAACAAAATTTAAAACCTCTGTGCGCTACTCAATTTCTAGAACTCCTAATGATCTGATGTGGCTTTACAATCTTCTTGTCCTTGTGTTCATCTCTTTCAGTCACTGGGGATCTAACTAAAATACAAACCTACTTGGTTCTCCATTGCTCCCCGTCCCTCCCTGCTTCAAATCCTTACTCTATAGAAGTTCATGGTTCTTGCAGTGACCTGTGTAACTATCTCATCTTACCATCTGGCTTCCATCGACCCTCGAGAGACTGGACCTGAAGACACGCAGTTTGTCACTCTGTGCCTTTGCTCATCAGGTCCAAGGCCTGAGACATCTTTCCAGCCATCATTTTCACATGACTGCATCCTTCTCCTCCTCTAAAACTCAGCTCAGCAATCTCCTGCTTTAGAAAACCAAACGGTTAGAAGCATTTTTTTCCAGCAGCCCCATAATATGTATAACTTTGCCATATAGTTCTCTCTCTGATTTACTACTTACCAAAAGATGATAACCTAGGGCCATCTCTCTCTAATGTATTCTATCTGCATTAGACTTATCCTAGGAGTCTGTTAAAAAGGTCTTCCTAAGCCTTACTTCAGTTCAGTCGCTCAGTCATGTCCGACTCTTTGCAACCCCCATGAACCATAGCACACCAGGCCTCCCTGTCCATCACCAACTCCCAGAGTGTACCCAAACCCATGTCCATTGAGTCACTGATGCCATCCAACCATCTCATCCTCTGTCGTCCCCTTCTCCTCCTGTCCTCAATCTTTCCCAGCATCAGGGTCTTTTCAAATGAGTCAGCTCTTCGCATCAGGTGGCCAAAGAATTGGAGTTTCAGCTTCAACATCAGTCCTTCCAATGAACACCCAGGACTGA
>SJYV01040559.1:120147-132492 GCA_006410875.1 Neotragus pygmaeus | reverse complement strand
GGGGGGGGGGGGGGGGGGGGGGGTGGGCAGGAAATGGAATGGAATACAAAGTTTTAAAAGGAAAAGAGAGAAAGAGGAGTTACTTTGAAGAAGACAGAATTTGGTATCACTTTCCCTTTTTTTGTATTTGTGTTTTCCAAATATTCTAAGACCAGGGGCTATGTACTTAATGCTGCTTCAAAATGGTGATAACTGCTGCATTATTTTCTATATAAGCAAAGTTTCTTCCCTTCTAACCTATCTTCACTAGCCCTCCTCTGGTTAATCAAGGTAGGGTAGGTAGAAGGTCTTTAAAATGACAGTAGTTTGGAGAAGGCAATGGCAGCCCACTCCAGTCCTTTTGCCTGGAGAATACCATGGACGGAAGAGCCTGGTAGGCTACAGTCCATGGGGTCGCTAAGAGTCAGACATGACTGAGTGACTTCACTTTCACGCATTGGAGAAAGAAATGGCAACCCACTCCAGTGTTCTTGCCTGGAGAATCCCAAGGACAGAGGAGCCTGGTGGGCTGCCATCTATGGGGTCGCACAGAGTCAGGCACAACTGATGCGACTTAGCAGCAGCAGCAGCAGTCTGAACAACAGTCAGACCTGGTGGGTTCCCAGGTAACACCAGAGGTAAAGAACCTGCTTGACAATGCGGGAGATGTAAAAGACACAGGTTTGATCCNGGTCGCACAGAGTCAGGCACAACTGATGCGACTTAGCAGCAGCAGCAGCAGTCTGAACAACAGTCAGACCTGGTGGGTTCCCAGGTAACACCAGAGGTAAAGAACCTGCTTGACAATGCGGGAGATGTAAAAGACACAGGTTTGATCCATGGGTGGGGAAGAGTCCCCCAAAGGAAATGGAAACCCACTCTCGTATTCTTGCCTGGAGAATTCCATCAACAGAGGAGCCTGGTGGGCTACAGTGGTGGGCTACAGTCCATGCGGTCGCAAAGAGCCAGACACGACTGAAGCAACTTAGCATTCATTCATTCGGTCTGACCAACAGGAAGCTATGAATATTTAGCAGGATTTATAAAGAAAACTATAACTCTTCATCCACATTTTTTTAATTTAAAAAACGGAAACATTTTTAATTGACCCATAGAGAATAAACTGGCTCTCCAGTGAAGTCATTGGGAAAAGACTCTGGGCATATTGTCCAAATAAAGCAAAAGTAAACATTTTCAAAGCAGTGTCTGCATCTACAGATTAAGCATGCACTTTTATGTGTATATTTGAATTTTACATTTTAAAGGCCAATCTATCATCTTAAAAGTCAAAATTAAACTTTACATCCTAGCAGGTGAGTAACAGTGACTTAGATGGTAGAAAGGCATTACAAACAACTATTCTGATAGAGATTCTAATTTAATGCTGATAAACCCTTACTCTCAAGGGTTAAGTAATCAGGACTATATGATGGTATCAAGATAAACAAAAAAATGTGGTCTTTTCCAAACTCTAGCAAAGTTGGCAGTGAAATTAACAAGTTTTAGAAATCTAGCTTTCAGATCCAGTAGCACAGTGAGGTAATCAAATAAAACAAAGATGAACCAATATAGTTTCAGTATTTCAGAACACCAAAATGAGTTGTACAGCCTGGAACATTCCCATCACCCAGGCTCAAAAATACCAAGTCACTCTTTCCTTGCCTCATAGCCAATCAGTCAACAAATCCCCAGAAACTCAGCAACCTCAGATTTGGAATCTGATCCAGAAGTAGTTGTTCAGTCCTAACTATCCTCATAGCAGCGCAACGGCTGCCTCCCAAGCCTATCCACTTAAGTCTTCTTTACATTGAGTCAAACCTACTTCCCTAAAAATTCTCCAATGAATCTATTTCCTCCTCCAAATGAGGCACTTCACATACCTAAACACAATGCTTACGACTCAGTCCTCTTTGCTTGGCTAATCACTCCTTCTCTGAAATTAGAAAGTGCCTCCAGGAGTGTCACAAAATAGTGACATTCATAACACAACAATACAAAAGCTAAGACTGAGGAGTCTAGAGTAAGCTGGAGACTATTCTAACACTTCTAAACACCGGCTTCTATAACACGCAGTCCAAGATTATCTCGGCTTATTTGGCAATCATACCACACTACTGACACACTACAGTTTACTTGTGAGTAAGCTGTGTATAGGACTTGACTTTCAACTCTGCTCAATTCCACCATTCTGATATAAACTATTGTCCCAGGCTATCAAAACCTTTTCAGATCCTTATTTTGTCATCCCCCATGGCATTTATCACCACATGCAGATTCAAAACATTTCAACCAGTCCAACTATACTTTCATTCAAATCACTGATAAGGAAAAAAGAAATACCATCTATAACATATTTACATTATGCAACCCACACTAATGCTCAAATCTTCAATGGCACCATGCAACTCAGTCCAGTAGCCAATGACTACTGCCTTTTAGCATTCACTTAAACAAGTTTCATCTTTCTTCCCTCAAAACACTGCGTCAACTCAATTCATCTATTTCTTTCACTTCCCTCCCTACTCAAACCTCTTTAGGACAAAGCCTTCTCTAACAACCCAAACTCAAAGCAATATACCCCTTCATCCTTCCTTTACCCTGTGACCCACCAACTTCTACTTTAATTAATTGTAGTTAGACTCTCATGTTCCAGAAACCCCAAAGTCAAGAACTGGATCAAACTGCTTGTACGCTTATAGTGAAAGTTTTCATGTTATTCACAGTAAATATTTGCTAATTGCTACTTAAAATACTTTGTGGACGTCTCTTGTCAGCTGCTTTCATTGAAGTGGTTGTAGTGTACAACCACTGTGATGAATAAACCATCAGTGGCTATTAAAGTTACAAATCTTAACATGTAAATATAGGTCAGTACTCCAGTCTTCGCAGGAAGATTTTCGGCAAGACACGTCCACTGTACTGGACCATAATGGACACGTGCAGAGCCAGCTCCCTTGGGCTCCAATTCCAGAAGCACACATACAAATACACATACACTCCTGCCTGCGTTCCTCTTGGACTTTGTGACAACACCAAATGCTACAAAGTGTCATCCTCCCCATGAATCTATGTTAATCCCTAGGGCTGATGATAGCAGAGAATAATTGCAAATGAAAGGTAGAAAATCTTTCAATAAGACAGCACTGGTCATCCGGTCAGGTTATTTATCCAGTACCTATTCTATAGTGGCACTGTTCTGAATGTCAGGGACGCAGAAAAAGAGTAAATTCTCTGAAGGGAAAAGTGATGCAAATAATCTTACAAAGTCAAGAAATAATTTTAAGTACATCTAAAGCATTATTTTTTGTAATCATGTTCAGTACACTATCATGGGGCAACTGGGTAGTAAGCCTTTATTAGAAAGGCCTTCTAAGAAAATCTGATTGATAAGAAGGCAGCAGCTGAGCTAACTGGAAGAAGTGGTGGAAAGCACAGAAGGCAACCTTGAGTTGGAAAATGGTCATAGCTTTTGAGGAGGACAAAAAAGGCAAAGTATGGATGGAACGGTAATAAAGAAGAGTAGGAGCAGAGGTTAAGCAGAAACTTGATCAGATAGAGCCTTGTTTAGAAGCCATTATTCTCAGGATGGGAAAGTTGCGATCTAACCTACACGGCTAAATGGTAAGTCTGTAAAGGGGCAATAGAAAGCAATGAGACTAGGCTAAGACTCTTCAAATGGTACCTTAGACTAGGGTGGTAGCAGGAAGATGGTACAAACTGGTTAGGTGCCAGAAATAAATTTGGCAGCAGTGAAGACTCACACTCAACACCTTTTAAGACCACCTAAACCACTACACAAAGAATCAGGCTCACTGGCAACGTAACATATATTGTTGGTTTAAACTGTTATGTCCAGTTAACAGTAAGAACATGCTAAATAAACTAAACCTGCATGGCCTTGGGCAATCCACCCAGTCTATTTATTCACTGTAGAAAGAAGGTATTTCACTTACCTTGAAGAATAGGTTGCACTGGTATTTAAAAGTAATAGTGTGGCACAGAGCACAGCTCCTGCGCCTTAACAAGCAACAAGTGGCAGCTATTAAACACCTTCCTACAAATTTAGATCTTGCTTCTGCAGCTAGACTATCATCATTTAGAGATACATTTTCTTATTCCCCCAAATACAAGGCAAATGCTAGCTGCAAATAGGGTGACTAATAAATTTGCAGTTGCTTCTAACTTCACATCTCTTCAGCTGTTAACATCAACCCATTTCTACAAGTATTTCAGATGCAAATTTAAAATCTACATTTTTTATTGGAAGTCACTGTTGAATTATATATATATCAAAAAATAAGACCAAATATATAAACTATCTCAATATAAGGTATTTCTCAAGATACTCAAAGTATAGGCAAACAAAAAAAGATGCTGCTTCAATCTTGTCTGATCTATAATCTAAACAAGACATTTTCTCAACACTTGATTATGTACAACTAGAACAGTTCAACTATCTTATATTAAAACTTCTTTGATAAAGCTGTAGTTCAAGTAGACTTGTGATATGACACAACTAGGAACAGTCTTCAAAATATGCTCCCTTAAAAAATACAGTTGGGGTGTTACTCATATCCAGGAATCAAAACAAGGTAGCATAAAACATCCAAATCAACTTCAGTTTATTTCTCCAGAATGTTTCATTTCCTCAAAAGTCTAGTCCTTTCTTTTACTACTGTATTAAGGCAAGTCTCCCAATCCTACCACCATAATTCTAGCTACGGTAAAACATCTCTTCAGAAAAAGCAGTAAGAATACATCAAATTCATCCTAGTACTAAGACTATCTTTAAAAAGGCACTGAAGTGCAGAGCCTCCTATTGATTAGACAGCAAACAGTAATTATTCCCCCAGATAAGGACTCAAATTCAAAACCAGAAAAAAAAATGTAAAAACATTTGTTTAGGACAAGAACTGTTCCTAGACCAATCAAAATAGCTGTTTGGCTATCTGGAAATTTCTGTGTTACAGTCAAAAACTTTTATGTTATTAAGACTACTCTAAGCCTACAGCAACCCAATTTTGGACTATGTTAAGCCAAGGCAACTGCCCAAACTGAAACATATTTCATGTGTATTTATTGGCACTCAAAATTGTCATGTTAGGACTGGATTATGTATCTTCTTCTAATTATCTTTCTTTACTATAAAGATTCTGAACATCACCTAGAAATACTCTAGTGAGGACCTACCATAATTGGTATATTTTGACAGCAAAAATTTAGTCAAGTATTAGTTTAATAATTCCTATTAAAAACATTAATAAATACATGTATCATTACCTGTAACACTAAGTAATCACACCACTAAACAAAACTAACCTTTATGTAATACCTAGTAAATAAACTGGGTCTGACATCATTAAATTCTACACGAGCTTTTTGTAGTAAGATAAGATAGCTCATTGCCTTCTCAATCATTCTACATTTCCACATTAAAACTTGCTCCTACTTTATTACTATCTGGCAAAATGTTCTTTTAGATTCAGCTGGATGATTTCTACAGTTTATCTTTCCAGAACCCTAAAAAGTCCTCAATTTTACTTGAACTGTTTAAACTAAAATCTTGACAGTTTACAGTTATCACTGAATGGAACGCTAGAGAGCTATATACTCTCCCTTCTGTAACAGCATCCTTGGAAAGAAGGGAAAAATCAGCCTTGATTTAAACAGAAATACCCCAAATCCTGAATTCTTTATTCTTCCCAAGTAGCATACTATTCTAATGTTAACCTTACAATATTCAATTACACACACCAATGGAGAGAGGCAAGCTATACAGAAAGCTAAATCAAGTATATTTGTTTCCTTTTACTCCTTAAGGTTTGCCTTAAAATGTGATACAGATGACGGTGAAGAAAGAAAAAATAAAATTCAGGAATAATCAGTCTAAGAATTTCAAGTTTGCTTAGAATTACCCACACAACATAGTCAGACAATGCAAAACAAACATCTGCCATAGTGAACCATTTACAAAAGTTCCTCCCCAGCTGCACTTTTTGATATATTTCTTGGATTGAAATTAACTTATCTTCAACTACAAAATGTAGAAACCACTTGAGTCACAGAATTTAATAAAACTAATTTGAAGTTCTATAAGCCATAACTTAAAATATTAAAATTCTTTAAATTGGGAAAATAACTAGGTCCTCACCTGACATCTGCTATTTTTAAATCAAATACTGCCATTCACCATAAAATCCCTTATTTCATTAAAGTTATCATCACAATGTCTTCACGAAACATTTCTAAAAAGGGATAGCCAGGTATGGCCTAACAGGAGCTCTATTACAGTTACACTTTCTAACACCTTTTAACATTCCTAAAACTAAAAAAAAATCACTAAGCCAAATGTTTCAAAGAACGAGTAACTATAACTCCACACTACCTTATAGATCCTCAGTCAGTTCAACTATACCCACAAAAGATACTACTATAATGTGTACATAGAAAATGTGAAAGACAGTGCCTAATCAGCACTTCAAAAACATTCAGTTAACACAATAAAAAAAGGCGTGGCTTTAATTAAAACTAGCAAATGTGAAGACTAAAAAACTCACCAGTTTAACAGCCTCCTGAGCTGCTTCTTTTGTACAAAAAGTGACAAACGCATAACCTCTATTGAGACCTGTTAGTGGATCCATCATTAAACGAAGATCCCATATAGGTCCAGCTTTTTCAAACAATGGAACAAGTTCATCCTCAAACAGATCTCTTGGAATCTTCCCCACAAATATCTGTAAATTAAATATGCAGTAAAAACCATGGAGAATTTCTATAAGAAACCAGACACATGTACATTTACTACAAAGGGTACAAGTTTTTAGTTTCTTTACCTCAGTGCCAACAGAAGGCTGCTGACCTGAATAAACGGAATCTGGAGGCGGTCCCCCATACTTCCTCTGTCCAGTGGTCACATCGAGTGTGTAGCCTGTTCTCTCCAAGAGTGCCTTAAAAAGTTCAAAATGTCATTAATATATTTCATTCATAAGACCACACCCATGCAGCAAGCAGTTATGAAAAAATCAATTTTGTTCAAATCTTTCCATTTATGTTGGCAATATTCCCTACTAACAGGTTTTTGTTGTCTGTTTTAGAACTCTTTTAATGTGTGCTTATAATTCAAAATATGCCCTAATTTATAATGAAAGTTTCAGGATCCTGGTCAAATTATTTTCTGGTCTTCAATTACTGAGTAGTGCTTAGTGAACAACACAAAATATTGATTTATCAACAACTCTTAAGGCAAGGTATATCTATTTCACCCTTCTAAAAAGTGACTGTATAATTAAGCTGAAATTCTCTTCTGAAGGAGGAGGTGGATAACTTACCTCTCCTAAACCTAGCTTTCTTACCCAACAAATTTTCCAGTAACCCACACTCCGAGGTACCTACTGCCACTCTAGGAGTTTCACCAACCTTTATAAATTACACTCCTCCAACTAAGTCCACAAACTTAAGAGGAGATGCAGGAAAAATAACCTCTTACTCATTTGACATTCAAGTACCATGCTTCACAGGACAGCATGGATCATTCAGAAAAAGAGCCAAAATGATTGTTGGAAACTTTATGAAACTGCAACACAATATAATCTCTACACAGTATCTCCCTAAAAGTGAATTGTTAAAATTTATACACTTATATTTAACTTAGAGTATAAAAAGATTCTTTTTATCTCTTATTACAAGCAAAAGAGTAGAAAGTGGTCATCCACTGTTAGCCTAAGGAAAAAGTAAGATTATTCCTTTTCCACCATCTCAACCACAATGCACAAAACTAGTTTTCTAAATAAATAGAATCTAATAATTAGCTGATAAACTTTGCAATAAACTAATACCAAGCACATGATAAAACGTATCAGAATGCTGTTAAGTGATGTGGGGAGGAGCACTTTAGTCCTTAAATGAAAAAGACTGGACAGATTTTATTTCTACCAGCTCTTTGCAACCCCATGAACGTAGCCTAAAAAGCTCCTCTGTCCATGGCATTTTCCAAGCAAGAGTACTGGAATGGGTTGCTATTTCCTACTCCAGGGTATCTTCCCAACCCAGGGATCAAACCTGGGTCTCCCGCATTGCAGGTACACACTTTACCTTCTTAGCCAACAGGGAAGCCCTTATTTCTACCCAAAGAACATTAAATAGTTATGGAAAGATACTGTAATTGATAAGAACTCTATTCCAAAAAGTACACAAACTGGTACACGTTTTAAGCAGTCTTTTTCTACTATACCCAAATATATTTGCCTAACAATGCAATATTGGGTTAGTAACAAAAATAAACTCAAATCTCTTACTATCACATAAACTAAACCATTAAATGATTCATCCTCCCTTTCTCCCATATGCAATCCCTGTGCTTCTTTCACTTTAATGTTTATATGACCCAAATAGTATCTGTTTTATGTCAATCCCTAAAAACAAAAAGGAAACACTTAATCCCTCTGAAAAATAGTCTATAAAAATGTCTGATTTCTTGCCACAATTTAAGTCACACTAAAGCTTTACGCCACTCCCTTCCAAAGACAGAACTGAATGTTTCACAAACTAAATTTCCAACTTTTTACAAAATTTTAATAACGTTCAGTGCAGATTTACTTACAACTGATCTAATTACAATGATAACAACTACATATTCCATTTCTTTGGAAAAACTAGATTTATAGTTCACATACAATTCACTCATTTGAAAGCCTCAATTTTATACATTAATAACTAACTCCATACTTCCCTCTTCCTATACCATTAAAACACAACTGACACCCATCCCTTCCTAGTAACTTATTTTCTTAAAACTAGAATCCTTGGTTCAAGAGCAAGGGCACATTATGTTAAGACTACTACAACTAGCATGATCATCACATTTTCTATGAACCAAAAAATCAACACAAGTAAAAAACACAAACATCAAAACCTAGTAGACTTTATATTACTATGTGACTTGGGTAAGGGCAAAAGAAACCTCTCAGCCTCAGTTTCTTCATTTACATGTTTACAGTCATCAATTTTTTCATTAAAAGCTGCTTTTAGAAATGAACAAATCAGCCTTAAAAACCCACACTAACAAATGAGGAAGAAAGCAGTGTTAAAATACTAAGCTCATTTAATGCAGGGGCTTGAGAATCCTAAGGAAAGCAGTCAACTGCTAAATAAACTTACACTCTCCATCAGTATGGGGTGAGCTGATCCCCTCCCCGCTTTTGGTTCCATTGTCAGTTAACCTAGACTTGCAGGTTTCATATGAAAAATATGGTGACTGTATTTCTTTAAATCTTTTATTTAGAATACCAACAGCACAGATTTAGCAAAGAATACATGGGTAACAAGAAAATTTTCAAAGTTGTTTAGAAACAGAAACTGTTAAAGGCAGGACACTTCAAAAAATAGTAATGAGGAAACATTAACAAATTATCTCATGGTCATTAACTCTCAACATTACAGCACACACACAAGGAATAATTTCACACCCAAGGAATATTTACCCAAACTAGAAAATAGTCAAAACAACAAACTGAAAGGAGTAAAAAAGAAACTTTTAAAAGACATACCTTAATTTTTGCTTCATCTGGTCCTTTGCTAGAATCTGCAACTTTGGTCCCCTGTTTTTCTCTCTGCCTATAAGTCTTCATGACTCCACATAAAAAGGCACTTTTGTTCTGCAAAAGAATTTTCCAATTATTTTCAAGAGTAAGTCTTAAATATACCTAACTGAATAAAAGTCAAAATTACTCTTTTTTTTACACTCACACCAAATTAACATTACCTGAACATGAGAGAGATCACTGTCTTTAAACTGCTGAAGAACTGCCAATGCGCCGTCTTCATTGAATTCTTTTAAAGCTTCGATAGCTCTTTCATCTAAATCGCTATGTGCCACCAGCCCTGGAGAAGAGAAAACTTAATTAGTTGTCAACTTTTAATATTTTTAGAAAGTTTTTTTTAAAGACCATGTTTGCCAATGCAGGTGCTAACTACAAATTCTTCCATTCCTCTTTATCTATATAATGAAAAACACACATACCTTAGCCATTATGAACTAAAGAAGGCCTCTCAACAACCATACTTAAAATAATGAGTCAACTTTTTTATCTTATCCTAAGTCAGGCAGTTCTGAACACCGAGTATTTCTAAGGTAAATACATAGGCTTACAAATTCCAAAATCAACCAACAAAGTACCAAGCATGACACAGGAACCTCCACTCAATTTCAAATACCACTAAAAAAAGCAACAGCCACATCGAGACAGACAGACTACAAGTCTACAATTATCAAGTTATTTAACCAGAATCCTACCATAAAAATACCCCCAGAAGTCACACAGCCTGCTCCCAACATTCAACAGCTGTTGCTACCTGCTACCATCATATACTTAACCATCTGGCCATCCAGCCTTTACCACCTAACCCTTCCTTCTTCCCTCCCTCTACACACCTTAACCTCTAGTTCACAAGAACCTACCAGCACAACAAGGCAAAACTCCAGGTCCCATACTTCTTGGAAACCACAAAAAGTTGCTATTTTAGTTCAAAGCCAGAAATCCAATAGAAAAATTTCATAATGTAATTTTGCAAGTGTTAGTTCTTACCTGCAACGTAAATTTCATCTAGTTTTTCAGCAACTTTCTGTGGTAAACCAGCATCAAGCAATGTCTGAAAATTTTCTGAATGGATAACTGCAGAAGTAGTATCCATGGGCTCTTCAGTACCATTTCCATTAACATGTTCTGTAGCCATGTTTCCAGAGATCTGTTCAAACGCAATAAGCAAAATTAAACTAGGGTCTTCAAAAAGGGTAGGACAATATGAGAGCCCCAATCTTGACTTTCTCTACCAATTTCTACACCAAAAAGCCTATACATCCCTTTAAACAGGCCTTACTTTAAAGTCACTGTCGCCTGACAAGCCAGATTTGGAGCGCGGGGCACCGAAGGACGGATCCACTACGTTCTTCCTTAGCACCACCCCTGACTCACCTGCTAACACTCCCTAAGAAAAACCACATTACAAATGGAGCCCAACCAGCACGAGGACAAGCCAGCGTGCCACATGCAACTGTGCCCGTACAGAAAATGAGGTGTGTGTGGAGCAAGCAAAGCTGGGCTTTTCCCTCTCAAAGGTAAACCCCCAAAGTGCGCGCTTTTCCCGCCTGCCGCTTAAAGATCAGTAACAACAGCCAGCGAAGAACAAAGCGCTCACACAAGCTACCTTCCCACCTCCCCGCTTCTCCACCCTTCACCCCCGCACCCCAAAGCCCGCCCCCGACTCCGCNTCCAGCCTCTCCGCCTTCTGTCCTCCCTTCCCAAGCCCACTTGTACCTGCTCCAGAGCCTGGAGGGGTGACAAGTGCCTCCTAAGCAATAAAAGCCTCTCCTGGATAGGCGGACATCCTCGAAGACTCCTGCTACATCCTCATTCTGTGTAATTTCAGGCTGGATTTCAGGGCTGGGTATGAATTATAGCAAGCTGGCTTTGGGGAAGATTTGTTAGCTAAAGGGCCCTGCCTGCCCGTTCTTCCCTTCAGGGGGTCAATCACACCCTCTCCCTCCAGCACTTTGGGAGGAAATTGAGGTGCAGCACAAGAACCTGACTCGGTCAAGTTCACCTTATTTTGGGTCTCCTGGGTGTATCGGGCAATGACGCCAGTCTCCTTGAGCTCCAACGCTGTGTGACCTTGGGCAAGTTATTTAGCCTGCCTGAGACTGATTTCCTCTCAGATAATGCTAGCGCCCAGTTCCGGGCTGCCCTGAGGCTTAAAAAAAATAATATACATGGAGGACCTAGCACTTTGCCGGGCACCTGCTCAACACTGAGCCATTATTATCATGATTCCATCCTTTCCTTCTGCCTGTCTCCATTCCAGCCACACCATCCTCAATGCCCGGCTGCCCCGACACCCCCAGGCACCGGCCTGTTTCCTCGCTTCCTCCGGGTCTTCGCTCAAAAGTCACCTTCTCCAGGCCCCCCTCAGCGGCCTGGGTGGTGCCCATCCCGTGCTTCTGTTCTCACCCTGACACTCATCCGACATACAGGACGTTCTACTGATGCACCCGCTGGCCTCTCTCGCTCTGGAGCACAAGCCCCGTGAGGTGGAGGGCTTTTGCAGCCTTCTGCACCCGGGGAGCCCGCGCTGGAGTGAACGGGTTCCTGTCGCGCCTCCCCGGTTGCGGTCGCGACTGCGAGCCTGACTCAGGGGCCAGATCGCGCCCTGGGGGCCGCCAGGCCGGGTCGGAGCTAGAGGAGCAGCGAGAACTGGGGCCTCTGGCCGGACGGGTGGTGGAAACCCAGGCCCCTGGGGCCAGCACTGGAGACAAAGTGCGACCCTACCTGCGCGAGTGGCGCGGGTACCTCCCCCAGGGCGGCTCCGGCGCGC
>SJYV01040559.1:103284-118779 GCA_006410875.1 Neotragus pygmaeus | reverse complement strand
TTAGTAGTTGCACCTCTTTCTGCCCTCTGAGCTGTGCTGCTCCCTGCTGAGGAGGCACCAATGGCCCAAGCCCCACTCTTACCTTGGGCTCCTGAAGGGACCAGAGTTGTCTGATAAACTAGGTGCGCAGAGAGTCTTCCTAACCACCCTCTCCATCCATCAGATCCTGCTGCCAGAACATTCTTCATCAAACAAGACTATTTCAGCTGTTTAAAGGGATGCACTCGCTACTGTGGAGATACTGGATATCAAATCGTAAACTGGATATCCATCTAAAAAATGTTTTGTTTTATTATAAGAGCCAAAAGAATGTATGACTTGTTACCAGAGGCACTGTGTATCTTTTCCCCAAGTGCTAGAAGGTGCTCACCGTCATCATGTAGTTAGCTTCTTCCATTTGGTGAGCGTTTTAGCATCTATAAAACAACTTAAGAATGTGCATCAGACGTTGTTATCCATGTCCTTCATAGAGCAACTAGAGTCTGTGGCTGCTAGCTGGGATGGCTTGGCTGATCTGTTGTTTCTTTTCAGTTCTCCTGGCTTTACAGCTGTTTTTTATTACTACATGTTCTCATTCTTTGAGTCATTAATTCTTGAGCCAGGCTTTTGCGTCTCCCGTGAGGCCTGGGAGACTAAAACTTTTCTACAAACAAAAGGCAGTTGGAGGATGTGGCCAAGGATGGGATGGGGTCTGTCCTGGGAAGAACTGCAGGGCCCTGTTCAATTACACTGTGTGAATGGGATCAATTTCTGGATACACCCTGGATTCAGTTCAGTTCAGTCGCTCAGTCGTGTCCGACTCTTTGTGACCCCATGGACTGCACCATGCCAGGCTTCCCTGTCCATCACCAACTTCTGGAGCCTACTCAAACTCATGTCCATTGTGTCCATGATGACATCAAACCATCTCTTCCTCGGTTGTCCCCTTGTCCTCCTATCTTCAGTCTTTCCCAGCATGAGGGTCTTTTCCAATGAGTTGATTATTTGCATCAGATGGCCAAAGTATTGGAGTTTCAGCTTTAGCATCAGACCTTCCCATGAATACCCAGAACTGATCTCCTTTAGGATGGACTGGTAGGATCTCTGTGCAGTCCAAGGGACTCTCAAGAGTCTTCTCCAACACCACAGTTCAAAAGCATCAGTTCTTCAGTGCTCAGCTTTCTTTATAGTCCAAATTTCACATCCACCCATGACTACTGGAAAACCATAGCTTTGACTAGATGGACCTTTGTTGGTTAAGTAATGTCTCTGATTTTTAACATGCTATCTAGGTTGGTCATAACTTGTCTTCCAAGGAGCAAGCATCTTTTAATTTCATGACTGCAGTCACCATCTGCAGTGATTTTGGAGCCCCCTCAAAGGAAAGTCTGTCACTGTTTCCACTATTTCCCCATCTATTAGCTATGAAGGGATGGGACCAGATTATGATCCTAGTTTTCAGAATGTTGAGTTTTAAACCAACTTTTTCACTCTCCTCTTTCACTTTCATCAAGAGGCTCTTTAGTTCTTCTTCACTTTCTGCCATAATTGTGGTGTCATCTGTGTATCTGAGGTTATTGATACTTCTCCTGGAAAACTTGAGTCCAGCTTGTGCTTCATCCACACCTGGATTTCACATGATGTGCTCTGCATTTAAGTTAAATAAGCAAGGTGACAACATACAGCCTTGATATACTCCTTTTCTGATTTGTAATCAGTCTGTTGTTTCGTGTCCAGTTCCACCTGTTACTTCTTAACCTGCCTACAGGTTTCTCAGGAGGCAGGTAAGGTGGTCTGGTACTCCTATCTCTTTCAGAATTTTCCACAGTTTCTTGTGATCCACACAGTCAAAGGCTTTGACATAGTCAATAAAGCAGAAGTAGACATTTTTTCTGGAAATCTTTTCTTTTTCGATGATCCAGTGAATATCAGCAATTCTGGTTCCTCTCCCTTTTCTAAATCCAGCTTGAACATCTGGAAGTTCTCAGTTCATGTACTGTTGAAGCCTAGTTTGGAGAATTTTGAGCATTGCTTTGCTGGTGTGTGAGATGAGTGCAATTGTGTGGCAGTTTGAACATTCTTTGGCATTGCTTTTCTTAGAGATTGGAATGAAAACTGAACTTTTCCAGTCCTGTGGCCACTGCTGAGTTTTCCAGATTTGCTGGCATATTGAGTGCAGCACTTTCACAGCATCATCTTTTAGAGTTTGAAACAGCTCAACTAGAATCCCATTACCTCCATTAGTTTTGTTCATAATAATGCTTCCTAAGGCCCAGTTGACTTTGCACTCCAGATGTCTGGCTCTCGGTGATTGGTCACACAATCATGACTATCTGGGTCGTGAAGATCTTGTTTGTAAAGTTCTTCTGTGTATTCTTGCCACCTCTTCTTAATATCTTCTGCTTCTGTTAGGTCCATACCATTTCTTTCCTTTATTGTGCTCATCTTTGCATGAAATGTTCGCTTGGTATGTATAATTTTCTTAAGAGATCTCTAGTCTTTCCCATTCTATTGCTAAGTCACTTCAGTTGTGTCCGACTCTTTGTGACCCCATAGATGGCAGCCCACTAGGCTCCCCTCTCCCTGGGATTCTCCAGGCAAGAACACTGGAGTGGGTTGCCATTTCCTTCTCCAATGCATGAAAGTGGAAAGTGAAAGTGAAAACTGAAAGTGAAGTCGCTTAGTCGTGTCTGACTCTGCGACCCATGGACTGCAGCCTACCAGGCTCCTCCGCCCATAAGATTTTCTAGGCAAGAGTGCTGGAGTGGGTTGCCATTGCCTTCTATTTTCCTCTATTTCCTTGCATTGATCACTAAGGCTTTCTTATCTCTCTTTGCTATTCTTTGGAACTCTGCATTCAAATGAGAACATCTTTCCTTTTCTCCTTTGCCTTTTGCTTCTCTTCTTTTCTCAGCTATTTGTAAGGCCTCATCAGACAACCATTTTGCCTTTTTGCATTTCCTTTTCTTGGGGATGGTCTTGCTAAATACTAAAATCCTTGGTTCCTGTTCTTGGTTCCTAGCTAGGAAAAAAAAAATGAGCTCCCAAATTTAAGGATATGCTGACAAGTTGTAGACAAAATTTACAAAGTGAAATATGTAGATATGAAATAATAAAATATTCTAGAATTCAATTAAGTTAATTAAATCTCATTATAATTTGGCTTACTATGACATGGTTTAAGTGTATTTCCAGTTTCTGAGTCCAAAAGCCTAAAACCACCAGAAAAATCCTACAGTTGATTAACCTATAAGATGTGGGTTGTGTGGATTCAGTTCAATTAAAACCACCAGAAAAATCCTATAGTTGATTAACCTATAAGATGTGGGTTGTGTGGATTCAGTTCAATTCAGTTCAGTTCAGTCTCTCAGTCGTGTCTGACTCTGCGACCCCATGAATCGCAGCATGCCAGGCCTCCCAGTCCATCACCAACTCCCAGAGTTCACTCAGACTTGCGTCCATCGAGCCAGTTATGCCATCCAGCCATCTCATCCTCTGTCGTCCTCTTCTCCTCCTGCCCCCAATCCATCCCAGCATCAGAGTCTTTTCCAATGAGTCAGCTCTTTGCATGAGGTGGCCAAAGTACTGGAGTTTCAGCTTTAGCATCATTCCTTCCAAAGAAATCCCNGACTCTGTGGGAGAAGGAGAGGGTGGGATGATTTGGAAGAATGGCATTGAAACATGTATAATATCATATAAGAAATGAAAAAAAAATGCTCTACACCTCTTAAAAAAAAAAAGGAAACAATGAGTGAGGGGATTCAGACAAGAGTAGAGTAGTGGTCGTGAAGAGGAGAGGTAAGAGGTGGGCCCCAGCCTTCTCCCAGGCCCTCCCACCCAGCCTTGGGCCAGCGGGTGAGCTCGGGGGGCCCAGAGAATAGGCTGGAGGTTGTGTCCTGTGCGGCTCTAGAGCCCTAACCAAGGCCACCCATCAGCTTGGCCCATGTCTTGAGGCATCGGTGAACCTCTCCTCCATCCTTGTCTCTGTGACCTCTTAGCTGAGGTGGTCTGCTTGGGTCACAATCTGTGGGACCTGATCTCCCTCAACTCTGGGCAGCCTGAGGAGCCTGAGGGTCAGTTGGATTGGGCGCCTCGCTCCTTGAGTAATGACAGCTGGGTAGAGGCTGGGGACCTGGCNGTCTCTGTGACCTCTTAGCTGAGGTGGTCTGCTTGGGTCACAATCTGTGGGACCTGATCTCCCTCAACTCTGGGCAGCCTGAGGAGCCTGAGGGTCAGTTGGATTGGGCGCCTCGCTCCTTGAGTAATGACAGCTGGGTAGAGGCTGGGGACCTGGCCCTGGGGGAGCTGCCAGCTGGCATCTGCATCCTCTTAGCCAGGACCAGGATTTGGAGGGTGAGAGTTGTATCTTGGAACCTTCCCCTTCCTTGTCAGGTCAAAGAATAACATTTGTGTGGTAGAGATTTACATCATTACTTGACCTGACCCCAGGAACAAAGAATCTGACACCAAAAGTTTGTAATGACTAACCACGCCCCTCCCTCATCTTTTGTTTTTAAAGGGTCTTGCCAAAAGCTTTCAGTAACTTTGGGGTTCTTAGGGCATGAGCCACCGANATCATTACTTGACCTGACCCCAGGAACAAAGAATCTGACACCAAAAGTTTGTAATGACTAACCACGCCCCTCCCTCATCTTTTGTTTTTAAAGGGTCTTGCCAAAAGCTTTCAGTAACTTTGGGGTTCTTAGGGCATGAGCCACCGATCTCCTTGTATGAACCTCTAATAAACCTTTCTCTGTTCCGGACTCTGCAATCCTTTAATATTGACTGGCCTCACTATGCGTTGGGGACATGGACTTGTGATTCAGTAACAAGGACAGAGAATAACATTCATTTGGTAGAGATTTACAGGAACGTCATTATCTGACCATGACCTGACTTCAAGAACAATGGATCTGACACCAGCAATGGATCTGACACCAAGCAACAGCTAACCATACCCTTCCCTCATCTTTTTGCTTTAAAAGGACTTGCTGAAAGCTCCCGGTAGCTTTAGGGGTTTTAAGGCATGAGCCACCCATCTCCTTGCGTGCTCCTGTACTAAACCTCTCTCTGTTCCAAACTTCAGTGCTTTAGTATTGTTTGGCCGCAGTGTGCACCAGGAACATGGACTTGTGTTATTTGGTGACAAGAGTTGCTTTACTTATGGGAAAGCATTATAGACTGCCCAGAACACTTTGTCTCCTTTGATTCAACATCTTTTACCAGATAGGTGTCATTTGATATTTGAAATGATACATTCCAAAGTCATAATATGAAGAACAAATGTACAAAGCACCTTACAATTCTGCTCATTTCTCATGCTAGTAAGTTTATGCTCAAAATCCTTCAAGCTAGGCCTCAGCAGTGTGTGAATTGAGAACTTCCAGGTGTATAAGCTGAGTTTAGAAAAAGCAGAAGAACCAAAAATCAAATTGCCATGTCTGCTGGATCATAGAGAAAGCAAGGGAATTCCAGAAAAACATCTATTTCTGCTTCATTTTCACCTTTGACTGTGTGAATCACAACAAACTGTGGAAGATTCATAAAGAGATGGAAATATCAGACCACCTTACCTGTCTCATGAGATACCTGTACACAGGTCAAGAAGCAACAGTTAGAATCGCACATGGGATAATGGACTGGTTCAAAATACAGTGTGTCAAGGCTGTATATTGTCACCCTGCCTGTTTAACATATATGCAGAGTGTATCATGGGAAATACTGGGCCAGAAGAATCACAAGGTGGACTCAAGATTGTTGGGAGAAATATCAACAACCTCCGGTATGCAGATGATACCACGCTAATGGCACAAAATGAAGAGGAGCGTCTTGATAAGGGTGAAAGAAGAGAGGGGAAAAACTGGCTTAAAATTTAACATTCAAGAAACTAAGATCATGGCATCTGGTCCCATCACTTCATGGCAAATAGATGGGGAAACAATGGAAACAGTGACAGATTTTCTTTTCCTGGGCTCCAAAATCACTGTGGATGGTAACTGCAGCCATGAAATAAGGATACTTGCTCCTTGGCAGGAAGTGATGACCGACCTAGACAGTGTACTAAAAAGCAGAGAGTATCTCTTTGTCAACAAAGGTCCATATAGTAAAAGCTGTGGTCTTTATAGTAGTCATGTGTGGATGTGAGAGCTGGACCATAAAGAAGCCTGAGCAGCAAAGAATTGGTGCTTTCCAATTGTGGTGCTGGAGAAGATTCTTGAGAGTCCCTTGGAGAGCAAGGAGGTCCAACCAGTCAATCTTAAAGAAAATCAGCCCTAAACATTCATTAGAAGGATTGATGCTGAAGCTCCAATACTTTGGCCACCTGATGCAAAGAGCTGACTCATTGGAAAAGACCCTGATGCTAGGAAAGATCGAGGGCAAGAGGAAGCGGGTGACAGAGGATGAGATGGTTGCTACTGGCATAAAAAGAGATGCTACTGGCATAAGAGACAGAGGAGAGGCAGGAAAAGTAGTCACAGAAGTCCTCTATAGGATAGCATCACCTACTCATTGGACATGAGTTTGAGCCAACTGTGAAAGATAGTGAAGATCAGAGAAGCCTGGCGTGCTGCAGTCTATGGGTTTGCAAAGATTTGGACACAACTTAATGACTTAACAACAACAGCAACAACCACAACATAAATTTTGAGATTATTCTAATTCTGTGAAAAATGTCAGGGTAATTTGATAGGAATTGCATTAAATCTGTAGATTGCTTTGGGTAATATGTCCATTTTAACAATATTAATTCTTCCAGTCAAAGAGCTGGGGATATCTTTCCATTTCTTTAAGTCATCTTCAGTTTCCTTTATCAGTGTTTTACAGTTCTCAGTGTATAAGTCTTTCATTTTTTTCATGTTTATTCTGAAGTATTTTTAAAGCAATTTTCAAAGGGATTTAAAAAATACTTTTCTGATAGTATACATGCTTCAATGCTATTCTCTCAAATCATCCCACCCTCTCCCTCTCCCTCAGAGGCCAAAAGTCCAAAAAAAATAAATAAAAAATACTTTTCTGATATTTCATTGTTAGTTTAAAAAATGGAACTGATTTCTGTATGTTAATCTTGTACACTGTTACCTTGTTGGATTTGTTTATCAGTTCTAGCAGTTTTTGTCTGGAGTCCTTAGGGCTTCCTGCATATAGTATCATGTCTTCTGCATATAATGACAATTTTACCTCTTTCCTTGGATATCTTTCATTCCTTTTTTTGTTCTGATTGCTATGACTTGGACATCCAGTACCATGTTGAATAGAAGTGGTGAGTTGGGAATCCTGTCCTATTCCAGATTTTAGTGGGAAAGCTTTCAACTTTACACCATTGAGTATTATGTTGGCTGGGGATTGTCATACATGGCTTTTATTATGTGATGTTCCTTTTCTACCTGCTTTGGTAGGAGTTTTTATCATGAATGTATGTTGAATTTTTACAAATGTTTTCTCCTGCATCTACTGAGGTGATCATGTAGTTTTTATCTTTTGTTGATGTGGTGTGTCACATTGCTTTGCATACACTGAACCACCCTTGTGATCCTGGGATGACTCTAACTTGATCGTGGTGTATGATCTTTACTTTTTCATCTGTATTCATCAAATACATTGGCCTGTAATTTTCCTTTTTGTCTTTGTCTGCACTTAGTATCAGGGTGATGGTGGCTTCATAGAATGACTTTTGGGAATATCTCCTTCTATTTGATGTTTTGAAAGAGTTGGAGATGAATCAGGACACATTCTCTGCAGAACTTGTAGAATTCCCCAGTGAAGCCTTCTAGTCCTCAACTTTTGTTTGCAGGGAGTTTCTTTCTTCTAGTTATTGGTCTGTTCAAATTATCTATTTCTTTTTGATTCAGCTTGTTGGACTACATGTTTCTAGAAACTTTTTCATTTCTTCTAGGTTGTCCAATTTTTTGGCATAGAGTTGTTTATGGTATTCTCTTTTGGTCTTTGTGTTTCTGTGGTCAGTACTTTTTTTTTTTAAGCCATTGATTTGGATGTTTTATGCTGATCTTTTATTTGATCACATCACACAGCACATGTGGTCTTAGGTCCCCAACCAGAGATTGAACCCCCGCCCCCAGCACTGGGAGCTCTGTGCCTTATCCATTGACTTGCAGTCTTCAGTACTTCTAATTTTAATCAAAGATAAAGCTTGCATTTTTGCTCCTTATTGCTTTGGAATGATTTTTGAGAGGAGAAAAGGCAAAATGTTCTCTTTATCACACTATTATAGAACATTAAATGTTATATGTTTTTGATTAAATAATTGAAGGTATATTTCACAGGAAACAAAAATTCTTTAAAATTATAGCCTCCAAAAGTCTGTGCTGTGCTAAGTCTCTTCAGTTGTGTCTGACTCTTTGCGACCCCATGGACTGTAGCCTGGCAGGCTCTTCTGTCCATGGGATTCTCTAGGCAAGAACACTAGAATGGATTGCTATTTCCTTCTCTAAGGGGTCTTCCTGACCCAGGGGTTGAATCCAGGTCTCCTGCATTGGCAGGTAGATTCTTTACCACTAGTGCCACCTCTGCCAACAACATGAGAGGAGACTCTACACATGGACATCACCAGATGCTTGATACGGAAATCAGATCGATTATATTCTTTGCAGCCAAAGATGGAGAAGCTCAATACAGCGACAAAAACAAGACCTGGAGCTGAGTATAGCTCAGATCATGAACTCCTTATTGCCAAATTCAGAGGTAAATTGAAGAAAGTAGGGAAAACCACTAGACCATTCAGGTATGAGCTAAATCAAATCCCTTACAATTATACAGTGGAAGTGACAAACAGATTCAAGCAATTAGATCTGATAGAGTGCCTGAAGAACTATGGATGGAGGTTTGTGACATTGTAGAGGAGATAGGGATCACGACCATNAGGTATGAGCTAAATCAAATCCCTTACAATTATACAGTGGAAGTGACAAACAGATTCAAGCAATTAGATCTGATAGAGTGCCTGAAGAACTATGGATGGAGGTTTGTGACATTGTAGAGGAGATAGGGATCACGACCATCTGCAAGAAAAAGAAATGCAAAAAGGCAAAATGGTTGTCTGAGGAGCCTTACAAATAGCTGAGAAAAGAAGATTAAGTGAAAGTGGAGAGTGAAAAAGTTGGCTTAAAGCTCAACATTCAGAAAACGAAGATCACGGCATCTGNAAACCAACTTTTTCACTCTCCTCTTTCACTTTCATCAAGATCAACTTTGCAAAAACAGCACAAGATCTTCGTCCTAATGATCGGTCTCCAGAGTTCCCACCTCAGTGAATGTCCGTCACTTGCATCCAGCAGCATTAGCTGAAAGCCAGAGTCATTCAGGACAGTACCTGCTCCCTCAGTGCCCCTTCAGTCAATTTCTGTAAATTTTGTCTTCTTGATATATCTTTCTATGTTGCAACCAGGGGATAAGCTACCATCACCTATTGCTGGACTACCTACTGGTGATTCATCCATCCATGAAGCTTTCCTAAACCATTCAAAGCTTGTGTGTGTACGTGTGTGTGTGTGTGTGTGTGTCTGTCTGTCTGTCTGTCTTTTAATTGCAAATGACTTTGGAGCATCAGCTTAAAGCCCTTCATTAGCTTCCCAGTACACTTAGAACCAAATCCTTAACTAGATCAACAAAGCCCTCTATCTGATCTGCCCCGCACATCTCCCCAGCCAAATCTCTGCCCCTTTCTGAACTTTCCACTGGCCTTCCCTCAATTCTGACGTTTCTCAGGATGGCACACACTGAGCACCTAGACAGAAACCTGGTCAGAGATGCCCTGAGCAGGCCTGAGAAAAAAGCTATCAGGCATGCTCTCCAGTTGACATCCTGTTGCAAGAAGCAATAGTATAATTTTCCTCTTGACCTAGAGAACTTATTATGAATTTTTTTCAATACCTACAGTAATATCATGGCACAGTCCTAACTCCTTTGCAAGGCTGACTCAAGATGGTTTCATTGTTGTAACAAATTTATTTCTTAAATGCAGGCAGAGAGGCTCAGGACACTCTTATCTCTTAATTATTACTTTTCTTGTTCCTGCTTTCGCAATGAAAATTAGCGAATATATTTTTGGCTTGATGCCAAAGAATTACTACTGTTACCGAAACATGGGGAACTCCTAATAATTCTTTAAAAAAATAAACTGGTAGATAGAGTCATTTGGTACAATAGGTGCATTGGGCTAGATTGAAATGTATATGAAAGATCTGACAGAAGAAAGTTCTCAGTAAATGTGTGTCCTTACTTCCCTGAATGCTCTGTAGTACTGAACACAGGATTTGATGCTCAATAAATATTTACTGAATGAAACCAAATGATGATACAGACTTCCGTGGTGGTCTGGTGGTTAAGAATCTGCCTGCCAGTGTGAGGGACTTGGGCTTGAACCCTGATCTAGGAAGATCCCACATGCTGCTGGGCAGCTAAGCCCGTGGCCCCAAACTACTGAGCCCACACCTGGAGTCCATGCTCCCCAACAGGAGAAGCCACTGCAATGAGAAGCCCACAAACCACTAGAAAAAGCCTGCATACAGCAAGGAAGACCCAGCACAGCCAAAAATAATAAAAATAACATGCATATGTCATATGTCCCTATAAGAAAAAACATGATGATACGCTGAGATGCAAACAGCCTTGATACTAACCCCAGATCGGTTACTAATGAGTAGTGTGAACTTGGATAAACCCATTCACTTCTCAGAATTTTGATTTCCTCATCTATAAAAGAAGTACACTGAAAGATTTCTTAAGATCTCTTCCAGCTCAAACATTTTAAAATATATATTTTTAAAATTTTTCAAACTCTTTCTCCAGCTTTTCACAGCTTAAAAATATTCAGATGTCATTCATATTTGCCACTTAAGGTCTTCCTCATTTGAATCCCAACTTTCCTTTATAGCAAAATCGCCAGCTATATCCCTTATTTTTGAACCCCTGCTCCAAACAAAAAGAACAGCAACAATGACAAAGACTGATCATATTTGATTTGGGATATCACCACCCCATCCCCCCACCCCCCATAGATGTGGAAAAATTGACACACACATTCAATGCTGGTGCTTTGAGAGGTTTGGGTTTTTTTTTAATAAATAAATAATGGCTGCATTTATAAGCCCCACTCCCCCAAGTTCTGTTCTTCCATCCTTCCACTGTGAATGTCCTATAACCTGGTACATGCTATCCAGCTAGAAATTCCACTTCTAGCCTCTGGACAGCCAGATGTGGCCCGGTGACAAGTCTCCCCAAGGGAGTGAGAGGATAGATAGATACAACTTTTTTTGAACACAATAATTAGACTAGAATACATACTGAAGTATTGTTTGTAACAGTTATGTGTGTGGGGGTGTGTTGTTTGTAAATATATACATAAGTTAAACATCCAGTGATAGGGAACTGGTTGAATAAATTATAATGTGCATACATTGAGTCAATTATTCTGGAGTCATTGAAAAAAATGAGGCAGCTACCAACATCCTTACATGGAAAGATATCCAGGCTATATTCTTAAAAAAAAAAAAACTTTAAAGCCACCTACAGAACAATGTACAGTATGACATTTACTCATTCAGTTGAGCATCTTCTGCATACCAAGCTCTGTGGTATGCACTAGGTTCACAGTGTTAAATGTCAAGATTGACACAGATTGATCCCTGGCTTGTGAAGCTCGCAGGTCTGTGCATATGTACATAGCAAGTTACCATGGATATAAAGATTTGTGTTTCTAGAGAACAATTACAATTAGAAAGAAGGATAGGGTGGAGGGAGACCATCATACACTTTTTTACCTCGTACACTTTGGTAGTAATACTTGTTGCAATTAATATTTTAAGTTAATTTTTTATGGACCTCATTACTGTTTTCCCATTCATGTAACCTTTGAATTACTCAGAAGATGGAGACCTGTTAATTCACAATTCATCAAAGTCAGGCATAAAGTCATGCCCATTTGGCTATTTTGCTTGTCATCCATATTCTTCCACTACTAAATGCCGAACTGCTTTTTTAAAGATCATATTTTCTTTTCTTTTCTATATTTTCTAATTTTTTGGAATTATCATATATTAATGTTATAATGCAAAATGGGGGCTAGAATTCGCGTGGGAAAAGTTCACAGCACACCTTTGTTCTTTTCACAGAACCATAAAAACCTAGTGTCAAAAGAGACTGTGGAAGTCATTCAGTTGACTCTAATAATCGAGAAAGTTTTTGTAACGTCTCTGATATCTTATTTTCATGGTAATTGAATGGCTGCCATGTTAAAATTAAAAACTTTTGCTCTGCAGAGACACTGCTAAGAGAACGTAAAGAAAAGCTATAGACTGAGGGGAAATCTTTGCAAAACATATATCTGTTACAGAACTAGTATCCAGAACATACAAATAACTCTTAAGACTCAGCCATAAGTAAGGAAATAACTAAATTTAAAAATGAGCAAAAGATCTAAACAGACACCTTATCAAAGAAGATATATAGATGGCAAATAAACATGGAAAAAAATGTTCAACCTCATATGTCATTGGTTGGTGTTTAGTGGTTTGGTTGCTAAGTCGTGTCCAACTCTTGCGACCTCATGGACTGTAGCCTGCCAGGCTCCTCTGTACATGGGCTTTTCCAGGCAAGAATACTGGAGTGGGTTGCCATTTTCTTCTCTAGGGGATCTTCCTGACACAGGAATTGAACTCAGGTCATTAGAGGATTAAAATTTCAAAAAATGAGATACCACCAAACACCAGTTATCATGGCCAAATTCAAAACACTGACACTGAATGCTGGCAAGGATGTGGAGCAACAGGAATGCTTATTCATTGCTAGTGGAAATGTAAAATGGTACAGTCACTTTGGAAGACAGTTTAGCAGTTTCTTACAAAACTAAACGTACTCACACCATATGATACAGCAATCGTATTGCTTGGTATTTACTCAACTACACTGAAAACTTAAGTACACACACACACACACACACACACACATACACACACAAACCTACACGTGGATGTTTATAGCAACTTTATTCATAACTGTGAAAACTTGAAAGCAACTAAGATATTCTTCAATAGGTGAATGGATAAATAAATTTTGGTACCCATATAGTGAAATACTATTCAGTGCTATAAAGAAATGCACTATCGAGCTATGAAAAGACATGGAGGAATCTTGAATGCGTATTGCTGAGAGAAGCCAATCTGGAAGGGCTATGTACTATACGATTTCAACTATATGACATTCTGGAAAAGACAAAACTATGGAGACAGTAAATAAACCAATGGTTGTCAAGGGTTCAAGAAAAGGAACAGAGGGTGGGAGGGTTAAATAGAAGGAACACAAGGAATTTTTAGGGCAGTGAAACTATTCTGTGTGGTTCTATTAATAGCGGATACATAAGCAAGGAGATCCAACCAGTCCATTCTGAAGGAGATCAGCCCTGGGATTTCTTTGGAGGGAATGATGCTAAAGCTGAAACTCCAGTACTTTGGCCATCTCATGCCAAGAGTTGACTCATTGGAAAAGACTCTGATGCTGGGAGGGATTAGGGGCAGGGGGAGAAGGGGACGACAGAGGATGAGATGGCTGGATGGCATCACGGACTCGATGGACGCGAGTCTGAGTGAACTCCGGGAGTTGGTGATGGACAGGGTGACCTGGCGTGCTGCGATTCATAGGGTCACAAAGAGTTGGACACGACTAAGCGACTGAACTGAACTGAACTGATCATATATTTGGCAAAACCCATAGAATGTACTCGGAAAAGGCAATGGCACCCCACTCCAGTACTCTTGCCTGAAAACCCGATGGACGGAGGAGCCGTGGGCTGCATTCCATGGGGTCACTAAGAGTTGGACACGAGTGAGCAACTTCGCTTTCACTTTTCACTTTCATACATTGGAGAAGGAAATGGCAACCCACTCCAGTGTTCTTGCCTGGAGAATCCGAGGGACAGCAGAGCCTGGTGGGCTACCGTCTATGGGATCACACGGAGTCGGACACGCCTGAAGCAACTTAGTAGCAGCAGCATAGAATGTACTACATAAGGAATAAACTCTAATGTTAACTGTGGACTTAAGCTTGTAACAATGAATCAATATTGGCTTGTCAATTGTAACAAACATACCCACTAATGTACAATGTTAATGATAGAAGAAAGGACTGGAGGGGGAGGTATATGAAACTCTACTTTCTGCTCATTTTCCTTAAATCTAAAAATGCTCTATTAAAATAGAGCATTTGTTTATTTTTATTTTTAAAACAAAACCTATTAATTTTTAAAATCTTGACATTTTAAATACACTTGAAATGCTAGTTATTCTTCCTATTGTTTTTAGCTTTAAAAAAAAGTATTTATTTATTTGGCTCTGCCTTGCAGCATACGAAGGAATGATGCTAAAGCTGAAACTCCAGTACTTTGGCCACCTCATGCAAAGAGCTGACTCATTGGAAAAGACTCTGATGCTGGGAGGGATTGGAGACAGGAGGAAAAGGGGACGACAGAGGATGAGATGGCTGGATGGCATCACTGACTCGATGGACATGAGTTTGAGTGAATTCCAGGTGTTGGTGATGGACAGGGAGGTCTGGCATACTGCAATTCATGGGGTCTCAAAGAGTCAGACACGACTGAACTACTGAACTGAACTGAACTGAATTGCAGCACACTGGATCTTTAGTTGCGGCGTGTGGGATCTAGATTTCTGATCAAGGATGGAGCCCAGGCCCCCTGCAATGACAGTGCTGAGTCTTAGCCACTGGGCCACCATGGAAGTCCTGCCTTTAGCTTTTTTTAAAATTAGTAGTTCAGATTCAATTTAGCTGTTTGCATTTTAGCTTTTACAGGGGGAGATGATAGGTTATAAGAAGGAACAGATTTTATACAAGTAAGTATAAAAAGAACAATGATTATGTAAACATACAGTCAAAGAATGGTTTTATCAAAGTATTCCCATTCTACTTGAATGGAATCCCAGAATATAAGCAATCTTTGGTTCTTCAGACATTCAAGATGAATCATGGCACAAAAAAAGGAAAATTTAGTAATAAATTTCACTGAATATGTCTATCATATTGTGTCTCAAAGCTCTTTCCAAAGGTAATCATACCCCAAAACCCTGCTAAGGGAGCAGTCGAGGCTGTCACATTTTTTTTTTTCTTGCCTTGCCCCAATTAATTGGACCAGCATCAGGTAACAGACCATATCTAGAGCAGAACCAAAGAAAGAATCAATGTCACGAGGAGGGAGTTAGAACTGGGGCTATGAGAGGTCTGTTCAAACTAAAATTATAAGAAAGCAGAAGCCAGAAATAAGCAGAAGCTAAGAGCAACCCATTCATTCTATCACTCCACAAATACATTTTGAACACCAGTAATATGCAAGGCACTGAATTAAGCACCAGATGAGTAAAGTAGAAATGTCATTTACCTTCCTGGAGATCACAGCTAAATGAGAAAAAAAAAGAGAGAGAGAGAGAGAGAGAGAGAGAGAGAGAGAGAGAGAGAGAGAGAGAGAGAGAGAGAGAGAGAGAGAGAGAGAGA
>SJYV01040559.1:52338-102257 GCA_006410875.1 Neotragus pygmaeus | reverse complement strand
AGCAACAGTTAGAACTGGACATGGAACAACAGACTGGTTCCAAATAGGAAAAGGAGTACATCAAGGCTGTATATTGTCACCCTGTTTATTTAACTTATATGCAGATTACATCATGAGAAATACGGGGCTGGATGAAGCAAAAGCTGGAATCAAGATTGCCGGGAGAAATATCAATAACCTCAGATATGCATGACACCACCTTATGACAGAAATTGAAGAAGGGCTAAAGACCCTCTTGATGAAAGTGAAAGAGGAGAGTGAAAAAGTTGGCTTAAAACTGAACATTCAGAAAACTAAGATCGTGGCATCTGGTCCCATCACTTCATAGCAAATAGATGGGGAAACAGTGGAAACAGTAACAGACTTTCTTTATTGGGGCTCCAAAATCACTACAGATGGGAACTGCAGCCATGAAATCAAAAGATGGTTGCTCCTTGGAGGAAAAGTTATGACCAATCTAGACAACATATTAAAAAGCAGAAACATTAGTTTACCAACAAAAGTCCATCTAGTCAAATCTTTGGTTTTCCAGTAATCATGGATGGATGTGAGAGTTGGACCATAAAGAAAGCTGAGCACTGAAGAATTGATGCTTTTGAACTGTGGTGTTGGAGAAGACTCTTGAGAGTCCCTTGGACTGCATGAAGATCCAACCAGTCCACCCTAAAGGAAATCAGTCCTGAACACTCATTGGACATACTGATGCTGAAGCTCAAACTTTAATACTCATAGTATTGGAGTCTCTTGATGAAAGTGAAAGAGGAAAGTGAACAAGTTGGCTTAAAACTCAACATTCAGAAAACTAAGATCATGGCATCTTGTCCCATCTGGACCTGACTCCTTGGAAAGGACCCTGATGCTGGGAAAGATTGATGGTGGGAGGAGAAGAGGAAAAGATGGTTGGATGGCATCATCAATGCAGTGGGCATGAGTTTGAGTAAGTTTGGGAGTTGGTGATGGACAAGGAAGACTGGCGTGCTTCAATCCATGGGGTGGAAAAGAGTCAGACATGACTGAGCAACTGAACTGAATGAAGCACCACCTGGGAAGTCCCAAAAGTCTGAGTTTGCTAATTGGCTGGGAAGTGGAGATGATAATGACAAGCTGGTATATCACTGGGAATAGTGCTGCAAGCTTTTCTGAACACGTTGGTAACTGTTCCTTTTCTTCCACAGTCACTTCTGTTTTTTTTCAACTCTCTTTATTTTCTGGCTTTTAGTTAAAGTGATTTTTTCCCCCTACTCTCTACTTTTATTTCTATTCTTTTAAAGAATACCCCTAAATTTTAACTTATATTTAATTTTATATTTTTGTAACAAAACCTCAACATAGTCAACATCACTATCTTTNAAAGTGATTTTTTCCCCCTACTCTCTACTTTTATTTCTATTCTTTTAAAGAATACCCCTAAATTTTAACTTATATTTAATTTTATATTTTTGTAACAAAACCTCAACATAGTCAACATCACTATCTTTATTTTTTTCATCACAGCATTGAAAGGTTACACAGCACATATACATAATGTGTCCAGTTTGTATGGGGATTCTAGCAATTTATGGAAGTTTTCCTGGCATAATAGGACCCTCTTGGATGCTCAAAAGTGAATTGGCTTAAATTATCATACCATCTGACACTATTTCATGTGTTCTGTTGTTGTTGTTTATTTCCCCCACTAGAATATAAGTTCCACAAAAACAGGCCTTTAAACTTTTTATCCACTATCCCTGAAGTCTACAACAGTTTCTGGCATGTATTAGCCACTCTATAATGATTATCTGAACTAACTGAATAAGTAGACTAAGGCAAGACCCTTACAATGCTTGAATTACTCACTGAAGTTCTTTCACTGATCTTATTATCTACAGTTTGTGTCCCTTTTGTAAACATAACCATTATAGGTGCTATTGTTTATCATCTGAGGTGATTTATTTCACCAGTTTCTATGCTGTCAGTGATCTCTTATATCCCAACCCTTCACTTTGTCTTCATCTTGCTGAAATATACCCTTTAGTAAATCTTTCAATGAGGTTTTAGGGTAAACTGTTAGTTTTCATATGTCTGAAAATATATATATATCTTCCATTTTTAAATGGCTGAAGGGTANCTGTCAGTGATCTCTTATATCCCAACCCTTCACTTTGTCTTCATCTTGCTGAAATATACCCTTTAGTAAATCTTTCAATGAGGTTTTAGGGTAAACTGTTAGTTTTCATATGTCTGAAAAAATATATATATCTTCCATTTTTAAATGGCTGAAGGGTATAATGGTTTCTAGTTATAATTTTTCCCTGTACAATTTGAGGACACTGCTTAGTATTTGCCAACATATATTGCCGCTGAAGACAAATCTGCTTTCAATGTAATTATTATTTTATAGTAGATGTCTTGTTCCTTCTGAGTTTTGAAATTTTGTCTTTGCTTGGTTGGAGGTTTGCTTTGACTTCCCTAGGTGCAAGTTGATTGATTTATATTGCCTAGCACTTGTTACATGTTTTCAAGCATGTAACAAGATGGTTCATATCTTTCTTTGATCTGGATGTTCTCAGATGTGATCTNAAAAAAAAAAAAAGACATCAGTTAGGATTCAGTTAGAGAAACAGAACCATTATGAGTATTATCAAATAAGGATTTTCTTATAGGAATAAGAATTTATGTGCTGGGAGAAGCTATGGTCCAAAAGGAGAATTGAAGAATTGAGAGCTAAGTCACTAATCAGCCCTTCCAAAGGCTGAGTGAATAAGCAGAGCTTGCAGGGCAATCTGGGAAGCCTGGCATGTCCACTTGCTGGGTGGACATAAAAGGGGACCAGTGGAGAGCCATATAGAAGTCTGTTCTGTAGTCGGTGGCAGGCTTGGAGTCATTGTTGGTTAGGAGGGTTCACACTTGGGAAAAGGAGGTAGGCAAGTACCTGGGAAGAGAGAGAGAAAGTTGAAACCTACTTCTGCATTTGTTTTTCACTACATTAACCAAGTTCTTTAGCAGTTTTTTTTTTTTTTTAATTGTTTCTTCAGCTTCTTCCTTTCTTTGTTTTGCTACACTGGCTCTTAGTTGTAACATGCAGAATCTTCAATCTTCTTTTCAGTAATGGGGATCTTTAGTTGTGGCATGCAAACTCTCAGTTGCAGCATGTGGGATCTAGTTCCCTAACCAGGGATCAAACCTGGAACCCCAGCATTTGAAGCACCATGTCTTAGCCACTGGACCACCAGGGAAGTCCATCCTTCGGTTTCTTTTAACCTGGAACCGAATTGTCCGATACCATAGTCACCAATCACATGTGACAACTTAAATTAATTGAAATTGAATAAAATCTAAAATGCAGTTCTTCAGTCACACTAGCCACCTGTCAAGTGCTCACTCACTAGCCACATGTAGCTAATGACCATGGTACTGGACAGAAGAGATACAGAATATTTCCATCATCACAGAAGGTTATATTGGACAGCACTAATTTAGAACAATCCACTTGCATTTCCAATTGTCTTGTAATAAATGAATTTAAAGCCATGTGAATGGACATAATCATGGAGCTAGAAGAGTAGGAAAAGAGCAAGGGCAGGAAGTCCAAGGATAGAGTCCCAGAAAAATCAATTTCTAGAGAATGAGTAAGCTAGATGCCTGTAAGAAGTGTGAGATGAAATGGCCAGAAAGGTAGGAGAAAAACCAAGAGAGTGATGATTCAGAAAAGAAAGCAGAGTGTGTAAAGAGGAAGTGGTCAGCTATGTTGAATGAATGAAGTTAAGAATTTTGGGTAAGAATGGAATAGAATTTCTCAAGAAGAACATTTCAGGACTGACCTGATTAGAATGCTGTAAGGGGCTAGAGAGAAGGGAGGTGGAGGCCGCCTATGTGGACTACTCTTTCAGGACCTTTGAGAAAGAGCCTGGAGAGATGGTTGATTGCTTAAAGGGAAATGTGGGTTCAAGACAAGGGCTTTTTTTTTTTTTTTTTGTCTTGTCCTGGTTTGTTTGTTTTGGTTTTTAAAATGGGAGATGCATATATTCATATGTATATTTGTGTCCAGTTGGCATGTCCAGTTGCTGGGTAGGACCATAAAAAGGTCCAATAGAAAGAAAAAGGTTGAAGATGCAGGAGAGAGAGGACTTGAAAAAAGGAGAAAGGTTTTTCGGAAGACAAGAGAGAAGAGAATAGATGTAAATGTAGAGAGGGAGGGAATTGACCAATGGAAAGCAGGAGGAATATAAAGCAAATATTCAGAAATGGTCAAAGATAGTCTGAGAAGGATCACACACAGCAAGAGAGGTGGCACAAAGCTGTCAAGCCTCTGAGGCTCCTTGGTCCTATTTCCTTCCTGGGACCAGATCTTGTGAGTGCTAAGTGGACAGTCATTCCATCACTGACTCTCAGATTCCTCAGGCCCCTCCTATTAATGCCCACAACATTCTCAGTGTCCTTTAAGTAATACTCTCCTTATTTGGCTAAACTGAGTTGCTTGATGTAGCACAAAATGGCCAATTAGCACATACCCATTTAAGATTTAACCATTTATATGAATCAGTTGCATTACTGTATCTATTTTTTTTATCATAGCTAATAAAATGTGACATAATTGACTAGTACTTTTCTCCTTGTATATGCATAGTGGTAAGTGATTGAAAGGTCAGCAAAAAAAGTGTGAGTAGATAAATATCATAGATATCTGAATCACAGAATCTTTTGAAAGAAAATCATATAGCTTATCAGACTGCTAAACTGTATACTGCAGTCCTGTTTTTATTTTAAATATATTTTACTGTCCTTTATTATGAAAGATAACATATGCTCCTGATAAAAATTCAAACATTATATAAGATAGAAGTTAAAATGTCCTATAACTTCATTGCCAGAAATTATTACTGTATAAAAATACAAATGGTATATAATCCTTCTGATAATATTAGTATTTTTCCAGATACTATTATATTCATATATTTGACAATAATGGTTTTCTATTATATATAAAGTATTATTAATATAACTATTTTTTCACTTAATATTTATATTTTGGACATGTTTATCTTTCACAATCATTATTCATTATTGCAGTATTATATTCACAATGATAAATATATTCATATCTTTTAACTGATAGAATTGAAACTTGTAAAGCATATCAAATAGTTTTTTACTATAAGAAACATCTAGAGTGCTTTTCTTACATTCAGATATTTAAAAATATGTCCAAAGGGCACTCCTTGTTCACTTTACTAATTTACTTACTCTGTTTAAAGATGGTGGTAGAATTGTGATCACATGGTCATTGATTGCACACAAGTTCAGAGATAACTTGAATTCTTTTGAAGTCTGTATTTGACAGTTCAGTCATCCACAAGTATACATAAAATGTAATACTAGTGTAACAGCATATTTTAGCCTGATTTCAAAGCCAAAGTCAGTTTACAGTGTGATGTTTACAGCAAAATGTGTAGACTGCAGTCAAAGCTGCACTTAGAGGAAAATGTATACAGTCTTACATGTTTCTACTTTGGGAAAATATAGAATGAAAAGAAATGAACTTAACATTTATTTAAAATAAATAAACATAACATTCCTATCAGAAATTAAAAAAAAATATGAAATAGCATAAGAAATTTTAAAAAGGAAAACAAGAAACCATTAATTGGAAAATAATAGAAAAATGCAATTGATTTATAAACCTGCAAACTATCTTTTTTTTTAAAAGAATGCTATGTCAGGCAGTCTTCTTGGGCAAAGAGGATGAAAACACAGTTCAGCAAATAAAGAATAATAGTACAAGGACAAAGATTATTTTTAATAATGAATATGTACTACTTCATAATACCTGGACATAATTTGGAAATACTGATAGAATTGAAATGTTTTTGGAAAAATATGTTATAAGTGAAGTAGAAAATAGAGGCTGAAAACTATGAGAGAAATTGAAAAAGAATTAATGATGCCTTAAAGGGCTTTTGGTGAAACTAGTTGGGAGAGTAAATTCTTTCATAGAATATATAATTATGATCTTATATAAAGTGTTACAAAGAATAGAAAAAGAAGGAAACTTAGCTCACTTTATAAAAGTAGCATGATATAAAACCTGACAGTTTACACACCCACACCTACCCGCACATCCACAATCAGACCAATTTTCATTATGAAAAGAAATGTAAAAATCCTGAATAAAATAAGTACCTACCAATTATATTCTATGATTTATTGATTTTAAAAAAACAGTAAAATTTATCTCCAAACATCTCCTTTACTATATCACATCAAAAAGCCAAAGGAAGGAAGCTATATATTCATCAGATAGATGCTAAAATGATGTCTGATAAAAATAATATCTGCTTTTGAATTTTAATAATAGTAACCTAGAAATTGAGTAAAACTGTCTTACAAAAACAAAGAACACTTTTGTGAAGTCCAGGCATATTACACTGAACACTGAAATACTAGTGTTTCCATTAAAGTAAGGAATACAAAAGGAAACTTGTCATTATGACCATTTTTTAACAAGTTCTGGAAATTCTAGCAATTAAAATAAGGCATGAGGCAAATAAGAAGCATTACTATGGAGACTGGTTTCACTTTGAAGAAACAGCCTGCCCTCCCTCTAAGAGTGTATCTATGCTTTGATACACTTTGCTTTGCACTTAAAAAAAAAAAAAAAAAAAAGAGGCATAACTGTGGAAAAGAGAAGATAAATGTATCATTGTTTACAGATGATAAAGTTGTATACATTTATAATTAGGAAGAAAAATCAATGAATAGCCAGATAAGAAAGCAATCACCAACACATTAGAGTTCCTATTTATCAGCAATAGCTGGTAATAAAAATATGGTGGAAAAGACTTCTGATTTGCAATAGGAAATGATTCTACATATGTGTATATTTATACACATATGCATACACAAATAAAATAGTTGCCTTTAAAAAGAACATTAAGTTCATGTATCAGAAAAATTATAACATTCACCTTGACTAATATAAAAAAATGAGAAATATAAATGAAGAGAGATAGTATAACTCTGGATGAGAATGACTGAATATTATAAAACTTGTCAATACTTCCTAGATAAATTTAGGACAATAAACATCTGGAAATGAAGTTAGCAATAGATGTCAAGGACTTTAAAATGGTTATATTTTTTGATCCAGTAATTGTTTTACTTCCAGGGCTTTAATCTTAAGAAAATAATCATAAACCTTGAAAAGATTTAAGGATAAGGGAATGTTTAGCAATAGTGTCATGTACTCTACATAGAAAATAGAACAAATATATTTGAAATTCAACAGTGAGCACTTGCTGAATGCCAGATTCTTTGGTTTTTTGTTTTTTGTTTTTTTTTTGGTCCATTCTGCACAGCATGTGGGATCTCATTTCCCTGACCAGGGTTCAAGCCTGCACCTCTGTGTTGGAAGTGGGGAGTATTAAGCACTCGACCACCAGGAAAGGCCCTGAATGCCAGATTCTGTGCTTGACAACAGAGATCTAGATGAACAAAACAGTCATTATGTCTTCCTTCACAAGATCAAAAGTCAGCTGAGTTCAACGATAAGGGAAAGGATGATATTAGAGCCCTTCAGAAGAATGACTCACCTAGATTTGGAGGCCAGGGTTTACAAAGTACCACAAATTGGGTGGCATAACACAATAGAAATTTATCATCTCACAGTTCTGGAGGCAGAAGTCTGAAATCAATGTTCTGTCATGGTCATGCTCCCTCTGAAACCTTCCGTGCCTCTTCCTAGCTTCTGATAGTATTAACATATGGGCAGTCTTGGGCTTTCCTTGGCTTGCAATTGTATAATCTCTGCCTCCATTGCCCAAGACATTCTCTCTGTATCTCTGTCTTTACACAATCATCTTCTTACAAGGACACCTGTCCTATTGGGTTAGGGCTTACCCTTCTCCAGTATGACTTCATCTAACTAATTATACTTGCATCCACTCTATTTCCAAATGAAATCACATTTTGAGGTACTAGGGTTTAGGACTTTAACATAGTTTTTTTTTTTTTTTTTTTTGGAGGGGCGGGGAACAAACCCTGATTCCATATTTGCTGAATGTTATTTGGAGAACTGGAGGAGGAATTTGTCTTAGAGGAGGGGCACTATACCATTTTAGTGAGAAAGAAGGAAAAAAAACAAACAAACAGTGGGATATATACAATGGTTGGTGTAAGGAATTGTCATCCGAAGTCCTCAAAGTTCTCCATGAGGAGGAGGGTGAAATCTCTGCTCAGGTAAGGGGAAAGTTGAGGTGGAGGAGGGAAAAGTTAAAAGGTGTGGAGGAGAAAGGAAGTCTGAAATAGGGAGGACAACTGACACGAGAAAAGAAGATTGCTTAGTTGCACTGGGGGCTGGTTGGGACTGGAGGCCACAACTGTATGGTAACACAAATCTGCCCTGCTGTGTGATTTCTGCAGCAAGACAAATGATTGGACTCATTATAGTTGGGATATTGCCAAGTAGTAACTAAGGGAAGAAAACAAGGATAAAGGATTGGAAATACTGTAGTGAGAGGTCCACTGTTAAGCTTCACAATTAGGCTATATCAAAAGGAAAGTTAAAGACACACTTGATATGTAATGATAGGTTCTTTTCTTTGCAATTGAATTGTTGCTTTACAATATATGACAGGTGTACAATATAGTGATTCGCAACTTTTACAGGTTATAATCCCTTTATAGTTATTATAAAATATTGGCTATATTTCCTGTGCTGTACAATATATCCTTGTAGCTCACTTATTTTATACATAGTGCTTTACACCTCTTAAAGGGTTTCCCTGGGAGCTCAGTTGGTAAAGAATCCGCTTGCAATGCAAGAGACCCCAGTGTGATTCCTGGGTCGGGAAGATCCCCTGGAGAAGGGATAGGCTACCCACTCCAGTGTTTTTGGGCTTCCCTTGTGGCTCAGCTGGTAAAGAATCNGGAGCTCAGTTGGTAAAGAATCCGCTTGCAATGCAAGAGACCCCAGTGTGATTCCTGGGTCGGGAAGATCCCCTGGAGAAGGGATAGGCTACCCACTCCAGTGTTTTTGGGCTTCCCTTGTGGCTCAGCTGGTAAAGAATCTGCCTGCCATGTGGGACACGTGGGTTTGATCCCTGGGTTGGGAAGATCCCCTGGAGAAGGGAAAAGCTACCCATTCTAGTATCCTGGTCTGGAAAATTTCACGGACTGTATAGCAAAGAATCAGATATGATTGAGTGACTTTCACTTTATTTATACCTCTTAATTCCTCACCTCTGTATTGCCTCTTCCCACCTTCTCTCTCCCACCTTGTAACCACCAGTTTCTTCTCTGTATCTGCGACTCGTTTCTTTTTTGTTATATTCACTAGTTTGTTGTACTTTTCCAGTTTCCAATATAAAGTCATAGCATAGAGAATTTGTCTTTGACTTATTTCACTTGGCATAATACCCTCCAAGTCTGCAAAATTTCATTCTTTTTTTCTGGCTGACACAGTAGTATTCTTCCGTGCGTGCGTGCGTGCGTGCGTGCGTGCGTGTGTGTGTGTGTGTGTGTGTGTGTGTGTGTGTATCACATCTTTTTTATCCATTCATCTGTTAATGAACACTTAGGTTACTTTCATATTCTGGTAACTAGATAATGCTGCTATGAACATTGGGGTGCATGTATCTTTTCAAATAACTGTTTTGTTTTTGAGTGGATATACACCTAGGAGTGGAATATATGGTAGTTCTATTTTTATTTTTTGAGAAAACTCCATACTGTTTTTCACAGTGGTTGCACCAATTTACATTACCACTGACAGTGTACGAAGGTTCCCTTTTCTCTGTATCCTCACCAACATTTGTTATTTGTGTTCTTTTTGATGCCAGTCATTCTGAGAGATGTGAGGTGATATTTGACTATAGTTTTGATTTGTATTTTCCCTATGGCTTTTGAACTGTGGTGTTGGAGAAGACTTTCGAGAGTCCTTTGGACTGCAAGGAGATCCAACCGATCCATTTTAAAGGAGATGAGTCCTGGGTGTTCTTTGGAAGGAATGATGCTAAAGCTGAAACTCCAGTACTTTGGCCACCTCATGCAAAGAGTTGACTCATTTGAAAAGACTGATGATGGGAGGGATTGGGGGCAAGAGGAGAAAGGGATGACAGAGGATGAGATGGCTGGATGGCATCACTGATTCAATGGATGTGAGTTTGAGTGAACTCCAGGAATTGGTGATGGACAGGGAGGCCTGGAGTGCTGTGATTCATGAGGTCGCAAAGAGTCGGACATGATTGAGCAACTGAACTGAACTGAATGGACCTGAATGATTAGCAGTGTTGAGCACTTTTCCATGTTCCTGTTGGCCATCTGCATGTCCTCTTTGGAAAAATGTCTATTTACGTCTTCTGCCCATTTTTAATCAGGTCATTTGTTTTTTGATGTTAGTTGTCCGAGCTGTTAATATATTTTGGATAATATTTCTGCAAATATTTTCTCCCATTCAGTAGGCTGTCTTTTTGATGGTTTCCTTTGCTCTGCAAAAGTTTTTAAGTTTAATTAGGTCCCATTTGCCTATTTTTGCTTTTATTTTTTTTACTTTGGAAGACAGATTCAAAAAAATATTTCTATGGTTATGTCAGAGTGTTCTGCCTATGTTTTCCTCTAGGAAAACATGGTTTTATGGTTTCCAGCCTTACACTTAGGTCTTTAATTCATTTTTAGTTTATTTTTATATATGGTGCTAATGTATATATATATATATATACACATTATTTATTTATTGCTTATTTGTTTGTTCTGTTTTGTCTGTGCTGCACAGGACTTATGGGATCTCAGTTCCCCAACCAGGGACCAAACCTGGACACCACCAGGGAAAGCCTGAAATTCTAGCCACTAGGCCACCAGGGAACTCATGAGAATATTCTCCTTTCATGCTTTTACATGCTGTTAACCTACAATGAAAGGTTCTTAACTATTCATGCATGGACTACTTTGCCACTCTGGGGAAGCTTAGGGATTGTCTCAAATATATTTTTAAATACATAAAACAAAATATATGGGATTACTTCTGAAACCATTTACATTAAAATATATTTACCAAAATATTTAAAGAAACCAAATGTGTGCTACAGTAATGTAGCTATGATCTGAATGTTTGTGTCTCCCCAGGAGGATGAGCCTTCTAGAGGTCATTAGGTCATGAGGGTGGAGCTCCCATGAATGGGATTAGTGCTTAAAATGGGGTTAGAATCACTCAGAGTTCTCTTACCCTCTTTCGCTATGTGAAGGTACAAGGAGAAGCCTGTGATCCGGAAGAGAGCCTTTCCCTAACCTTGTTGGCACCCTGATCTTAGACAAAAATTAAGGGCTGAAAGAACTGTGAGAAATAAATTTGTTATTTACAAGCTACTTAATACATAGAATTTTGTTGTATCACCCTGAACGGGCTAAAGTAATGTGTTTCTTTACATTAAATAACAAGATCAAGCAGCAGACTTAAAAAGGACCATGATTTCTAGGTAGAAATAAGCATAAATGAAAATTTCTATTACATAGAAAAATTATGTGATACAAACCATAATATATTCAATATGAAAATAACTATGCTTTCTATTGTTGACAATACCATGTTGTTGCTCAGTTGCTAAGTCATGTTCAACTCTTTGTGACCGCATGGACTGCAGCATGCCAGGCTTCTTTGTTCTTCACTATTGCCCTGAGTTTGCTCAGATTCATGTCCACTGAGTCAGTGATGCTATCTATTTACATCATTGACACTGCTAATAAATCTGTCATATATTGCCTACATTTATCTTTGAAGGCAATGCTAAATTTCAATTAGTGCTTGGTAAAAATAAAGACATAAATTTTCCCTATCTACATTCATAGACCCCTCAAATTCTACCCATCGCCTCTCAGAGGCCAGTGGATCCCAGGTAAGAACGCTGGGTGTGGAGGGAGAGAGCAGAGGACATCAAACAGCTCAGACACCAGATTGGACATTGACATGTAGACATTAGAGACAGATGACATAAAATAGGACAGCAAACCTGGTCTCAAACTCTTCCAAATCAATAAAGGGTAGCAATTAGAAAGTTGGAAAATAATAACCTTAGGACAAAGGATGGCGAGTCAAGTAAGATGAGTCTGAAAAAATCAAGAGGTTGTACATAAAAATGGGGGAATAATTGTCAAGAAGTGGCAGTAAGAACAAGGAAGATACTGACCTTGACTTCCACATCTGAAGTAGAACTTAAGAAACCTGCAAAGCGATGCAGTGCCCTGAGAATCAAATTGTAATTAGTGCAAGGAGGTGGAAAGAAAGCACAAAAACATGGTTAAGGACGTGAGGTAGTTTTTTACCCTGTAGACTGGACAGTGGGAAAAATAAGGAGATGCAGTTATGCATAGATACACCTTCTTTTTCATATTCTTTTCCATTATGGCCTTTTCACAAGGTGTTGAATATCGTTCCTTGTGCTCTCCAGTATGACCTTGTTGTTTATCCATTTTATATATCCCAGTTTGCATCTGCTAATCACAGCAGTAATTAACACAACACTGTAAATCAACTATACTTCAATTAAAAAAAGAAAGAAAGAAAGAAAAGATTAGGAGAGAGGATACCTGTTGGGAGGGGAGTGCAGTTTGGACTAGAATGGCTGCACATGAATGTGAGAAGATGTTATCTGAGGCATTTAATTCTTGGATGGTAAGATGAACCCATTATCCAGAGATAACCAATTCAGTGTCACTGTTTGGAATTTTTTTTTTTTTAATATGAAACTTTTAGTATTTTATTCATTTTCATAGTTTTACAATATTAGTAAAAATAATGGCCATTATAAATAAGTATANCTAGAATGGCTGCACATGAATGTGAGAAGATGTTATCTGAGGCATTTAATTCTTGGATGGTAAGATGAACCCATTATCCAGAGATAACCAATTCAGTGTCACTGTTTGGAATTTTTTTTTTTTTAATATGAAACTTTTAGTATTTTATTCATTTTCATAGTTTTACAATATTAGTAAAAATAATGGCCATTATAAATAAGTATAAGTATTTTTTTCAGTTACTAACTGGGATAATCAGCGAAGAAAACCTTTCTCAGTTTCAATCTGATTATCTGTTACTGCAGTTGGGTGTTGGAAAGTCCCTCATTTGCCAGTTCTGAAATTAAGTTGGTTCACTAGAATCTTCTAACAGCATCAAGATGCAGTTGTTTTTCTTAAAGATATCATTATGAATTCCTAGATCTGAACATATTTTATGTAGCTCAATCTATTGCAGTTATTATCCTTGCTATAGTCAGCATTTCCATATATGGACCGCAGGAGATGCTCCAAATGGGCTCCCGAGTTCTTTTCACACAATCCCAAATGCCTGATAGCTTTTTTGCTCTTCTGTGCTGTGCTGTGCTTAGTTGCTCAGTCATGTCTGACTCTTTGTGACCCCATGAACTGTAGCCTGCCGGGCTTCTCTGTCCTTAGGGATTCTCCAGGCAAGAATACTGGAGTGGGTTGCCATGTCCTCCTCCAGGGGAGCTTCTCAACTCAGGGATCGAACCCAGGTCTCCTGCATCCTAGGCTGATTCTTTATCATCTGAGCTGCTAGGGGAGCCCCTTTTCCTCTCCTACATACAGCAAAATGCAGAAGGCTCGTCTTGTACCTTTCTTGCCTCAGCTCTGTAATCAATTATTTCTCCTATGAACCCATTTTTTTTCTTAAAAAAAAAAATTATTTACTTTGGCTGCTCTGGGTCTTCGTTGCTTTGTGTGGGCTTTCTGTGGTTGCAGCCAGGGAGGGCTACTCTCTGTAGTCCTTATTGCAGTGGGGTTCTTACTGCAGTGCCTTCTCTTGTTGCAGAGCACGGGCTCCAGTATGTCAGCCTCAGCTGTTGCAGCACATGGACTCAGAAGTTGTGGCCCACAGGCTTAGCTGCCCCGTGGTATACAGGATCTTTCCGGACCAGGGATTGAGCCCGTGACTCCTGTATTGGCAGGTGGATTCTTATCCACTGTGCTACCAAGCAAGCCCACCCTGTTTTCTTGCAATGGTAAATGGTAGAGACTACAATCTGGACCATATGGGTAGGATTCACAGGCTTTGATACACTTAAATCATGCTTTCAGTTTCTATATTTCTTTTTACAAGTGTTCCCATTTTACTCAGAGCAAAATTATTTCAATGACCCAGAAGGCTCAACATAATTTGCATGTCGTCTTTCTTCATCTTTACCATATGTGGGTCTGTCTTTGGGCTGTCCTTTGCTGGAAATGCCTTTTGCTTAGATATGTCCATAGCTCAATCTCTCACTCTCTTTAAGTCTTTGCTCAATCTTACCCTCTCATCGAAGCCGATCCTGTCAAGTTTATTTAAATATCACACCATTTGGCTCCCTCCCTAAATTCACTCCTAATGTCCTGTGTTTTCTTAGTATTACTTCTCATTCTCTCACATACTTTACAATTTATCTATTTATTTTCCTCCTCCTAAAATCTAAACTCCACAAAGGCAAAGATTTTGGTCGCTGCTGTGCTTAGGACAGTACCTGCACATGGTAGGTATTCAGGACCTATTTGCCCAGTGAATAAAATGAGTGAACCCTTAGGATATTTCTGAATCACCATGCACACTTAGCTTGTTAGTATGCCTTAATTTTCAAAGAAACAGATTGAATTTCAAGCAAACAAAACTCATTAAGAAACTAAGTTATACTCCAATATACGGAGACAAGTCCACGAATTTCAAAACTATTTTGACATTTCTGGGTGTGTGCTCAGACTCTGAACAATGTTTCTGCATTCATTTTTGAAAAATAAATATAATTTAAACTGAGTCTCCATCAGTAAGGAAAACAAATATCAGAATTAGATGTACCCCAATGGATAGAACTTACTATTGCCCCAGAGAAGTTTAGTCTGCTTAAGGCCCATGTATGCCTAATATAATTAAATTGATCAACTACTGGTAACAGGCCCCAAACTCTACTTTTGTATAAAAATAGTGATTAAAATTATTTTGTATGACAAACAATTCCCATGGATTAATGAATTCTGAAGAGATTTAAATTTATGCTGGAGAAAAATCGGGGCACCACAGTGTTACTGGATTGAGCACTGGACTGAAAGAGTGTAGATGTTGTTTGTCAACTTGGTCATTAACTAGCTGTGTTATCTTGGGCAAGTCAAGAATCTGAACTTAAAAGGCTCTTTGAGTATGACCAACCTCCTCCCTCCGGTTCACACTGACAGGAGATAGTGATATGGAGACAGTATATTCTGTTACTGGAAAGTTCATCTTTAGGTTGAATTGCAGTTTGCCTCTTTTTATTTCATTGATCTCCTTTGTGCCTTCCAAAGAAAACACTTCAGTTAGCTACTCCTCTGCGGAAGGTATTTAGCAGAGTAAGAATACCATCTCTTGACTTAGCCTTCCAGATTTTCAGTTTAATTCCCTCACTTCCTATGTAACTTTCATTAGGTTACTTTTCGAAGTTTCACTTTTCTCATCGGTAAAATGGGCATAATCATAGTACCTATCAGAAGGGAAAATTATTAATATTTTTAAAAATCATTTAATTATTTACTTGGCTGCATGGGGTCTTGACTGCAGTACTGCTGGGCCTTCACTGCATTGTGCAGGATCTTTAATTGTGGTGCACAGACTCTAGCTGCAGCACATGGGATTTTAGTTTTCTAACCAGGGATCAAACCTGCATCTCCTGTATTGCAAGGTGAATTCTCAACCCCTGGACCACCAGGGAAGTCCCCAGATAGGATTATTATTAATATTACTATTATCCCACATGAAATACTTTTAAATATTTAAGAATAGTCATTATACTTTCCCATGATTTTTTACTTCTTCAGGTTAACTACTTCCAAGTCCTTTAAATATTGTCTAGAATGACATGGTTTCCAGAAGCCTTGTCTTCATCCTTAGGTTACCTCCTAGTTTGCCACTCATCTTCTTTTTAAAAAATTATTTTGGCTGGGTTGGGTATTAGTTGCAGTTCTTGGAATCTTCATTGTGGCATGCAGACTCCTTTTGGCATGCAGGAGCTAGTTCTCTAACCAAGGATCAAACCTGGGCCCCTGCATTGGGAGCAAGGATTCTTACCCACTGGACCATCAGGGAACTCCCACCACTCTTCTTCTTAAATGTGGCACCCAAACTAAAAAATCTATATTACAATGTGCAAAATACAGATGATGTTGAAATCATTCCTTCCAGTGATCTAAACTTTGAGCAGATTGTATTTTAAATCTCTCAGTTTACTCACATATAAAATGTATAAATAGTAATAATGCCTACTCACAGGTTACTGTAGGAGAAATCAAGATGATGTATGTCAAAGCACCGTGTAAAATTAAGAGAACTATAAAAGTGTTAGTCATTATTTTATACCAAGTATCTTCTATTAAACAGTGAAAAAATCATGATAGGTATGAACTATCAGTTCCCAAAAATGTAAAAAGAATTTTGTTTCAAATACGTCACTTGACTTTCTTTCCTTCCTTCCTCTCTTTTATTGTACTGGGTCTTAGTTGCAGCATGTGGGGTCTTTAGTTGCAGCACCTTTAGTCGTGGCATGAATCTTTTTTAGTTTTGGAATGTGAACTGTTACCTGCAGCATGTGGAATTTAGTTCCCTAACCAGGGATCAAACCTGGGTCCCCTCCCTGAATTGGGAGTCTCAGCGCTGGACCACCAGAGAAGTCCCTCTTTTACAATCTTAATGTTCATATAGAACAAAGAAATTTTATACTATGAAATATCCAGTAAGCCTAAATCATTTTTTGTTATGAGTTAATTTTAAAAGAATTAATTTATGTTAAAAGTTTTGCTTGTGAAGCACAGACTGAAGACAACATTCACCTTCTAAAATAGTTTAATTTGAATCTCTAACTTCTTTTACTGAGATTTAATTGAAAATTTATCTATTGGTGTCGAAACAGATGGAAAGCTTTGTGTCAGTTGTTATGTCAATAAAACACACTGCAAAAAAAAAAAAAAGTGCAACCCAGTTTCAATGTAATAAATAAAAACCTAAAGGGAAAATGTATAAAACCAGAGAGATTACACTGTGTAGACTTAATAGTTATCACTCATAAATCTCTTGCCAAATATAAAACCCTCAAATTATAACAGTGGCCGTTTATCCACTGCTTCTGTCTCAGTCTGTAAAAGCTGCCATAACAAAATACCAGACTGGATGGTTGAAGCAATACAAATTAATTTTCTCATAGCTCTGTCCAAGATCAAAGTGCCAGCAAGGTAGGTTTCATTCTGAGTCCTCCTGTCTGGACTTGTCGACAGCCATCATCACACTGTGTCCCCACATATGAAGAGGGAGTGAGCGAGTTCCCTGCTGTTTCTTCTTATAAGGACACTCATCCTATCCAACCAGGGCCCTACCTTTATGATATCATTTAACCTTAACCACATCCCCTGAGGCTCCATCACCAAATACTGCCACATTGGAGTTAGGGCTTCACCCTAAGAATTTTGGGAGGGCACACATACTGAATCCATCAGTTTACAACTTTTCTCATTTCTTTTATCTCTTTTGGAGAATTTAGATCATATCATCATTGCCCACTTTAAATGTACATACTGAACACCATATAATTAGACAAATTTGTAATGGGAGTCTTTACATTGTACTAGGCACAGAGTATCAGAGAAGGCAGTACTCTTGCCTAGAAAATCCCATGGACAGAGGAGCCTGGTAGGCTGCAGTCCATGGGGTCAGGAAGAGTCGGACATTTACTGAGCAACTTCACTTTCATGCATTGGAGAAGGAAATGGCAACCCACTCCAGTGGCTGCCGTCTATGGGGTCCCACAGAGTCGGACATAACTGAAGCGACTTAGCAGCAGCAGGCACAGGGTCTAAGAGGTGAAAGGGCAGTTTCTGCTTGAAAAGAACTCTCTAGGACCAGAGAGAAATAAACCACTAATTAGAAACACAACATGCTGTGGGTCATTTTGTACTGTAACTGGAAAGGATCTTATTTTACCTCATTTTCATCATCTCTCTGTGGTACAACTGTTCTTCATCATTACCTGGGACAGTTTTCCAGCACTAATTTCTTTTCCTCATCAGCCTGGATTTCAAGGTAAATTTTAACACCACTTTCACCTACACTCTGAATTGGCCCATCACGGTTCTGCTCCTTCTGACCAGTTTATCACTAATTTTTGGATTAATCCACCGATCTGCTTTCTGCTCCCATGTGGATAAACCCCATAGGACAATAGGTAAGAATTATGCTGATTAATTATCACACTCAACATTTTTAGCCTCATTGGGCACTTTAGCACCAAAAGGCAGATCTCTAACTTGTCTGTAGTTAACTCCATTTCTCTCATCAGTCCACAGCATCTGATGACAACTCTTACCACACTTTCTAAATTCCTCATCTCATTCTTTCCTGAAGACGACTTTGCCTAATACTTTGCAGAGTTGTCCTTATATATTAACTCCCTCAATTTTCACGCTGACCAGTGCTCTGTATTAAATACAAGGCAACCTCCAGCCCCATTACCCCAATCATTGCTTAGTTCACACCCTTGCTTGCTGAACTCAATTTTCCATCTAGTTTGTTTCAGATATGGTAGCTGAATTTGAAAACAGATTTCTGCTTCCCAGTTTTTGTTTGCTAGCACAAAATAATTTCTATGATTTGAACTAAACTTGCCATGTCTTACTTCTGGAATGTCCTGGGACTCAACCCTTGGATCACTTCTCTTGTATTCACTCCCTCACTTTATGGCCATTCACATGCTGTTAACTCCCAAGTTTATTTCTCCAGCTTAGATCTCTCCTCTGAACTTTCATATCTAATGCAAAATCTCATTTGGGTATCACATGTCATCTCAAACTTAGTATGTTCAAAATCAAGCCTCTGTAAAAATGCATTTTTGGGGAGATGGAGTTTTTATTATCTTGATTGCAGTTATGATTTCATAAGTGCACAGACTCACCAAACTGTACACTTTTAAAATGAACCATTTATTGACATATATAATTATATTCAATAGTTAGGAGGCAAGGGTCAAGTTTTCTGACCTCAGTAATCACTGTTTACAAACATTTTCTTTAAATGGTGAATTCTGAGTATTCTGAAATGCTCTTTCCATTAACTCTTGAAGAGAACTGAATCAACTAAGCATAACTAAGGTAAAGTTTTCAAATAGGATGGATGTATTATACTGTACTCAGTGTGGGATTCTGTGAGATTAAATCTATATCCTGTTATAAGTCAGCTGCATAGCATGTCAGGACCTCAGATTGACTAGTGGTCAGAGGATGAGACCAGGATTTGTGAGAATGAGACCAAGTCTGGTTTTCATATTGGAAAGGTACCCTTCCTCCACCTCAAGATGATCCACAAAAACTGTAGCATGCTTGTATTTTGACTTATCTGTACATAGGAAAGGAAAAAGGAAAGTGAAGTCGTTTAGTCGTGTTTGACTCTTTGTGACCTCGTGGACTGTAGCCTACCAGGCTCCTCCATCTGTGGGGTTCTCCAGGCAAGAATACTGGAGTGGGTTGCCATTTCCTTCTCCAGGAGATCTTTCCAATCCAGGGATTGAACTCAGATCTCTGACATTGCAGGCAGACACTTTATCCTCTGAGCCACCAGAGAAGCCTGGTTATCTGTACATAGGTTGGCATTTAAAGGCTCTGAATTTAAAGGAGAAACTGGTTTAAAAACAGCCAAAGCTCTCAGAGGCTGGGCAAACAGCAAGGATTAAGAACTGTATAAGCAGTTCAGAGGGCACTTGATAAGGAAGCCAAGTGCAATGGATATTGGATTTCTGGCAATATAACTAGTTTGGGCTTCCCTGGTGGCTCACCTTCAGTTAAAAGAATCTGCTTGCAATGCAGGAGACACGGTTGGGAAGACCCCTGGGTTGGGAAGATTCCCCTGGAGAAAGGAATGTATTCCGACCAGTCCAAGGGGTTGCAAACAGTTGGACAAGACTGAGCAACCTTTACTTCACTAAAAAAAATACCAAACAGTAGAACTGAATCTACTGTATTTTAAGATAACCTGGAAGCATGGTGTAGAGCTGAGAAAATTCTTACTGGCTAGTCTCCCACATAGAGCTTAAGGTTCCTGTTATTAGTTTTGTTGTAAGCAGTGTCTGACTCTTTGTCAAACTCACTGTAGTGGGATCCAACCAGTGTAATGAAACATGTGTACATCGTTTGAATCTTAAGATCGACTGGGAAGGAAAGGGTCTCTTGCATTGCAACTGGGCCGTAAGGGAAACCTTAAGTGCTCTAAAACCAAGTCTTATTCATAAGTTTACCTTGTTTTGAAGTCATGTTAGCCAACTTTAACAAGGACAGTTCTCCTTGAATGTTTTAGGTTTTTGGCTGTGCCACTCTGCATGTGGGTTCACCAACCCTACCAGCAGCCCCTACACTGGAAGCAGTCTTAACCACTGGACAGTCTGGAAAGTCCCCCTCAATGGGTCATTAAGCATTCATTGTTAAACATTTAACATTTATTGACAACAGGGATGCCAGTGCTCAGATTTTATAAACCATACTTAAGTCCCAAATAAAGCAGAGTAAGGGAGATCAGGGTCTGTCTGCAAAGTCTCATTTCCAAATGGACATAATAAACGGACTAAAACTAACACAAAGCTATACACGGAGGTCGTTTGCTACCAGAAGAAACGTGTCTGGGCACTCAACTATAGGCTCAGTCTCATGAATCTAAGGTACATGGGCCCAAATCATCTCTTCACTTCAGCAGGCAAACTAACATTTCAAGAGTTCGTTCAGATGATAATATTGGCACCAACTTTAACACTGAAATATGGGAACAGGTTATTCATGCATCTATTTAGGGAAAATGATTAGGGTTAGGGCCCAACCGAAGAAGGAAATGGAAACCCACTCCAGTATTCTTGCCTAGAGAATCCCATGGACAGAGGAGCCTGGTGGGCNAACTTTAACACTGAAATATGGGAACAGGTTATTCATGCATCTATTTAGGGAAAATGATTAGGGTTAGGGCCCAACCGAAGAAGGAAATGGAAACCCACTCCAGTATTCTTGCCTAGAGAATCCCATGGACAGAGGAGCCTGGTGGGCTGCTGTCCATGGGGTCGCAGAGTTGGACATGACTGAAGTGACTTAGCAGCAGCAAGGCCTAACCATCTTGGTCAGATTAGATGCTATTATTATTTACACTAACCCATTCCATACAATGCTTGACCAGTTTTAACCCAGATTTTATCAGTGACCTTCCCTCACCGTTAACAGGTCCCATCTCTCCCACTTTGCGCTAACCCCAACCCTGATTGAAGCTAAATGTTTTCCACATTACTTATTCTTGCCAAACCAAATCATCTCTCCCTAGAAACCTGACTAAAGATTCCACCACAGGAGTACACACTTTAACTTGGTATAATTACTATCACATATTTTAAACTCAATTCAGACAGACAGGGAACCAAAGGCTATTCAAAATTATTTAATTACAAGGCTAGGTAACTAGAAAAGAATTTTCCATTCAAAATAGAAAGTAATACACTGATTAACAGGTTATGATTCTACAGCAGTGTCATGGTCAAACAAAAATGCCTTTGACTCTTATGGATGCATTACCTACACTCGATGCTGGTTCAGAATCTATTTACAAACCAATGTAAAAATATAATTCATCTTGAACTTTCTTCCCACATCCATTGGAGGTTTTCCCAATCACCAGATTTTCATAAGACAGACAAGTAAATCTTGCAGCACTAGCCCTAGGAAAGGAAAAACATTTGAGGTTTACAAAACTATCAACATCAAAAAACTTACTTAAAACAATTTTCAAAAATGCTATTGCCCTCATAATGGTCCACCTCAGAAGCCAGATCCGTATAAGTTTTTTCAACAGAAATTCAGGTTCGGGATAGGATCATCATAGGTAAGACCAAGGATACAATGTTTACTGATTTTGAAGCAAAACATCTCTACTCACAGAAATGTTTCCACGTTCGAAATGTCACAGCACACCGACTTCTTTCAACAGGCAGACAGCAACCCCTCACTGTTGACACAGAAACCCCCACTCTGTGAATTAAGTTTTTTCTCTATGAGACATAACCTAACAGAAACTTGTTAGGAAACTTGTTCTCATATCTGAACATTAGTCTTGTCTCAGAAGCCGAATCCGTACATGCTTTTCTTCAGGTTATCAGCTTCGGGATAGGTTTCATCATTGACACCACACAGACATTTACCACAAACCAGAGAGAATTACTGCAGCAGATGTAAGTCAGGGTAACTTACTTTAAAATGAAGCTGCTCAGTGACACCCACAGCTTCATTAGTATTGATCAACCTGCAGAATGCTGTTAAAAAACAAAAAATATTTTTCGCATTTAATCTACACGTGGACTAAGCATATAGAGATTCGAAGTACTAGTCGAACACATACCTGGTAAGATCATCAGGTTTTAACCAAGTCATTTTCCAGCCAATATTGTCCGGCATGTTTGGAAGTGTACCTTTGCATCTAAAAAAAAAAAAAAAAGAGAAAATAATTTCAAGTGATGATCATCTTTACAGGTTGCCTGTAAATCAACAGGTTCAGTTTATAAGCTCTCAACACTTACCTTAGCACCTCCATGTAACAGTTCCGCCACACCGAAATCCATTGTTCCTGCGGGAGAATCAATTTATTAATAAATATGTTAAAAAATTAAGGATTGTTATAAAAGGTCATAGCTTAAGGCTTTCAGCACTAAAACCTTCCCCTCCAACAATTCGATTTGCACACAGCGCCACCTGGGTACAATACTTTTCTCAGTTTCACGCAGTCAGGAGCTGCCGGTTTTTAAATTAACTGTTGATATGACGACGTATCTAAGGCCTGGAAGTCAATGGTAAGCCTAACTCCCTCCCCAAATCTCAGGAATGTGGTCGTTTCCCGTGTGCCGTTCAGGATTATCCAGCCGGTTTAGCAATACGGCCGCGCGCAGCGCCACGACCAGCGACCAGCAACCAGCAGCCTACGCACGCCTAAGCTCGAAGCCGGTCGCCACCGCGACATGGGACATGTGGCGGTCCGGCGGCGCGTTTTCCATGTGTAAATACTCAACGCCGCACTCTAACACTCAATTTCTGAACTCTTTTTACCGTATCGCATTCCCCAACCCAAGCTGCCGCCACCCAGGTTCGCATGCACAACCACCAGCAACGCGTACTTACCTAGCAGCTGTGATCCGCTCCCAAGTTCCGACGTAAAAGACCGAACTCCGCCGCCTGCAGTTCCTTATATAGTCTCTCCCGAGCCAGCCGGCGGCCGCCCCTCCCTCTCGCCTCTATTGGACCCTGGAGAGCACGGGGGCGTTCCTGACGGGAGGAGCGAGAGCGCGCCAGGCGGCTCTTTTCTGTAGGGCGCTCGTTCCTGGGAGTGGTGCGCGCACTGCCCCTCCGCGGCGCGCACGTCCAGCCCCGGGCGCACGCCCGCTGCCGCGCAGCTGTCTGTAGCTTCCGAGACTGGCTCTACGTGGCGCGGGAGTGGCGCCAGAATTTAAACGAACAGCCGCCTTTAGAGGCGAAGCTACCGCCTACCCAGAGCCAAGTCAGCTCCGGACGCGTAGGGCGGCTGGGGGGCGTCTGTGGACTTTAGTAGCGAAGGGCGGCTTTAGCTTGTGATGCGCTCAAGAAGTCGAGCTGGATGGTTGGCTGATCCTGGGGGAGTTGACGCCGTGCAGCCGCTGCGCGCCCTGAAAGAGAAATCGCCGGGCAGAAATGCTTGGATGAAAAGTCTTTGAAAGCGCCGCGATTCTCACCTGGTCCACAGTGAGAACTCCGCGCCTCTCCAGAGAGCCGGCCAGCTGCGCCGCCCGCGGCCAGCTGCGCTTTACCCGACCCGCCCCATCCTCACGCCGCTGGGTGCCGGGCGTTGCTGTGAACACTCTGATCAGCGCAGAAAATTCTCCTCGAGACAGCAGACCCGAGAAGTACATCCTCCACTTGGCGGAGGAGAAAACTAAGGCCTGCAGTAGCTAAGTAATTTTCCTAAATTGACACAACCGAAAAAAAAAAAAAAACCCACCAAAAAAACATTGCGGGTATACCTGTTGCTGATTCATGTTGATGTATGGCAAAACCAATACAATATATATTAAAAAAAAAAAAACTTTGCTATTAAAAAATAATTTGCACTAAATTCATTATAATGATTGCAGGAGAAAGATTAATTTGGGAAATTTCCCAGAATAATTTATCCAAATGACACTTTAATTCAGTAACATTTATCTATGCACGGGTGAAGACTGAAACCACTTAGCACACATGCACGTGTGTACGAGTAAATATGAGGCTTCCCAGACAGCTCAGTGGTAAAGAATTCGCCTGCCCATGCTGGAAACGGAGGAGCAGGAAGTTCTATGGCTGGGTGAGGAAGATCTCCTAGAGGAGGAAATGGCTTTCCATTCCAGTATTCTTGCCTTGGACAGAGGAGCCTGACTGGCTTCAGTCCATGGGGTCCCGAAGAGCCGGAGGCGACTGAGCACGCATAGGTAAATATATGTACTATGCACACGTGGGAGTACACGACATTTGGACATTTCAGCATCTGAAAACTTAGGTTTTTGTAGCACTCACTACTAATTATTATGTACATGTGCATTTGGTTATAGTCCTCCCCTGGTGCCCCGCTCTTCATTTTTCTGCCTTACTATAAAAATATATCGTCAGTAACAACTGGTTGAATGAATGAATGAATATATGCTGTGGCTTTTTAGAAAATTAAAGTGGAAAAAATTTAAAGACTCCAGATTAAAAGACAACAGTGAAAAGTAAATTTCTGTAACAGGAACCAAAGTGATGAAGTTTTTATACGGTTGGGCATTGTGTAGATTTGAAAATAGCGTTTTTTGTAACGTGCAATGTAAATTTTGCATATTGCTCATGTTTAAAAGCTAAACCAGTGCAAAAGGATATAAAAAGCAAAGTAAAAGTTCCTTTTCATATCACTGGGAATCTTTGCTATTACAGTAATTAATATTAATGGTTTTTGAAAATTTCTAAGCATATATATATATGTACACATTTTTTCACATACAAATAGGATCTGTCCTTTTTTGCAACTTGCTTTGCCTGTCGTAAATATCATAGACCTCTTTCCATGTCAGTACATATAGATGACCTTGCTTATAGCCTGCAGAGTGTTCAGTTGGATGTGTCATAATTTCATAACTTTATAGTTTTTCACTATTTCAAATACTACCAAAGTGAATTATAGATGTATCCTAATGAACTTGTTAGAAGATTTGCGGGATCTGTTTCTAGAAGTGAGTCAAAGGTTCAGTTCAGTCGCTCAACCTTGTCCAGTCGCTGACTCGTTGCGACCCCATGAATCACAGCACGCCAGGCCTCCCTGTCCATCACCAACTCCTGGAGTTCANTGGAGGCTGCAATTATTTCAAGGCTCCACTGGACTTGGCATCCAAGGTGGCACACTTGCATGCCTGGGGGTTGATGCTGGTTGTCAGCTGGGAGCTCAGCAGGGTCTGCTGATCAGAGCGTCTATGTACGGCCTCTTCATGTGGCTTGGGCTTCTCCCAGTCAGGTGGCTGGAACCCAACAGCAAGTGTTGTAAAGATCAGAAGTGGAAGCTGCCCCTGTCGACTACAAACTGGTGCTTGCCAAGGGCATTTGCCGTCTGCCTCTGCGGAGATTGACCCCTGTGCAGCTGCTGACCTTTCTCATGTCCTGAAGGCTGTTCAGAGTGGAGAGTGAAGTACTCTGTGCTCCAGGGAAGCTGGTGGAAAGGGTCTTTAGATAGTTAGATATTTTCAGGAACTGATTTCATGATCCCAGTCCTTGCATCTCTTCATATTTAGAAACTCACTAAATCCCTCCATGATGACATCAGCTCCTTGTGACTAGCAGAAAGAAAGAAGAAAGAAAAGAAAGTCGCTCAGTCGTGTCCAACTCTTTGTGACCCCATGGACTGTAGGCTACCAGGCTCCTCCATCCGTGACTAGCAGAAAGCCTTTTGTAAAGTCAGTCCTTGATTGCACTGAACTCCCCCTTTCACCAAAATCTGATATATTGCCCTTCCCCCAGTATGTCTTTGGAGCAGGCTCTCAGAGCTATCTGAGGGGCTGTCTCTTGGGCTGCCANAATCTTTTTTTTTTTTTTTTTTTTTGCCATGTTGAGTGACATGCAGGATCTTAGTTTCCAGACCAGGGACTAAACTCCTATTGCCTATAGTAAAAGTGCAAAGTCCTAACCACTGCACCACCAGAGAAGTCCCCCAAACTCCTAGTTTATCTCTCCCTTCTCTTTCCCCTTTAGTAACCACAAGTTTGCTTTCTATGTCTGTGAGTCTATCTCTGTTTTATATATAAGTTCATTTGTATCATTATTATATGTTCTTAAAAGAGATGGAAGGCTACAGGATGGCAGGGAGACAACATGTGCTTGAATCAAAGAATAAGGTTGAGACAGAATGCTTGTGATGGCTCCTTCTAAGGATGAAATACATTAGCTACAGGAATAGATAGCAAAAACACAGATATCTTACAAAGCACTGATGAGGACATGAAAAAAGTAAAAGCCTCTTTTTAAAAAATATATATATAATCTTCTCAAAACCTGAAGACTGGAGTCAATAAAATCTGATTTTATTTTAAAGGAAATATCAATGTGTGCTAGACAAATGCATCTATCTTCCTCTTCCATACCAGGTGCAAAACAAGTGGACAGAATAATATAAACAATAATAAGATATTTATGTTGCATATCTCTAGGGACCCTGGCATGCTTGCCGAAATTCATACCATTAATTTCTCCTCTATCCCTATGAGATAGGAAGCAGGCAGATATTATTAGATAGTAACACAACTAACATGCATTTGTAGAAGCTGGAAAGGTGGTGAGTCTTGAGAGGAGCCTGGATTGGCTGGTTTTCTGCCTTTAAGGGGAGGAGAATAGCTGTAGGGGAGCTGCTCTTTCTGGAACCTGTGAGCCCCTTCCCTTACACTGGGACTTCTTTTACCTGGAGTTCTTCAATAACTAAATTTCTCTGATTAACTCCCTAATGAATACAAAGTCTTCAAGTAAAAAACTTTCTGGTTCTTTTCTGCTCACTTCATTCCACTTCCTAATATCAGTTTGCCTTGCAGTTTTGAATCCTTTTATTTGTAACCAATTTCCAAGCTTTGTTGTTCTTCACCTGCTAAGTAGTATCCAACTCTTTGTGACCTCTGTGGACTGCAGCACTGCAGCATGCTAGGCTTCCCTGTCCTCCACTACCTCCCAGAGTTTGCTCAAATTCACGCCCATTGAGTTAGTGATGCTATCTAACCATCTCATCCTCTGCCACCCTCTTTTCCTTTTGCCTTCAATCTTTCCCAGTATCAGGGTCATTTCCAATGAATCAGCTCCCGTATCAGGTAGCCAAAGTATTGGAGCTTCTAAGCATCAGACCTTCCAATGAACATTCAGGGTTGATTTCCTTTAGGATTGACTAGTTTGATCTCCTTGCTCTCCAAGAAACTCCCAAGAGTCTTCTCCAGTACCACAGTCTAAAAGCATCAATTCTTTAGTTCTCAGCCTTCTTTAGGGCCCAACTCTCACATCTGTACATTAAACTGTTACTAAATTGCACATCTCAAACTGTCTCCACAGGCTCAGAAGGAAATCCAGACCCTTTTAATTTTACTGATGTCTACATATTTCTGCAAACCCACAGCAGTTGTCCCTCTCTTATTGATTCCTTGCAAATTCCAGTCTTTTTGATATGTTATTGAAGAACTTTTTAAAGTCTCTATACATGTATATTGTTACTCCCTTACCAATGGACCGTGGAAATTTGGCCATAACAAAGGAAGGAACATCTGTGTATACAACATGATGTTATATTCAGAATCATCTCTGCCTTGACTTTGGCCTTGAAAGAATGGTGGCATTAATTATCTTAACAGCTGAATCTCTCTGGTAATAATATGTAATCCAGCGCTCGCATTACATTTACCACGTGTTTTGCAATGTACTAAACATTTACATTCACTACCATATGAAATACTTCTGAGGTCGGTATTTTTATTGCACGCATTTTTCGCTTAAGGAGACTTTGAGTTCAGATTGCAAATTTTCCACAGTCCCACAAAAGCGGGTGTGGAATAGAACTCAAACCCATCATTCTTTCACTGTGAGTCATGTGTTCTGAACCACTAAATTTTAATGCTACTAAAATTGTGGGCTAAGTAATACTAAGCTATATAGTTTTATTACTAATAAACAATCTCAAGGGGACAAGAGAAAGAGATTCGAAAAGTTAAGGTGTTGGGATTAGCTGAGTTATATGCCAAATTTCTCATATTTTTCTTCTTTCATGTTCATGGAAATATTATATTTTCACACTTTAGCAGAATGAACTTAAGTTTCACAGTTTATGTAGCTGCTTGCATATATTTTCGATAGCCCTATCATATTTCCAACATTTGCTCCCTACCCCATCTTCAACTTGAGACCCTGAAATATGAGAAATAGGTTTCACATCATTGCAATGTGTATGAAATGATGGAAGGATAGAGGGCACATAAAAATTAAGTATAAAATGTAGAAATATGACCTCAGGCTACTGTCATTTTGAGAAGGATACCGTAAGTTCCTAATATTCTCCTATCAAGAAAATCACATGGCAGTAGAAAATCTTATGGCAGTAGGTGTTGCTTTGCTCTTTCTTTCAATATTGAGGTTGAAATTTTAGGTAAAATATGAGAATACTATTATCATTATACCAAGAAAAAGACTGTAGTTGATATCAAGGCTTCTCTCACCACTTAAATAATGAACAAAATATAAGTCAAGTGAATTTTGATGGTGCACCATAATTTATATAATATACTTTCTTCTGGAAGTTTTAGGGGTTTATTTGCAGAATTATTGTTTTGTAACATACAAGAAAGGCTGGGGGTATTAGGAGCTCTTTGTTTAGAGCATTACACTAGTTTAATTTTATATAATAAAAAATATGAAGGCTCAAAGACCTGCTGGGTCCCAGCTTTCAGGTGTCCATTACAATAAATCAAACCAAGGATGAGCAGAGTAGAGCTGCAGGATGTTTGTCAAAATACCCATGGCCATTTTTCAAACACTATGAGTTTAACCAAACAGAAAGTTTTTGGCCAATTTCCCTTTTGCTCTAAATTTTATGTCTTTTTGACCTTTATTGAAAAATGCGTCTGTGTGTTTCTGGTTCTTTTTTACTTTATTCATCTTAATCCTATTGATTTATTTATAATTTTTAAGATCTCAATTTTGTCTGGAGTAATAGCAAGTTATCGTTTGTCTCAAAGCACAATTTTACATATTCAAATCCATAATTTTCATGGTGTTTCCTTTAACAAGGTTTTTAAATTGCAGGATCCTCTTTTTTTAAGGCTAAATAGGATCCCATTATATATATAGACCACATTTTATGTCCATTCATCTATTGATGGACATTTAGATTGTCCTCACAATTTGGCTTTGTGAATAGTGCTGGAATCAACATGGAAATGTTAGTACTTATTTGAGATCTTGTTTCAAAAAAAAAAAGTAAATCCTGCAATATGCCACAACATGGGTGAATCAGGAGGACATTATGTTAAACGAAATAAGCCTGTAACCAAAGGACAAATACTGCATGATTCTACTAATGTGAGGAATCTAAAATAATCAAACTCATGGAATAAAAAAAGAACATTGTGTATCCAGGAGCTGAGAAGAGGGGGACATAGGGAACTGCAAACTGATGGGTATAAAATTTCAGTTCTACAATGAATAAGTTTTAGCAGTCTTCTGTACAATATCATACCTAGATATAGTAATACTGAGAGGTAGGCTTCATGTTAACTGTTCTTAATCAAATTAAATGGTTTTAGAAGTTTTGTAACACAATAAAGATGAACAGGTCAAGGAAGTCAAACTAAGCTATTAATTATTAATTAATATTAATTACTAATGAAGAATCATACATGAAAATAATAAGACACAATCGATACTATAATATAAATTATTTTAAATTTATTCATATAACATTTATTTTTCATTTGCTATGTGTCCTTTGTAAGAGTAGAAATATGAAGATGAAAAATTACAGTCATTGGTTGTAAGGAGTTTAAGGTGATACACAAATCACAGAAGATCTTCAAGAAGTGAAACCATCTATTATGCTTGGCTTGGAGTCAGAGAAAGATAACAGGGAAAGAGTTGTTGACAGTTGAGTCTTAAAAACCGAAGACTAGCTTATCAGATGAAAGAGGGGTTGGCAAGTAAAGAGATTTCTAAGCTAACTAAAAATACTTTTAGAGGAATAAAGATAAGAGATAAGTAGGGGTACCAAATGTATGATTAAAACTGGTATAACTGAGACAGGAGGAAGTGAGGTTGAGGGAATGAAAAGCCCTGATTTCTAAGAGAATGTGCTAGATCTTAATTTTCAAGGCAAGACAAGTAATTTAATATTTATTCTGTGTGATAAAAAGGCACTAAAAGATTATAACAGGGGCATATTATATCGTTTTGTATCAATAATAAAATTATCGCAGCGATATGAAGGGTAGGTTGATGCCAAAAAGACAGATCTAGGGGTACCACACAATTAACCTCTGTAATAGTCTAGGCCAGGGATCATATAGGCTTCCACGAAAGTAGCAGGAGTCCAAACGGAGAGGAAAAAGTAAGAAATCAAAATTATTTCATAGTATAATTTAAGAGGAATTAATAACCAATTATATATAGATTATGAAAAAAAGAGAAAGATTGATAATGGCTGAATTAACTGCTTTAGGACACAGTATTTCTAGTAAGACTCATTGAAAAGGGACATGACATTTTAGAATGTAAACAGATTCCAGGGAAAACAACAAATTCAGCTTTGGAAAATTTATAATATGTGATTCATAATGTAGAAGTAAAGCAAGTCATCAGAGTTGGATTTATAAGTCATTAGCATTTCTGTGACAACCAACTTACTGAAATAAATAAGACTGTCAAGCGGTCATATAGAAAAAGCAATAAAGAACCAAGGACAAACACTAGAAAGCACTATCATCTTAAAAAACATATAAAAGAGGATAAATAGTGATCAGAAAGACAGAGGTAGAGCCAGAGAGACAAGAATCATGAAAGAAAATGTGTTTAAAAATCCAGGAAAAAGTAAACAAAATTCTAAGAATTAAAAAAACTAAATAAGATTAGAATTGGAAAGTGTCCACTGGCTTTAGCAATTAAGAGATCACCAATTTGACAGCACTGGTGAGGACAGAAACCAGATAAAATAAGGGGAGAATTACATGAGATTTAAACCTGTGGACAGTGTAAGGATAAAGGTAGGAAAATCTTACCGTAGAGAAGGAAAGGGAAGCTGATACCAGAAGGAGAAATATAATTTAAACTTTATCATGTTCAGCTCTTGAGAAAAAAGCCAGAAGAAAGATAATAGATTAATATAAGGAGATAGAATGCATTATGAGAAAAAGTCCAGAAGAAGCTGGATAAGAATGAAATAGAGTGTAGTTGGAACTATCAGCCTTGAAGAGGATGAGGGAGAGAATAAAGGCCAAGTTGCAGTGCTCTTTTGATGTGTGGAGGCAAGAAGGTGAGAGAGTACCTGCCTAAACGCTCTGTCCTCTGTGAAGGTGGTTTCCAGATTATCAACTGGAAGGAGGTGGAGGAGGAAGAAGGTTTGATCAGAATGGTTGAGTTTAGAGCAACCACTGAGAGAGAAAGCATGGAAAATTAATGAAGGAAGCACTGGAGGCCTGACAGAGAGTTTTGGTTTAATGAAAGCTTAGTAATATTCGTTTATTCATTTATATATTAACTCAGTATGCCAGCAAATCAGCACTCAATATGCCAGCAAATCTGGAAAACTCAGCAGTGGCCACAGGACTGGAACAGGTCAGTTTTCATTCCAATCCCAAAGAAAGGCAATGCCAAAGCATGCTCAAACTACCACGCAATTGCACTCATCTCACAAGCTAGCAAAGTAATGCTCAAAATTCTCCAAGCCAGCCTTCAGCAGTACATGAACCATGAACTTCCAGATGTTCAAGTTGGATTTAGAAAAGGCAGTGGAACCAGAGATCAAACTGGCAACATCTGCTGGATCANTAGCCTCTGATGGCTGTGTGAGCTTGGTGAAGTCTCTAAGCCTCTCTGAGCTAAATCTGAAAATAACAATCAAAGCACCTGCTTTAGAGGGCTGATGCGACATTAAAAAGCTGACACATGTGGCTGGCTCTACCGGTGACAAACAGCCAGGATGCAGAGAAGCTTAGCTGGCTGGCCTTCTTGCTCTGATAACCACTCAGCCATGATGAATATTGTAAAAGTTATTGTTCCAACCAGAAGGGCCATAAACTGTTTTTTATAACCTAATGAAGGCCAGATGCCAGGCAGAGAACCAGAGAACCAACGTTCAGTCCTGAAACCCTTGGAACACCCCAGTCACTCACTGTCTGATGATTTCCATTACCCATGTTCCAGGGACAGGAAAGATTTATATACGTTATTTGGGGCTCTGGTTCAAGTCTGGCCAAGTCTATTGGGACTTAGTCATTCTGACACTGGCCAGACAGCATCCCTGTGAATGCGAAATTGGGTAAGCAGCTACTATAAGTAATTCTGACACACACACAGAGAAAGTCTTACAATAGACAGATTTTCACAGATAACCATCTGTAAACCAGCAGAGGCTCAAAAAAAAAAAAAAAAAAAAAAAACCAGCAACAACTCTTCTTGAGGATGAGACANCTTTTCCAATGAGTCAGCTCTTCACATGAGGTGGTCAAAGTACTGGAGTTTCAGCTTCAGCATCATTCCTTGCAAAGAAATCCCAGGGCTGATCTCCTTTAGAATGGACTGGTTGGATCTCCTTGCAGTCCAAGGGACTCTCAAGAGTCTTCTCCAACACCACAGTTCAAAAGCATCAATTCTTCGGCACTCAGCTTTCTTCACAGTCCAACTCTCACATCCATACATGACCACTAGAATTATTGTCATTTTCTTAAATTTGTTAATGCTATTTTTTATAGAGGAGAGTCTTCTAATTCTTAGAATATACATATTGAAATATTAAAAGGCAAAGTTTCATGATGTCTACACCTTACTTTCATATGGTTTGGACAGATATTTACACATGTATATTTCATGTGTTTGCTTTGTTTCAATGGATAATGCATGTGTATGTGAGCATGTGTATGTGAGATATATATGTGTATGTGTACACACACTGACATATGTGTATTTTTTTTTACCATCTTCTCTCTTCCCCTTTCACTCACAAACATGCACACACAATATATTATTAACAATTATGGACTGTATTTGGTGCATATAAGGTTATTCACTGAATTATCCTTTCAGTTTTTCTATATGTTAAAGAAAGGGGGTGAGAAGGAAACCCTAGAAGGTGGGGAATCCCTGCGGTAGGATGTGCAGAAATAGTTATTTTTCTTCCAGTATCTATTTTCTCCTTCTTCCTTCATCTTCTTCCTTAGTAATAGAGTTCTGAATTTATTTGGAGTGGCAAGATGCCTTCCTACTTTCCTTTGAATCTGAGTGTGGCCATGTGATTATATTCTAGCCAGTGAGATTTAAGTGGAGAGGTTTTGGGAAGGATTTTGGGAAAGACATCTTAAAATGCAGAGTGCACACCATTTTATTCTTCAGACTTTCTTGTCCTTCTTCCTACTGCCTGGAATATGGACACGATGGCTTGGGCTACAGGAAACATCTAAGGCCATGAGATAACGTTGAAGGTGAAAGCGTATACCGATTTCAAGCAGCAGAAAGATAGAAATGTGGGACTTTTAGTCTGTTTAGGCTGCTACAACAAAACACCGGAGACTGAGTGGCTTATAAACATTAAAACACTTATATCCTACTGTTCTGGAGGCTGGAAAGCCCAAGAACAATGTGTGAACACATTCAGTGTCTCAAGAGAGCCCACATCCTGGTTCATAGCAGCACCTTTCCAGTATGTCCTCACATGTTAGAAGGAGGAAGGGGAGCTCCTTTGGACCTCTTTTTTAGGGGCCTTAATCCCATTTGTGAAGACTCTGCCCTCATGACTTAACCCCCTTTTAATTTCCCCATCTCTTAATAATGCACCATTTCATTGGACATTAGGTTTCAACATAAGAATTTTGTTGAAGAATTCTGTGGTGGTTCAGTGGGTAAGAATCTGCCTTGCAATGCACGGGACAGGGATTCAATTCCTGGTTGGGGATCTAAGATCCCATGTACTACAAAGGAACTACTGAGTCCACAGGCTACAACTAGAGTCTGGGTGCCATAATGAAAGGTCCTGCATGATGCAACTAAGACCTGACTCAGCCAAATAAATAAATAAGAAAATAAAATGTGATTAAAAAATAATAAATTGAAATCAACCATGGGGCTTCCCTCGTGGCTCAGATGGTAAAGAATCTGCCTGCACTGCAGGAGACCTGGGTTCAATACCTGGGTCTGGAAGAGCCCCTGGAGAAAGGGAATGGCAATCCACTCTAGCATTCTTGCTTGGAGAGTTCCATGGACAGAGGAGCCTGGCAAACCACAGTCCATGGGGCCACAAAGTGTTGGACAGGACTAAACGACTAACATTATATATAATATACATATCTTTAAAAAAAAGACTTTTTGAGAGACACGAACATTCAGATAGCAACTGTGGATCAACTTTACCCTTAACTGTCCAGCTCTGGGTTTCTGCTATGTGTGAGAGAAATAGGCTCTATTTGTTTAAGACACTCTTAATTAGAGGTTTCCCACATTCAAATAAGGTTAATCCTAACAGAAAAAATAGGAAACAATACTAACAAGATAAAGACCTTCAATGGCTTCCCAGGTGGGGCAGTGGTAAAGAATCCATCTGCTAATGCAGGAGAGGCAAGAGACACAGGTTCAATCCCTGGGTCAGGAAGATCCCCTGAGAAGGAAATGACAACCCACTCCAGTATTCTTGCCTGGAAAATTCCCATGGACAGAAAGCCTGGCAGGCTACAGTCCTTGGAGTTGCAAAGAATCAGACATGACTGAGCACACATACAAAAATCTTCAACACATACATATCATTCTGATGAGCATTAGGAAATGTGCTTGAACAAATCCAAAATCTGGACTGAAAAACTAAAGAACAATAGTATAGGCTCTAACTTCTTGGCAGTTCAGGGAAACCATTTGATTTCTTAGAGCATTTTATACATTAAGAGCCAATCTACTGACCCTTATTCCATTAGAAAGAAGAAATGGGATAATGCCAGTGCAAATTTCAAGGTTTTTTTTTTAATATTCTGAGTTTTGCCAGGTTTCAAGGCCCAAACTTGTTGGGAACATAGTTGAAGCTACTCTGGCTGGCTCATTATACCCAGCAGAAAAATCTTTCTTGGTCCTTGTCGAATGTTAGCTGGGGGCCACCTTGGTGAAGTACAGTGGGTTTGTTTCATTTCCTTTGACTCAGCTTCTCAATGCTGAGGAGAAGAGAGAATCAAGTTAGTGTCTGGTGAAGAGTAAGGTGGGAGAGATTTATACTAGTTTTCCAGTCTGTGATCCTTTGGATGCTTTACTGCCCTCTGTCTTCAGTTTTAGAAAAGACAGAATGACTTTACACAAAGTCATTTATCTGCTTATGAGATACATTATTTTAAAACCAACTTTAGATTTTCCCAGTATTTCAAAGAGTTTTTCATTTACCTCCTTAAATTTTTTGTACTAGAACCTTAAGTACAAATGTGTCCCTTAGAAATATTTTCAATCACATCTTTTCCTCTCTTTTATAGCTCTCTAAAATGGATTCTCGGGTATTCACACCTGAAGGTCCCTTATATAGATAAATGGAAGTGGCCCTGGCATTCAAGGGATATAAGATGTGATATGATGGTTCATAGTATGAGTCAGCTTGGCTGGGCCATGGCACCCAGATATTTGGTCAAACATTACTCTGAATATTTCTGTGAAACTGTGTTTTAGACGAGATTTACATTCAAAACGGTGGACTTTGTGTGGGACTCCATAATGTGGGTAGGTCTCATACAATCAGCTGAAGGCTTAAGACGGGTCTCTGTAGAGTGAGAATGAATTCTGCCCGCCAACTGCCTTCAAGCTCAAACTGCAACTCCCCTGAGTCTCTGAGTCTGCTGCCCTACCTTCAGATTTTGGGTCTGCCAGCCTCCAGAATTCGCATTGCAGTGTTTTCTCTTGTGGCTTGTGGGCTCTAGTGCAGGCTCAGGAGTTGTGGTGTACTGGCTTAGTTGCCTCCCACATGTGGGATCTTCCCAGACCAGGGATTGAACCCATGTTGCCTGCATTGGTTGGGGGATTCTTTTCCTTTTTAATTTATTTTTTAATTGGAGGATAATTGCTTTACAGTGTTGTGTTGGTTTCTGCGTACACCACCACCAATCAGTCATAATTATATATACGCTGTGCAGTGCTTTGTTGCTCAGTCGTGTTCCACTCTTTGTGACTCCGCGGACTGCAGCCCGCCAAGCTCTTCTGTCTATGGAGATTCTTCAGGCAGGAATCGGAGAAGGCAATGGCACCCCACTCCAGTACTCTTGCCTGGAAAATCCCATGGGCGGAGGGGCCTGGTAGGCTGCAGTCCATGGGGTCGCAAAGAGTCAGACACGACTCAGCGACTTCACCTTCACTTTTCACTTTCATGCACTGGAGAAGGAAATGGCAACCCACTCCAGTGTTCTTGCCTGGAGAATCCCAGGGATGGGGGAGCCTGGTAGGCTGCCCTCTATGGGGTCGCATAGAGTCGGACATGACTGAAGTGACTTAGCAGCAGCAGCAGGCAGGAATACTGGAGTGGGTTGCCATGCCCTCCTCCAGGGGATCTTCCCCACCCAGGGATCCAACCCAGGTCTCCTGCATTACAGGCAGATTCTTAACAGCTGAGCTACCAAGGCAGACCAATTAAACATATATACACACACATACACACATGCATGTGTGTGTATATATCCCCTTTCTCTTGATCCTCCTCCCACCCTACCCCCACTCCACCCTCTAGGTCGTCACAGAACACCAAGCTGGGCTCCCTGTGCTATACAGTAGCTTCTCACTAGCTATCTATTTTACACATGGCAGTGTATGTATGTCAATGCTACTTGCACAATTCATCCCACCCTCTCATTCCCCCACTGGGTCCACCAGTCCATTTTCTACATCTGCATCTGCATTCCTTCCCTGTGAATAGATTCATCAATACTGTGTTTCTAGATTCCACATATATACATTAATATATGATATTTGTTTTTCTCTTTCTGACTTACTTCACTGCGTATAACAGGCCCTAGGTTCATCCACCTCAATACAACTGACTCAAATTTGATCCTTTTTATGGCTGAGCAATATTCCATTTTATATATGTACCACAGCTTCTTTACCCATTCATCTGTTGATGGTCATCTAGGTTGCTTCCATGTCTTGACTATTGTAAATAGTGCTACAATGAATGTTGGGGTACATGTGTCTTTTTGAATTGTGGTTTTCTCAGAGTGTATGTCTAGTAGTGGGATTGCTGGTCACATGGTAGTTTTTTTTCCCTAGTGTTTTTAAGGAATCTGTGTACTGTTCTCTGGGTTTCCCAGGTGGTGCTAATGGTAAAGAATCTGCCTTNGGAGAAGGCAATGGCACCCCACTCCAGTACTCTTGCCTGGAAAATCCCATGGGCGGAGGGGCCTGGTAGGCTGCAGTCCATGGGGTCGCAAAGAGTCAGACACGACTCAGCGACTTCACCTTCACTTTTCACTTTCATGCACTGGAGAAGGAAATGGCAACCCACTCCAGTGTTCTTGCCTGGAGAATCCCAGGGATGGGGGAGCCTGGTAGGCTGCCCTCTATGGGGTCGCATAGAGTCGGACATGACTGAAGTGACTTAGCAGCAGCAGCAGGCAGGAATACTGGAGTGGGTTGCCATGCCCTCCTCCAGGGGATCTTCCCCACCCAGGGATCCAACCCAGGTCTCCTGCATTACAGGCAGATTCTTAACAGCTGAGCTACCAAGGCAGACCAATTAAACATATATACACACACATACACACATGCATGTGTGTGTATATATCCCCTTTCTCTTGATCCTCCTCCCACCCTACCCCCACTCCACCCTCTAGGTCGTCACAGAACACCAAGCTGGGCTCCCTGTGCTATACAGTAGCTTCTCACTAGCTATCTATTTTACACATGGCAGTGTATGTATGTCAATGCTACTTGCACAATTCATCCCACCCTCTCATTCCCCCACTGGGTCCACCAGTCCATTTTCTACATCTGCATCTGCATTCCTTCCCTGTGAATAGATTCATCAATACTGTGTTTCTAGATTCCACATATATACATTAATATATGATATTTGTTTTTCTCTTTCTGACTTACTTCACTGCGTATAACAGGCCCTAGGTTCATCCACCTCAATACAACTGACTCAAATTTGATCCTTTTTATGGCTGAGCAATATTCCATTTTATATATGTACCACAGCTTCTTTACCCATTCATCTGTTGATGGTCATCTAGGTTGCTTCCATGTCTTGACTATTGTAAATAGTGCTACAATGAATGTTGGGGTACATGTGTCTTTTTGAATTGTGGTTTTCTCAGAGTGTATGTCTAGTAGTGGGATTGCTGGTCACATGGTAGTTTTTTTTCCCTAGTGTTTTTAAGGAATCTGTGTACTGTTCTCTGGGTTTCCCAGGTGGTGCTAATGGTAAAGAATCTGCCTTATGATGCAGGAGATGTCAAGAGGCGAGAGTTTGATCTCTGGATCAGGAAGATCCCCTGGAGGGAGGACATGACAACCCACTCCAGAGAAGTGGAGAATCTCTGGAGATTGCCTGGAGAATCTCTTGGACAGAGGAGCCTAGTGGGCTACAGTCCATAGGGTTGCAAAGAGTCAGACATGACTGAAGTGACTTGGTGTACTGTTCTCTGTAGTGACTGTACCAATTTACTTTCCTACCAACAAGGCAAGAGGGTTCCCTTTTGTCTACTTCCTCTCCAGCATTTATTGCATGTAGGTTTTTTTTTTTTTGATGATGGCCATTCTGATTGGTGTGAGGTGATACCTCATTGTTGTTTTGATTTGCATTTCTTTAATAATGAGCAATGTTGAGCATCTTTCCATGTGTTATTGGCCATCTGTATGTCTTCTTTGGAGAAATGTCTGTTTCAGTTTTCTGACAGGCAGATTCTTAACCATTGGAACACCATGGAAGCCCTGATGCAAATTTCTGCTGCTGGTCCTCTTTTTTTTTTTTTTTTTGGCTTACCACAGGCTTGCTGGATCTTAGTTCCCTAACCTGGAGTTGAACCCAGGCCCAAGACTGTGAGAGTGCTGAGTTCTAACCACTGAACCATCAGGGGATTGGTCGGAGGACCAAATCCCTGGTCCTCTGGTTTAAGTCAAACATTCTCCTTTAAGATGACTTAGGTGCCTCTCACAGTGACCATAGGTCGTCTGGAAAGGAACTGTACTGTCACTCTCAACTATGTGGTGCTTGGTGTCTGTCTCCCTCTGCAGCTGTGACACTGGAATTATTTCACATGCAGCTCTTCCATGTAGGGACAGCTCTCTTCCATATTTGGTCTCACTTCCAAACCTTGTCCCTTCCCTTTGTCTTAGAGCATCCCCTCCAGGCCTCTGGTTTGCCTGATACTGCTTTACACACTCAAGGTATTAGTCTCTGTGTCTCCCTCTTACAGAAGACTTAGCTTTTTAGAAAAGTCTGACTGAGGTTATTTCCTAAAGGCAAATTCAAAAGTCTTTATGGCAAGTGAAACTGAAGGTTTTCTCCCTGCCTAGCGTGGAGGAGGCAAAAAATACCTTCAGCTGAGATAGCACATTAATAAATCAATGGATTATCCTGTTATGTGTCTTCACACAGTGTTATGTTCCCTCATCATTTGTCCCCTTGCTTCTGTATAGATCCTGCTTGTCATTATTTTTCATTATTTCTTCCTTAGGATCCTAATTCTTCCCTGATGAAATATATGCTTTTGCTAAGTATGAAATTTAACTCTGACAGTTTGAATATATGATACTTCAGATCTTATCTATTCCCCATTTCATGTTGGATACTTAACATTTCTAATTCTTCAGCAAATATTTCTTTCTTAAATTGTCACTTCTGATTTCTTCATTGAGCTCCTCTTTTGGTGTGTGGGATTGTGTTTTCAACTCTTAACTTTGGTCTTACTTTACCCTTGGTGGTTTGTTTCAGTGATGATTATGGAGACATTTGAGAAGTTATTTTTTTTTAAATATCATTTACCATATAGTCGATGGACGCAAGTCTGAGTGAACTCCAGGAGATGGTGATGGACAGGGAGGCCTGGTGTGCTGCGATTCACGGGGTCGCANTGATTATGGAGACATTTGAGAAGTTATTTTTTTTTAAATATCATTTACCATATAGTCGATGGACGCAAGTCTGAGTGAACTCCAGGAGATGGTGATGGACAGGGAGGCCTGGTGTGCTGCGATTCACGGGGTCGCAAAGAGTTGAACACGACTGAGCGACTGAACTGAACTGAACCATTTAGTCAGTCTGGTTCTATTTAGGTCTTATTCCTGGGGTGGCTGTGCTAAGAATTCGAGCCGCACAGGGCTATCCTAATAGTGGGGGCTTCAGGGATATGAGCTTGATCAGCTTTTACTGGAGTAAGTTGGAAACTTCTCAATTCAAGGGGTAACTGGAGCAAGGGGTGTCCAGAAGCAGAAGAGTATCAAGCATCAGGTCCAAGGAGCAAGTTCTAAGCTCTAAGCAGTAACTGACGTAAGGATTCAAGAACCAAACTGACTGAGACATTTTGCTCTCTCGCTCCTGGGCCACCTCTTTTCTCTGGTTCAGATTATTTCTTTGCTGCCTTCCTCTTCCTTTACCGGTCTCTTAAGTGTAGGTGTTACCCAGAGCTATGAACTTGGATCTCTTGTCATACTACTTACTTCTTGTGAGTGATTTAATCCCAAGAATATCAGAAGCAGGGATTACAGCAGTGAATACGTCAGACAAGTCCTCATGCTCATTAAGATTTATTCTTGGAAGTTATAGTCAGAAAAAGTAAGTAGTGAAGTAGGGTAATTTCAGATAACTGTAATTATGAGGAAGAATATAAAGCAGGATGATGTAAGTAACAGAGAATAGATTCTGGAGAGCAGAGGGACTCTTCCTACAAAATGTGGGGTGAGATTGCTTTAAAAAAACAAATAAGAAATAGTTGGTGTGAAGTCCCCAGACAGTTGGAAGAGCTAGTGTAAAATAAAGTTGGCATAGTCAAGAAACAGAAAGAAGGCCAATGAGCCTGGAGTGCTTTTAAAAAGGCAGAGAATGGAAGGAGATGAGATTGGAAGGAAAGAATTTTGATTTTGTTCTGAATATGAGGGAAAGCCACTGGAGCATTTCCAGCAGAAGAGCAACAAAATAAAATTTACATTTACAAATTTGTTTTTTCTTAATCTTTTTAAAAATTGAAGTACAGTTAATGTACTATGTTGTGTTAGTTTCAAGGATACAAAACAGTGATTCAGTTATATATGTGTGTGTGTATATTATATATATATATATATATATATATATATATTCTTTTTCAGATTCTTTCCATTATATGTTAATCTCAAACTCCTTATTTATCTACCCCATCATGCTCTGCTATCCCCTGTTGCTATCTCTTATTGAAGCCATAAGTTTGTTTTCTATTTCTNTATGTGTGTGTGTATATTATATATATATATATATATATATATATTCTTTTTCAGATTCTTTCCATTATATGTTAATCTCAAACTCCTTATTTATCTACCCCATCATGCTCTGCTATCCCCTGTTGCTATCTCTTATTGAAGCCATAAGTTTGTTTTCTATTTCTGGGAGTCTATTTCTGTTTTGTGAATAAGTTCATTTGTATCATTCTTTTTTTAAGATTCCACATATAAGCAATATCATATGACACTGGTCTTTGTTTTATTTCTCTTAGTGTGATAATATCTAGGTGCTGCAAATGGCATTATTTCATTCTTTTTTTATAGCTGAGTAGTATTCTATTGTTTGAAGTGAAGGGAAGCAAAATCACTCAGTTATTCAGTCCATGGAATTCTCTAGGCCAGAATACTGGAGTGGGTAGCGTTTTCCTTCTCCAGGGGGTCTTCCCAACCCAGGGATTGAACCTAGGTCTCCCGCGTTGCCAGCGGATTCTTTACCAGCTGAGCCACAAGGGAAGCCCATTCTATTGTTTAAATATACCATATATATTTTTTATCCATCCATCTGCTGACGCACGCTTAGGTTGCTTCCACGTCTTGGCTATCGTAAACAGTACTGCAATGAACGTTGGAATGTATGTATCTTTTCAAACTGGAGGTTTACCTGTATATATGCCCAAATGTGGAGAAGGTAATGGCACCCCACTCCAGTACTCTTGCCTGGAAAATCCCATGGATGGAGGAGCCTGGTNTCGTAAACAGTACTGCAATGAACGTTGGAATGTATGTATCTTTTCAAACTGGAGGTTTACCTGTATATATGCCCAAATGTGGAGAAGGTAATGGCACCCCACTCCAGTACTCTTGCCTGGAAAATCCCATGGATGGAGGAGCCTGGTAGGCTGCAGTCCATGGGGTTGCTGAGAGTTGGACGTGACTCAGTGACTGCACTTTCACTTTTCACTTTCATACATTGGAGAAGGAAATGGCAACCCACTCCAGTGTTCTTGCTTGGGGAATCCCAGGGACGGTGGGCTGCCATCTATGGGGTTGCACAGAGTCAGACATGACTGAAGCAACTTAGCAGCAGCAGCATGCCCAAACATGTTACTGAGATCATGCAGTAACTCTAATTATTAAAGGAATCTCCATAATGTTCTCCATAGTGTCTGCACCAATCTACATTCCCACAACAATGTAGGAGGATTCCTTTTTCTCATTTTAAATGTTTTTATGTCCAACATATTACAGACAGAAAACTGTATAAAACCAATATGTACATTAATGAATTATTAAAAGTTGAACATCCTGGTTACTCCCACTGAGGTTTAGACATAGAGTTTTGCCTGCTACCTCAGATGCCTTATATGTGCCGTATCTTAATCACAAACCCCTTTCTACCCCTCTAGACATAACAACCATCATTAATTTTTACTGTGACCTATTCTTTATTTTGTTAATTATAATTTTATCTCCATGTGTGCATCCCTAAACATCGTTTTTTAGTTCTTTCAAGTTTTTTTAAAATCTGTCTCTCTGTATCTTTTCCCACATATTTTTTGTTGAGGAAATTGAGATATTTAACCTTTATAGTTTCTTACAGTCTTGATTTTGTGGATTATATCCTCATAGTGTATGTTAACATGTTCCTTGATCTTCTGTATTTTTAATTCATTGAATCTAGAATTTTATACAGATTCAATAGGTACATAATGTCTGGTTTTCTCTTTCATGAAGCAGATATTGAAACAATGCCTGACTCCACTAACATTTTAGGGATTATAAAACTATGATTTCTAAATCTCCTTTTCACACCAGGAATAATCCTGATTCTCAAGATTACTGGGGATGGCATGCTATCACATAAATACTTATTTATTTCATATACACACATAATCTCAGAACAACACCAACACTACCACCATTCATGTTGCTGAAAAAAATTAAATTTTGTGTATGCTCTGCTCATGTCCCCACCTTTAATAAATAGGTACATGGCATCAGTTCAGTTCAGTCACTCAGTCGTGTCTGACTCTTTGCGACCCCATGAATTGCAGCATACCAGCCCTCCCTGTCCATCACCATCTCCCAGAGTTCACTCAGACTCACATTCATCGAGTCCGTGATGCCATCCANTTTGATGTGAAATCCAAAAAGTCATGGCCACGACTAGGTCATTTTAACGATATTAATTCTTCTAGTCCGTGTGTGCCGGATACCTTTCCATTTCGTTCTTTCATCAATGTCTCATAGTTTTCAGTTTAGAGATCTTTCATCTCTCTGGTTAAATTTATTCCTAAATATTTTTTTTAGTGAAAGTGAAAGTGTCCCACTCTTTGTGATCTCATTGACTAAAGCCCACCAGGTTCCTTGGTCCATGGGATTCTCCAAGGAAAAATACTGGAGTGGGTTGCATTCTCTTCTCCAGGGGGTCTCCCCAACTCCAGATTTTGAACCTAGGTCTCCTGCACTGCAGGCAGATTCTTTACAGTGGCTATGCAATTGTAAATGAGATTGCTTTCTTCGTTTTCAGATAGTTCATTTTTTATATATAGAAATGCAGCTGATTTTAGAATTTTGGTTTTTAGATCCTGCAACCTTACTGAATTCTTTTATTAATTTGAATAGATCTTTGGTAGAGTATATATAATGTCATATCATCTACAGCAGATAGAATTTTACTTCTTCCTTTCTGATTTGGACACCTTTTATTTCTTTTTCCTACTTAAGTGCTCTGGCTAGGACTACCAATATTAAATAGCAGTGATGAGGGTGGGCATTCTTGTCTTATTCCTGATCCTAGAGGAAAAGCTTTCAGCGTTCCACTGTTCAGTATAATGTTAGCTCTGTCACATATGGTCTTTATTAGGTTGACATTTGTTCTCTCTACACCCAGTTTGTTAAGAGAATTTTTTAAAATAGTGAACAGATATTGAGTTTTATCACATGTTTTTTCTGCATCTATTGAGATAACTATATTAATTTTATCCCTCATTTTGTTAATTTGGTATATCACATTGACTGATTTGTGAATTTTGAAACAGCCCCGCATCCCTGGAGTAGCCCTGAATTTGGTTTGCTAATAATTTATTGAAATATCTTGCACTCAAGTTTATCAGGGATATTGGCCTGATATTTTTTACAGCATCCTTGTTTGAGTATGGTATTAGTTATGTAGGCCTCATAAAATGGATTTGAGGTATTATCTCTTCTTCTACTTTTTGGAAGAATTTGAGAAGACTTTGTTAGGTTGTATTTGAGGGGTCCTATTAGCTGTTTAGTTTTTTTTTTTTTTAAGAAATGTTTTAATGACTTATTTTTTATTTTTTGTTGGTTTGTTGAGTTAAATATGATACATTATTTTTTACTTAATATGCGTTGTTTTCTGAATACAAGAAAGCTGAGTGGGTGTTGACTCTGTATTTTTTATTCTGTAAATTACCTGTATTTTTTTGCTAATTTTGTGCTTTTTTTCTTTTCTTTTTTTTTTTTTTTTTACTTTATTTTACTTTACAATACTCTATTGGCTTTGCCATACTTTTGAAAGACCATATTGTCAAGACTGTTCCACCCCCTTCAGACCTTAATATGGACTCCTGATACTACAGTGGGCAAAACCCTTCCTTGTTTCAGCTGTTATTCTTAAATTGACCCTTTGAACTTTTTAGTGAACACCTGTTGTTTCTTTTTTGGATTCTTGGGTCAATCAGCTGTCTTTTGCTTCTTTTTACTTTCCTCTGTTATTAATACCATGCATCTTGTGTACTTGTTGATTTTTATGCTTACATACTTACATTTTGGGGTTTTTAAAGCTACCTTTAACCTAGTTTTGTTGTAGATGTTGTCTGTGGGCTTTTTATATTGCTACCTTAATTGCTGTATTTGTTTTTATGCTGAAATTTAGGGAAGTCCAAAAGCCATGTTGGTTCTGCTGTCATCTTCCTAGAATCCTCTATGATTTGTATTAAAAAAATTTAAAGCCACTTTTATGGCTTCTACTGCCTACAGTCACTGTATTAGTTTGTTAGGGCTGCCAGGCCTCTCTCCTTGACTTCTGCAAGGCTGTCTTCCTTCCTCCTGTGTCTTCATACCATCTTCTCTCTGTTCATGTCTGTGTCTAAATTTCCTCTTCTTTTAAGAACACCAGTCATAATGAATTCAGCCCATTTTAATAACCTCACTTTAACTTAATTACCTCTTTGAAGATCTTATCTCCAAATATAATCACATTCTAAGGTACTAGGGATTAGGACCACAAGAGATGAATTTGGTAGTGGGAGGGGTGAGAAGGTGGGGTGTATGGAGAACACACAATTCGACTTATATCAACTATATATGTTCTAATGACTCCAAAATCTTTTTGTGTCTCTTGCCCAGTACATCTCTGACAGGTCCCTTTCCCACCATTTATAGTTAACATAGTCATTAGTTAACATAGTTCTGCTGCTGCTGCTAAGTCACTTCAGTCGTCTCCGACTCTGTGTGACCCCATAGATGGCAGCCCACCAGGCTTCGCCTTCCCTGGGATTCTCCAGGCAAGAACACTGGAGTGGGTTGCCATTTCCTTCTCCAATGCATGAAAGTGAAAAGTGAAAGTGAAGTCGCTCAGTCATGTCCAACTCTTAGCAACCCCATGGACTGTAGCCCACCAGGCTCCTCCACCAATGGGATTTTTCCAGGCAAGAGTACTAGAGTGGGTGCCATTGCTTTCTCTGTAACATAGTTCACTGGATGAATAAGTTACCTGGTAGGCAATTAGATGCTTAGTTCCACAACACTTAAAACATAACATGTCTACAATTGTATGCATTTTCTTTTCTTTAAACTTGTTACTCTTTTTGCATTCATTAACTTGGTAAGTGGAACCAATATAGCCATTTAGTTTCCCAGGTTGGAAATCAGAGGTTATTATAACCTCTTTAGGGATTCCCAGGTGGTTCAGTGGTAAAGAATCTCCCTGCTAATGCAGAAGACAGGGTTCAACCCCTGGGTCAGGAAGATCCCTTGGAGGAAGAAATGACAACCTCCTCCAGTATTCTTGCTGGAGAAATCCCATAGACTCAGGATCATGGCAGGCTACAGTTCTTGGGGTTGAAAAGATTTGGATGAAATTTAGCAGCAGCAGCAGCAGCAGCAGCAGAGCATGGATGTAAGCTCTTTAATATGTCCTCTCTCTAAAAAGAGTCAAGAAATTCTTCTGTTTCTATTTCCTTAACATTTTTCTTATCTATTCCTTTTTTCCTCCACCTGTGATTGCTGCTGTCTTGTTTCAGAAACTCTATCTACTAGTATTCCTCCTTCCCTTAAATTAACACTGAATTTATTTATTTAGGAATCGGAAATATACTCACATGATTCCAGACTCAAAAGCTGTAGTGAAATGCCTGTACCCACTCATCTCATTCACCCAGTTGACCTCTCTGGAAGCTACTAAATGTTATCAGTTTCTATTGTTTCCTTCCAGAGATATTTTATGCATATATTTTTTTATGTGCTGCATGCATATTAAATACATAAAATACTTTTGTTTATTCTTTTTACTTAAAAGGTGGGATATACTGCATGTTGTTCTGCAAATTAATTTTTTGTAATTTAATAATTTAACATGATAATAATTCATTCTATGTCAATACATAAATGTTTTTGGTATAGCTTTATTTCACACACGGGTGACTATTGATCATTCAGATGTTATGAATAACCTTGTATATGACCTTCTATGCATGTGCAAATATACCCATAGGATAAATACCTCCAAGTGAAATTGCTGAGGTATGTAGGTTTTTAGTGCTGACAGATGTTGCCAAATTGCCCTTCTTTTTTTTTTTTTGATGTAGTCCATTTTACTGATTTCTCTGCTTTGATTTCACCCTCCATGATGCTGCCAGAGGCAATCTCTAAACTGAAACTCTAGTCATGTTACTCTACTTCTTAAAACTCATTCAGTTCAGTTCAGTCACTCAGGCGTGTCCGACTCTTCGCGACCCCATGAATCGCAGCACGCCAGGCCTCCCTGTCCATCACCATCTCCCAGAGTTCACTCAGACTCATGTTCATCGAGTCCATGATGACATCCAGCCATCTCATCCTCAGTCGTCCCCTTCTCCTCTGGCCCCCAATCCCTCCCAGCATCAGACTCTTTTCCAATGAGTCAACTTTTCACATGAGGTGGCCAAAATACTGGAGTTTCAGTTTTAGCATCATTCCTTCCAAAGAAATCCCAGGGCTGATCTCCTTTAGAATGGACTGGTTGGCTCTCCTTGCAGTCCAAGGGACTCTCAAGAGTCTTCTCCAACACCACAGTTCAAAAACATCAATTCTTCGGCGCTCAGCTTTCTTCACAGTCCAACTCTCACTTCCATACATGACCACAGGAAAAACCATAGCCTTGGCTAGACAGACCTTAGTCAGCAAAGTAATGTCTCTGCTTTTGAATATACTATCTAGGTTGGTCATTACTTTTCTTCTAAGGACTAAGCGTCTTTCAATTTCATGGCTGCAGTCACCATCTGCAGTGATTTTGGAGCCCCCCAAATTAAAGTCTGACACTGTTTCCACTGTTTCCCCATCTATTTCCCATGAAGTGACGGGACCGGATGCCATGATCTTTGTTTTCTGAATGTTGAGCTTTAAGCCAACTTTTTCGCTTACCTCTTTCACTTTCATCAAGAGGCTCTTTAGCTCTTCTTCACTTTCTGCCATAAGGGTGGTGTCATCTGCATATCTGAGGTTATTGATAGTTCTCCCGGCAATCTTGATTTCAGCTTCCCTTTCTTCCAGTCCAGCGTTTCTCATGATGTACTCTGCATAGAAGTTAAATAAGCAGGGTGACTGTATACAGCCTTGACGTACTCCTTTTCCTATTTGAAACTAGTCTGCTGTGCCATGTCTGGTTCTAACTGCTGCTTCCTGACCTGCATGCAGATTTCTCAAGAGGCAGGTCAGGTGGTCTGGTATTCCCATCTCTTTCAAAATTTTCCACAGTTTATTGTGATCCACACAGTCAAAGGCTTTGGCATAGTCAATAAAGCAGAAATAGATGTTTTTCTGGAACTCTCTTGCTTTTTTCATGATCCAGTGGATGTTGGCAATTTGATCTCTGGTTCCTCTGCCCTTTCTGAAACCAGCTTGAACATCAGGGAGTTCACAGTTCACATATTGCTGAAGCCTGGCTTGGAGAATTTTGAGTGAGGCTCAACTTCTTATCAGAAAAAACCAAACTCCTTGAATGAAATATATAACCCTCCCTTGTGGGTATTTGCTTATCTGCCAGTCTCACTTCTCCCCATTTCCCCAGGTACACTTTATACTTTGGTTAAACTAGTTCAGGTATCCCATGCAATCTGTGCTTCATGCCTCTGTACAATACCTCTGTTGGAATACCTGCTCATCCTTCAAGATTCAGCTTAGTCATTTGCTCAAATGGCGCAGAACATGCCTTGGTTTCTGCTACCACAGTGGGAGGTACATGTGTCTAACACTACCCTTTGTCACTGGATAGGAATTATCTGTTCATATCCATCTCTCCTAGCCTGCCAATTAAGTAGTTATAGAATTGATGTTGCACCAAGAAGGTATGAAAGGAATGCAGAATCCAGTCAGGTAATAAGGGGACATCCCTCAGAAGAAATGGAGTAGCCATCATGGTCAGCAAAAGAGTCCAAACTGCAGTACTTGGATGCAATCTCAAAAATGACAGAATGATCTCTGTTTGTCTCCAAGGCAAACCATTCAATATCACAGTAATCCAAGTCTATGCCCCAATCAGTAACACTGAAGAAGCTGAAGTTGAACAGTTTTATGAAGACCTATAAGAGTTTTAGAACTAACACCCCAAAAAGATGTCCTTTTCATTATAGGGGACTGGAGTGCAAAAGTAGGAAGTCAAGAAACACCTGGAGTAACAGGCAAATTTGGCCTTGGAATGCAGAATGAAGCAGGGCAAAGACTAATAGAGTTTTGCCAAGAAAATGCACTGGTCATAGCAAACACCCTCTTCCAACAACACAAAAGAAGACTCTACACATGGACATCACCAGATGGTCAACACTGAAATCAGATTGATTACATTCTATGCAGCCAAAGATGGAGAAGCTCTATACAGTCAACAAAAACAAGACCAGGAGCTGACTGTGGTTCAGATCCTGAACTCCTTATTACCAAATTCAGACTTAAATTGAAGAAAGTAGGGAAATTTCAGGTAGACCGTTCAGGTATGACCTAAATCAAATCCCTTATGATTATACAGTGGAAGTGAG
>SJYV01040559.1:36473-48258 GCA_006410875.1 Neotragus pygmaeus | reverse complement strand
AACAGACTGGTTCCAAATAGGAAAAGGAGTACGTCAAGGCTGTATATTGTCACCCTGCTTATTTAACTTATATGCAGAGTACATCATGAGACATGCTGGGCTGGAAGAAGCACAAGCTGGAATCAAGATTGCCTGGAGAAATATCAATAACCTTAGATATGCAGATGATACACCCTTATGGCAGAAAGTGAAGAGGAACTAAAAAGCCTCTTGATGAAAGTGAAAGAGGAGAGTGAAAAAGTTGGCTTAAAGCTCAACATTCAGAAAACGAAGATCATGGCATCCTGTCCCGTCACTTCATGGGAAATAGATGGGGAAATGGTGGAAACAGTGTCAGACTTTATTTTTTTGGGCTCTAAAATCACTGCAGATGGTGATTTCAACCATGAAATTAAAAGAAGCTTACTCCTTGGAAAGAAAGTTATGACAAACTTAGATAGCATATTGGAAAGCAGAGACATTACTTTGCCAACAAAGGTCCATCTAGTCAAGGCTATGGTTTTTCCAGTGGTCATGTATGGATGGGAGAGTTGGCCTGTGAAGAAAGCTAAACACCGAAGAATTGATGCTTTTGAACTGTGGTGTTGGAGAAGACTCTTGAGCGTCCCTTGGGCTGCAAGGAGATCCAACCAATCCATTCTGAAGGAGATCAGTCCTGGGTGTTCTTTGGAAGGAATGATGCTAAAGCTGAAACTCCAATACTTTGACCACCTCATGTGAAGAGCTGACTCATTGGAAAAGACTCTGATGCTGGGAAGGATTGGGGGCCAGAGGAGAAGGGGATGACTGAGGATGAGACGGCTCGATGGCATCACTAACTCGATGGACATGAGTTTGAGTGAACTCTGGGAGTTGGTGATCGACAGGGTGGCCTGGCGTACTGCAATTCATAGGGTCGCAAAGTGTCAGACATGACTGACTGAACTGAACTGAATAACATGTAAAGTAAAAGTAATGTAATAAAATAATATGCTGTCTAGGTTTGTCATAGCTTTTCTTCCAAGGAGCAAATATCTATTAATTTCATGACTGCAGTCACTGCAGTGATTTTGGAGCCCAAGAAAATAAAATCTACCAGTTTCCATTTTATCTCCATCTATTTGCTGTTACGTGGTGGGACCAGATACCATAATCTTAGTTTTTTGAATTTGAGTTTTAAGCCAGCTTTTTCACCCTCCCCTTTCACCCTCATCAAGAGACTCCTTAGTTCCTTTTTGCTTTCTGCCATTAGTGTGGTATCATCTGCAAACTGAGGTTATTGATATTTCTCCCAGCAGTCTTGATTCCAGCTTGTGATTCATCCAGCCTGGCATTTCACTTAATGTACTCTGTGCATAAGTTAAATAAGCAGCGTGACAATATACAGCCTTGACATACTCCTTTCCCAATTTTTAACCAGTCTGTTGTTCCATGCCTGGTTTTAACTGTTGCTTTTTGACCTGCATGCAGGTTTCTCAGGAGACAGGTAAGGTGGTCAGGCATTCCCATCTCTTTAAGAATTTTCCACAGTTTGCTGTGATCTATTGTCCAAACACAGTGGTTGGATATAGTAGCTGCTCAATAAAAGTTTGCTCAGCTGAATTGACTGTGTGTCTATTTGTTGTCTGTAGTGTAATCCAGCAGCCTAATTATCCAAACAGGCTCTATCTCTTCCCAGCAGTGTGACCTTGGGAAAGTTCCTGAACTCTTTAGTGCCTCTATTTCTTCATCTCTAAAATGGAGATATTAGTATCTGCCTCATAGGATTGTGGTGAGAATTAAATAATCCAATGGTTTCCCCTGATGGCTCAGCAGAAAAGAACCCACCTGCAATGCAGGAGATGCGGGTTCAATCCCTGAGCGGGGAAGATCCCTTGGAGGAGGGCATGGTAACCCACTCCAGTATTCTTGCCTGGAGAATACCATGGACAGAGGAGCCTGGCGGGCTATAGCCCATAGGGTTGCAAAGAGTTGGACACAACTGAAGCGACTGAGCATGCATGCACCCATGGTTAGCAATGTGTTCAGCAATTGTACATGCACTTTTAAGCATACAGACGGTTGCAGAAAGCAATTTCTTTGATCAGTTTTGTTAAAAGCAGTGCCCAGATTTCAAAAGTCACTCTTTAGGTCCTTGGTACTTGGTACTTAGTGCCAGCTTCAGCTTCTTGGCTCCAGACTCTTTAGATGCTACCTTTAACCCCAATCTGGTGTGGATCCTTGGCAACATTCCTATAAATATCCTTAGACATTTGACACACAACCACTTAGAAAGGGAAGCAGTGTAGATCAGGATCCAGGAGGATTTATTAAGAACTAGTGATGGCAAATTAATCTAATTCCCACTTTTTAAGCTTCCCTTGTAGCTCAGCTGGTAAAGAATCTGCCCACAATGTGGGAGACCTGGGTTTTCTATCCCTGGGTTGGAAAGATCCCCTGGAGAAGGGAAAGGCTACCCACTCCAGTATTCTGCCCTACAGAATTCCATGGACTATATATAGTCCATGGGGTTGCAAAGAGTCAGACACGACTGCTCGACTTTCACTTTCCACTTTTTAAGAGAAGATTATTAGACTCATACCTCAGGGGTCGATAGATTCCAAATAGGATTTGAGGTGATCAGGTAAACACAGATAGAAAATAAAACTAAAACAAATAAAATATCAGAGGAAAAGAAAAATTAGGATGCAATACTCAAAGCAAGTGCTGCTGCTGCTGCTAAGTCGCTTTAGTCGTGTCTGACTCTGTGCTACTCCATAGACGGCAGCCCACTAGGCTCAGCCTTCCCTGGGATTCTCCAGGCACGAACACTGGAGTGGGTTGCCATTTCCTTCTCCAATGCATGAAAGTGAAAAGTGAAAGTGAAGTCACTGAGTTATGTCCAACTCTCAGCGACCACATGGACTGCAGCCTACCAGGCTCCTCCATCCGTGGGAGTTTCCAGGCAAGAGTACTGGAGTGGGGTGCCATTGCCTTCTCCACAAAGCAAGTGCAGGGAGGTGTTAATATACAGTGTATTAGTTTACAACGGTTACCATAACAAAGTATCACAGACTAGGTGGTTTAAGCAACACAAATATATTTTTTCACAACTTCGGCGGCTAGAAATCTAAGAAGTGTTGAAAGGGTTGGTGTCTTCTGAGGCCTCTCCTTGGCTTGTAGCTGGTTGTCTTCACATATTTTCTCCCTCTATGTATCTGTGTCTTAATCTCCTCTTCTTTCAAGGATAGCAGGCATATTGGATTAAAGCCCACCTTCATGGCCTTATTTTAAGTTAATTATCTCTTAAAAGATCCTATCTCAAGTACATTAATATTCAAAAGTACTGTGGGTTATCTTCCTTCACTGTAGGAATTTTTGGGAGACACAATTCAGCTCATAACACACAATTATCTATAGCATAAGATATTGTCCAATTTCAAGAAGAGTCATCTATTTCATTCTCTATTTCCTAAAAACAAAAATAAATAAAAAGCTGGGTGGATAAGATCACTTATAACCTTCACCCTATCACCATTAATCTGAGCTAAGACCTAAATGATGGCCCTCTATCAGCCACAAGAAGATATAGGAGTGGGTAATTCCAGATAGAAGGACCAAAGGCCCAGAGATGGAAAACAACTGGTGTGTAATGAAGGAGAGATGGGCCAGGTCATGTGAGTCCATTTAGAGTTTGGTAAGGGACTTAGATTCTAGTCTAGTTGCCATGGGAAGGCTCTGGGGAGTTTTAAGCTGGGGGCAACGTGATGTGATTAATGTTTTCATTTTATTTTTGGCTGTGGTGAGTCTTTGTTGCTGCTAGAGGGTTTTCTCTAGTTGTGGTGAGAAAGGGTCACTTTTGGTGCAGTGTGCAGGTTTCTCATTCTGTTGGCTTCTCTTGTTGCAAAACACAGGCTTCAGTATGCGGGGCTTCAGTAGTTGTAGCCTATATGATCCAGAGCATGGGCTCAATAGTTGTGACACGCAGGCTTGGTTGCCTCGAGGTATATGGAAACTTCCGATCAAGGACTGAGCCTGTGTCCCCTGCATTGCAAGTTGAATTCTTATCCATTGCGCCATAAGGGAAGTCCAGTGTTTTTTGTTTTTGCTTAAATATTGATGTACTTATTTGGCTGTTCCAGTTCTTAGTGTGGCACTTTGATGTTTTTTTTTAGTTGTGGTATGTGGGATCTAATTCCCTGACCAGGGATCGAACCCAGGCCCCCTGCAATGGGAATGAGAAGTCTTAGCCACTGGATCATTAGGGAAGTCCTGCTGCGATAAATATTTTAAAAACAACTTTGGGGTACTATACATAGAATTGGGTATATGATTAAGTGGGCAAGAGTGACATTAGCAGCGGTACCACTTGGAGGGCTGCTCTGCAAAGAAATACAGAGCTTCCTCCAGAGTACAAACCAATGTGTCCCCTCTTTCATCAAGAAAGTTTTGGCTATGAAAAAATTGTTAGTTGATCTAAATGTTAATATCATGCTTAGCGAAGTAGTTGTATTTCATTTTAGTATGAAGTTCTTATGTCGTCATGGACTAGAAACACCCAGTTCTTGTCTGTGGGTGTCATTTGAATTAACACCTCTGAGACTATTGCAGAGGTCCAGGTGACAGGTGACAGTGGTTAGGATGGGGGTGATAATGGTAGAAATAGTAAGAAGTGGGCATATTATGGTTCTGCCATGGTGGCAGAAATCGATGGGACATGTTTACAAATTTACTGGAATAGGAGAAAGAGAAATTAAAGATAGCTCTCAGATTTGGAACTTGAATATGACTGTGGATGGTGGTGTTTTTTTTTACTGAGTTAGAAAACAGTGGGAGAGAAGGAGGTTTGAGGGGACAGAAATCAAATGTTCTGTTTTGGATATGTCATATTTGAGAAGCTTATTAGACATTTCAGGGGAGATGTTGGGCAAGAACTCTTGAATTCCAGAGAGAGGTCAGGGATTCATATTTTTTAAATTATTCTTTTGAAAAAGCATTTTTTTTTCACATACAATAAGTCCCCTACACATGAACTTTCAAGTTGCAAACTTTCAAAGATGCAAATGTGCCCCTGTATACTAGCTCTGGTACTGAGCTATTGTACTTTTCAAGGTACTAGACTTTAAGATTAAAAATGTTTTCCTTACTTTTAAAAATATTTATTTGCATGTGCTTAGTCACTCAGTCATGTCTGACTCTTTGCTACTCTATGATTATAGCCCGCCAGGCTCCTCTGTTCATGGGGATTCTCCAGGCGAGAATACTGGAGTGGCTTGGAGTGGGTTGCCATGCTGTCCTCCAGGGGATCTTCCCAACTTAGGGATTGAACCCAGGTCTGCCGCATTGCAGGTGGATTCTTTACCATCTGAGCCATTATCTAGTGGTAAAGAATCTTGCAATGCAGGAGACGCATGAGACAGGGATTTGATCCCTGAGTGGGAAGATCCCCTGGAGTAGGAAATGGAAACTTGCTCCAGTGTTCTTGCCTGGGAAATCCCTTGGACAGGGGAGCCTGGTGGGCTACAGTCCATAGGGTCACAAAGAGCTGGATGTGACTAAGCTCTAGAGCAAAATTTATCTGTTTATTTTTAGTTGTGCTGCATCTTCGTTGCTGTGCAGGACTTTCTCTAGTTGTGGTAAGTTGTGGTACCAAGGCCTTTCATTGTGGTAGCTTCCCTTGTTGCAGAGAACGGGCTCTAGAGCATAGGCTCAATAGTTGTGGTGCAGGCGCTTAGTTGCTTCATGGCCTGTGGAATCTTCCTGGACCAGGGATTGACCCTATGTCTCCTGCATTGGCAGGCAGATTCTTAAGCACTGGATCACCAGAGAAGTCCTTCCTTATATTTTGGTTTTGTTTTTTATGTATTATTTGTGTCTTGTGAAAAATTATTATAAACAAAGTACAGTTCAATGCAGTTCAATATTATAGTTCAGTAGCCAATTGTGTTAATTGAGTACCTGGGCTAAGTTTGTTGGTCTTAGGAGCAAATTGGACTTACCAATGTGCTCTTGGAATACACACTCATTTGTTTGTAGACGGACTTACTGTAGTTCAAAAATAAAAATATTATGAAGTGCAAAGTGTTTCTTCCATGCTTGTCTCTAGTTCCTACCTTATTTACTTCCCTTTTACACATCCTCAAACGTTTCTTTATGTTTATATTAACACATAAAAAGACACATTTTTGGTTTTACTCCCTTTTTATACAAAAAGCAGTATCCATCTATACTGTTTTCACATTGATTTTTTTCTTTTAATATGATGTATTTTGAGATCTTTCTATAATATCATATAGCTTCCTTATTCTTCAACAGTTGCGTAGTATCATTCATGTGCCTATACCATAACTTACTTAACCCATATTTTTTTAAAGTTCATTAGGATTGTCTTAGCTTGGACTGCTAGAACAAAATATCACAGCCTGGATGGCTTAAACAAAAGATATTTATTTCACATAGTTCTAGAGTCTGGGAAGTTCAAGATTTGGGAGCCAACAGATTCACTTCCTGGTGATGGCTCTCTTCCTGGCTTCTCTACCTGTCCTCTCATTATATAGAGAAGACACTGTTAGGGACACTAATTCCTTTCTTTTAGGGACACTAATTCCATCATGTGCACTCTATCTTCATAACCTCTAAACTTAAGCACCTCCTGAAGGCCCCACCTCACACCAAAGGTTAAAACTTCAAAATATGAATTCTTAATGCTGGGGGCACAGTCCGTCCATAACAAGGATGGTTTCCAACTAGACTTTTTTTCCAAGATTCATTTTCAATTCTAAGATTCATGATGCTTTTTATTAAATTATTTTCTCAGTACTGTCTTTCCCTCCCACCTCCCCACAACAGAGTGCATAAATTGTGATCTGGTACTTCTCATTACTTTTTATCAAGTTATCCTCATGATTAGCTAACAAACTCTTCAATGTTTATTGTAAGAAGTATTTGTTGAGTGTTAATTTAAATCTCTGGTGAGCTAAACAAAGAATAGAAACCATAAATAATTATAATAGACCCCATAGGTTATTTAAAGTGTATTCCTAGTTTCTATACATGTAGGAACTTCTTAGGCATATTTTTGCTATCACAGTGTGATAAGGAAACATATTCTATATAATCGCTGTCCTTTGAAGTTTGTTGAGATTTGCTTGTGGCCCAGTGTATGCTTGACCTTAGTGAGGGTTGGAGAAGGACATGTCCTGCACTGGAGAAGAACGTGTTCTGCATCATCTAGAAGAAACCATTCGATTAAGTTTTTAATGTATTGTAAAAAACCTTGCTCTTAATGAATTTTTGGCTGCTTGTTCTATCAATAATTGTTGAATTACTCATTTCTATTTATAGTTCTGTGAATTTTGCTATATTCGATTGAGGCCATGTTATTAGGTGCATGCAAATATAGAATTGTTTTATCTTCTTAGGGAAACCTTAAGAAGTAAATGTATATCTATACTAATGCCAAACAAATAAAAACACCCAACAAACCCAGGAAAAACAAGACAGCTGGAGAAGGAGATAGAATGTATGTGTTTGTGTGTGTATTTGTGAAGGTGTTGGCAGTTTAGATAAGATGACCAGAGAGGGCTTTGCTGTGAAGGACATGTTTGATCAGGGTCTGAAGGAGGTGAGAGAGAGTAAGTCCTGTGGATGTCTCAGAGAAAAGCGATCTGGGCAGAGGGAAGGAATCATTGTTCACAGTGTTTTCCAGTGCTTCCAGTGTTTGGGTTACTGGAGACCCCTTTGCGTACCTGCTTATCTGGATCTGTCTTCTGCTGCATCTCACTGACCCACTATTCCTCTCCCCTAACTGACTAGCTTCCCCCTCTGCATTCTAAGATGGTTGTACTGGAGCAACCTACTCTTTCAGGCCTTTGTTTCCATCTTTTTTCCCAAGGTGCTTCACATCTACTCTCCTTCTGCTCATCTAGTTTGTCTCCTCAGCCACGCTGCCATCTTGGTCCCTGATTGCTGCTGCCATATGCCACATCCCATCTCTTTAACAACGTTACCCCAAAGCTGAGCCAATTAGATCAAAGCTGTTCAAAGTGAAGCAGAGTCTAATAAAATGACCAAATCAATCCCTCTTTACTGAGTGAAAATAAAGGAGTGCAGATATTTCAACTATACAAATAAACAAAAGGAGAAGCAGGAAAATCAAAGCCAAAATCCTGATCTATTACTGATATTCAAAAACATCCTCAAGCTTTAAACTTACTTATCAGTCCCAGTGTTACTCCCTGGGGTGAGTCTCCCTTAAATTCAATAAGGTGGTTTTAGGCCAAGAGATATCCAATCAGCTCCACTTGCTCAGCTCTGATCTTTAATTCCAACTTTTGCATCCTACGCTCTGTTCTCTGTTTAGGGTTTCACTCAACCCCTGATGTTTGATATGATATTCTAGCTTTTTAGAAAGATCCTACCTACAATTGTCTCTGTATGGTTTGTACCAATTTCCAGCATCAGGATTACTGAATGCTTTATGTTTATTGCTTTGCTATAACATACCTATAAGTCAAAGTCCTTGGTCTTGAATTCCTGTCCTTGAAAGGACCATATGGCCCTCCTCAAATTCACTACTCTCCTCTAATAAAAGCCTGTATGGTTCCATCTTTCCAGGTGGGTTAGCTGTGGGAGACCATTTTATGGCAATATCAGCATATATGGAATGGTGCTAAAGTAAAAACATTAGTGCCAGGAAATAAACACAGTCCAGGGTTTGGGAAAATTCACTAGACTTGAAGGGTTGCGATAGAGAAATCTCATTAAAAATTTTAGTTAGGAGCAATGTTGAAGTTTTATTATAATCTTGCTGCAAGGGCATAAGGTCCCTTGCAGGCTAATTCAAAGATTCACTCTCATTAGGACTACTTGATAAGAAAAGAGACTGGTTATGTAATCCTCAGACAAGCTTTATTTTAAACAAAATCTGGTTCTTTAGAGGTCACTAGAGTTTTCACTGGCAGTCATTTGGTTTTGGGAAATGGAGTTTTCTAAAACAAGTTTTATTTTTAAAAATAGATACCAAATATAGGTTGAACATTTGTGTATACCAGGCACTTTATGTGTATTATTTCATTTTGGCCATACCACAACCACTGAGGGAGGTAAGCCCATATCATGATGAAGAAGGGTTTGAACCCAGGTATTTTCTGATTCCCAAGCCTGTTCTTTACATTATTATACCATTTTTTCCTTCAACCTTATTTGTTCATAAGATACTTGTTAAAGTCACAGATTTCCAGGTCTTTCTTTTTAGATATTCTGGTTCAGTGGGTCTGGCATAGAGCCCAGGAATCTTTATGTTTATTAAGATCCTTATGTGAGTTTGAAATTGAAAGTGAAAGTCTCTCAGTCTTGTCTGACTCTTTGCGACCCCATGGACTGAATTCTCCAGGCCAGAATAATGGAGTGGGGTGCCATTCCTTTCTCCAGCGGATCTTCCCAACCCAGGGATCGAGTCTGGGTCTCCTGCATTGCAGTTGGATTCTTTACCAGCTGAGCTTACTGTGCAGAAAAATTGAGGAAGCCTTACCCTATTATCACACTGCCTATCTAATATACTAGGTACTAAAAATAAGCTTTTTCTGGCTCTAAATTCCTAGTGCTTACCTATTCTAAGTAAATGAAACCAAATCTGAGCACATTATCTTATTTGTTACAAGAGGCAAAAGTTTTTATTCAGGAACAAAAAGTCAACATCTAGTTTCCTTTCCTAGTTTTCTTTTCCTCCTTTCCTTCAACACAATAAACATAATCATGTCCATTGTCCTTCAAAACAAGCTGCCACCTCATTTTTCCATTTCCAAGCCAAGCTTCTTGAACCAATCACCTACATTTACAGTCTACCATTCTTTATTTCTCCTTTATTCCTCAACCCAGGTGTAGTCTGGTGTCTGCTTTATGTCACAGTTTCTATGAACATAGAAACTATTCATCACCAACAACTTCTTGGCTTGATTCATGTCAGCTCTTACCCAACCTGACTTTCCTAGAACAAATCTTAATTTTATTAAAGTTTATCTGAAAATTGCTCACCCATTTTATCACTAGTTCACTTCTTCCCAGAGAGAGGCTGGCCATTACGCCAAGTAAAAAGTATTGTCCCAGACCAGGTTTGGGACAGTTTTTCTTTTACAGTTGGCAGCTGATTTTGAAAAGTAAGAGGTAATATGTACATTCCAAACAAAATTATGGGCTAAAAGCTAAAACAGACATCTGGAAGGCAAGAGCATAGACAGATAGGATGGAGTCCAGAAGGAAGGGTGGACAATGGGCAGAAGGGACAACGGGGAGCTGTGAGTAACCAAATTCTTCCAGCACCAGGAGATGAACCGAGGCTTGGTGTTTATAAAATGGATGGAATGAAAGGGATATCTGCCTATTGACCGTATTATTCACAGTTAGGCAGGTACATCTAAAACAGTTATTTAAAATTATTTTTCTACTTTATTTATTTTTGGTTGTGTTGGGTCTTCCATACTGTGCATGGGCCTTCTCTAGCTGTGGTGAGTGGGGGCTACGCTTTGTTGCAGTGTACCAGCTTCTCGTTGCTGTGGCTTCTCTTGTTTCAGAGCATGGGCTATAGGCACTGTGGGCTTCAGTAGTTGGAGCATGCAGGCTCAGTAGTTGTGGTGCACAGGCTTAGTTACTCTACAGCATGATCGAACCCATGTTCCCTGCACTGGCAGGTGAATTCTTAACCACTGGACCATCAGGGCAGGCCTAAAACAGTTATTTTTTCTCACTTCATTTTACCTGGGTACACCAGGAGAAATTTTTATTAGGTTAACACTTTTACAACCTAGATATGATCTTGCTCTTCCAATTCAATGATCTAAAACCACCTGGGACCTGGATTACAGTCCTGTGGCCACTTTATCAAGCTAAATTAAATGTGCACAAGACTGAATTTCTCCCGTTTAAGTGACAAAATCCTCATTATTTCAAATTTTGTTTTGGTTCTATCTCTAGTGAGCCTGTGGGGCTTCCCTGGTGGTGCAGAGGTTAAAGTGTCTGCCTGCAATGTAGGAGATCCGGGTTCGATCCCTGGGTCAGGAAGATCCCCTGGAGAAGGAAATGGCAACCCACTCCAATATTCTTGCCTGGAGAATCCCATGGATGGCGGAGCTTGGTGGGCTACAGTCCATGGGTCGCAAAGAGTCGGACACGGCTGAGTGACTTCACTTTCACTAGTGAACCTGTAAAGTAATTTTTCTTATTTTTTTCCCCTGTTTATTCTTTGTTTTCTCTCATTATATACTAACTCACCTTTCTATCATAAAACTCTGAATCCTTTCCATGACTGTTCCTGGAAAACTTACATCATCAACTGATAATCTTCAAAACCTCAGCACTATTTAGTAATTTATTCAAGTTGTAATCTTTACTAAGTGCTTGGCTTTATTTAAAACAATGTGAGTACTTGCATGCCTTTCTATAAAACACATGTTATTCATAAATTCTAATCTTATTCCATGAGTAAGGATGACATTATGCTGGTTTTGCTTTTGTTTTTGTATCCTAACTCTCTGTCTCCAATAAACTTCCCTGATAGCCCAGACGGTAAGGAATCTGTCTGCAATGCAGGAGACCTGCGTTTGATCCCTGGGTAGGGAAGAGCCCCTGGAGAAGGGAATGGCTAGCCACTTCAGTGTTCTTGCCTGGAGAATTCCATGGATAGAGGAGTCTGGTGGGCTATAGTCCATGGGGTCGCAAAGAGTCGGACGTGGATGAGCGACTAACACACACACACAAACACATATTGCTTTAATTATGGTAGCTCATTACTCAATTATAAATGATGTTGGCAATGTATAGTATTTAATAT
>SJYV01040559.1:0-36186 GCA_006410875.1 Neotragus pygmaeus | reverse complement strand
GAAGGGTTTGAACCCAGGTATTTTCTGATTCCCAAGCCTGTTCTTTACATTATTATACCATTTTTTCCTTCAACCTTATTTGTTCATAAGATACTTGTTAAAGTCACAGATTTCCAGGTCTTTCTTTTTAGATATTCTGGTTCAGTGGGTCTGGCATAGAGCCCAGGAATCTTTATGTTTATTAAGATCCTTATGTGAGTTTGAAATTGAAAGTGAAAGTCTCTCAGTCTTGTCTGACTCTTTGCGACCCCATGGACTGAATTCTCCAGGCCAGAATAATGGAGTGGGGTGCCATTCCTTTCTCCAGCGGATCTTCCCAACCCAGGGATCGAGTCTGGGTCTCCTGCATTGCAGTTGGATTCTTTACCAGCTGAGCTTACTGTGCAGAAAAATTGAGGAAGCCTTACCCTATTATCACACTGCCTATCTAATATACTAGGTACTAAAAATAAGCTTTTTCTGGCTCTAAATTCCTAGTGCTTACCTATTCTAAGTAAATGAAACCAAATCTGAGCACATTATCTTATTTGTTACAAGAGGCAAAAGTTTTTATTCAGGAACAAAAAGTCAACATCTAGTTTCCTTTCCTAGTTTTCTTTTCCTCCTTTCCTTCAACACAATAAACATAATCATGTCCATTGTCCTTCAAAACAAGCTGCCACCTCATTTTTCCATTTCCAAGCCAAGCTTCTTGAACCAATCACCTACATTTACAGTCTACCATTCTTTATTTCTCCTTTATTCCTCAACCCAGGTGTAGTCTGGTGTCTGCTTTATGTCACAGTTTCTATGAACATAGAAACTATTCATCACCAACAACTTCTTGGCTTGATTCATGTCAGCTCTTACCCAACCTGACTTTCCTAGAACAAATCTTAATTTTATTAAAGTTTATCTGAAAATTGCTCACCCATTTTATCACTAGTTCACTTCTTCCCAGAGAGAGGCTGGCCATTACGCCAAGTAAAAAGTATTGTCCCAGACCAGGTTTGGGACAGTTTTTCTTTTACAGTTGGCAGCTGATTTTGAAAAGTAAGAGGTAATATGTACATTCCAAACAAAATTATGGGCTAAAAGCTAAAACAGACATCTGGAAGGCAAGAGCATAGACAGATAGGATGGAGTCCAGAAGGAAGGGTGGACAATGGGCAGAAGGGACAACGGGGAGCTGTGAGTAACCAAATTCTTCCAGCACCAGGAGATGAACCGAGGCTTGGTGTTTATAAAATGGATGGAATGAAAGGGATATCTGCCTATTGACCGTATTATTCACAGTTAGGCAGGTACATCTAAAACAGTTATTTAAAATTATTTTTCTACTTTATTTATTTTTGGTTGTGTTGGGTCTTCCATACTGTGCATGGGCCTTCTCTAGCTGTGGTGAGTGGGGGCTACGCTTTGTTGCAGTGTACCAGCTTCTCGTTGCTGTGGCTTCTCTTGTTTCAGAGCATGGGCTATAGGCACTGTGGGCTTCAGTAGTTGGAGCATGCAGGCTCAGTAGTTGTGGTGCACAGGCTTAGTTACTCTACAGCATGATCGAACCCATGTTCCCTGCACTGGCAGGTGAATTCTTAACCACTGGACCATCAGGGCAGGCCTAAAACAGTTATTTTTTCTCACTTCATTTTACCTGGGTACACCAGGAGAAATTTTTATTAGGTTAACACTTTTACAACCTAGATATGATCTTGCTCTTCCAATTCAATGATCTAAAACCACCTGGGACCTGGATTACAGTCCTGTGGCCACTTTATCAAGCTAAATTAAATGTGCACAAGACTGAATTTCTCCCGTTTAAGTGACAAAATCCTCATTATTTCAAATTTTGTTTTGGTTCTATCTCTAGTGAGCCTGTGGGGCTTCCCTGGTGGTGCAGAGGTTAAAGTGTCTGCCTGCAATGTAGGAGATCCGGGTTCGATCCCTGGGTCAGGAAGATCCCCTGGAGAAGGAAATGGCAACCCACTCCAATATTCTTGCCTGGAGAATCCCATGGATGGCGGAGCTTGGTGGGCTACAGTCCATGGGTCGCAAAGAGTCGGACACGGCTGAGTGACTTCACTTTCACTAGTGAACCTGTAAAGTAATTTTTCTTATTTTTTTCCCCTGTTTATTCTTTGTTTTCTCTCATTATATACTAACTCACCTTTCTATCATAAAACTCTGAATCCTTTCCATGACTGTTCCTGGAAAACTTACATCATCAACTGATAATCTTCAAAACCTCAGCACTATTTAGTAATTTATTCAAGTTGTAATCTTTACTAAGTGCTTGGCTTTATTTAAAACAATGTGAGTACTTGCATGCCTTTCTATAAAACACATGTTATTCATAAATTCTAATCTTATTCCATGAGTAAGGATGACATTATGCTGGTTTTGCTTTTGTTTTTGTATCCTAACTCTCTGTCTCCAATAAACTTCCCTGATAGCCCAGACGGTAAGGAATCTGTCTGCAATGCAGGAGACCTGCGTTTGATCCCTGGGTAGGGAAGAGCCCCTGGAGAAGGGAATGGCTAGCCACTTCAGTGTTCTTGCCTGGAGAATTCCATGGATAGAGGAGTCTGGTGGGCTATAGTCCATGGGGTCGCAAAGAGTCGGACGTGGATGAGCGACTAACACACACACACAAACACATATTGCTTTAATTATGGTAGCTCATTACTCATTTATAAATGATGTTGGCAATGTATAGTATTTAATATTAGTGAAAGTCTTTTAACATATGTTATCTAACATTATATTGTGTAATGGGTAAAACATGTTTTATTATTTCCACATTTTAAAAATGGGAGAATAGATGCAGAAAAAGGAGTTTATCTGAGGCTATTCAACAAATCAGTGGTTGAGCAGTCTTCCTACACCTACAGAAGAGTTTCTCAAAACTCTGGCTGGTCCCTGATCTCTCAACAAGAACTTACTATATTTTTTAAGGGTTTGTCATATGTTTTATCAATTCTTCTAAAGTTGTGGCTTACAAGGGAGTAGTACCCGGGGCAGATAACTTCCCAGGCAGAGAGAACTCCAGGGAATGAGATTAAAGGATTATTCATGTTTTTCTAAATGAATATGACCTTGACAAAAATGTAAGTATTCATTTCTTTAAAAACCTGACTAAGAGGAAAAAGGACAAATACCTTGAGCTCCTGAATTTCTCCATGTTCATGCTTGTTAGATAGCTTGTTAGATACCTCTAAAGCAGCACTTTGAGTTCAGCAGAAATTACAGCAGGAGTTTCATGTACGGAATGTATATCATGGCGTCATAATTCATGAAAAGATATTGTTTTTATGACTTTAGGGTAGTTTTTTTTTTAATAACAAGAAGCATAGAAGAGAGCATTATTACATTTTAGATACCTATGGTTTTATTTGCTGCTGAAACTCATGTCACAGGCTGCCTAATACATACTCCTGCTTTGGGCATAAGTTATATTGTTACTCTGCTCTAAGTGAAACTGCTTTATGACTAGGGCTTGTCAAGGTTGTGCCCCTCCTGGCATGGTTTGCTCTCCCAGCAGTTTTTTCCTGACTTGTTCCCTCACCTTCTACAGGTCCTGACCGAAATGTCACCTTCCCAGTGCAGTTTTTCAGGGTCAGCTTATTTATTTATTAAATTAAAAAAATTTTAAACCAAATTCCAAAATAAGGAGAGAAAGGAAATTGATCATCATAAATTATTCCTAATTCATAACCTAAGATTTTCAGTATTTAAAATTAGAAGGTATACTTTGCTAAAAGTAAAACAATTGTTAATATTAATAAATAATTTATTTATGGAAAGAAATAAGATTTATTAGACTCTTACTATATACTATCAACTATATTTTATGAAGTTTTAAAAAACTTTTCCTGTTTTGATTTTAAAATGTATTTACTTTTTACATTTTTATTTTATATTGGACTATAGTTGGTTTACAATGTGTTAGTTTCGGGTGTACAGCAAAGTGATTCAGTTGTACATATACATATATCTTTTTCAAATTCTTTTTTCATTTAATATATTACAGAATATTGAGCAGAGTTCCATGTGCTATACAATAGATCCTAGTTGTTATCTATTTTATTTTTTTAATATAAATTTATTTATTTTAATTGGAGGTTAATTACTTTACAATATTGTATTGGTTTTGCCATACATCAACATGAATCTACCACAGGTATACAAGTGTTCTCCATCCTGAACCTCCCTTTTAATTTATTTTAAATATAGTAGTGTTTGTGTTCTTTTGGATGATAGCCATTCTGACAGGTGTGAGGTGATATCTTATTGTGGTTTTCATTTGCATTTCCAGGCCAGTCTATTTAGAATTGCAACCCTTTCACAACACTCCGCACCCATCTATCTCTCCTTTATTTTTGTTCTAAAACACATATTGCTTCCCAACACACTAAATTTTGTGTTTATTGATCTTTATATTCTCCTCTACCACATATAAGCTCAACATGTGAAGTTTTTATCTGTTTTCTTCTCAATTTGGCTAAGAACATAGCCTGGCCCATAGTACATGCTAAATAATAACTGAATACATAATATGTGAATACATACATTCTGGTACATTACCATTACATTCTATCATGGAATCCAAAATAAGACAGTTATGCTTTAAAATTTGCTAATCAGTGAGACAGTTATGGAGATTGCTGTGTAAGTTCAAAGAAAAAACAGAAGAAATGTACAGTAGGTGCTTAAAATTTTTAAAGTAAATGTAATTCAGAAAAACAGTGGCTATTTACATTTTTTGAGCTATATAAATTCACAATTTCCTAGGAAATTAAAAAAAATCATTTAAAAAATGAGATGGAAGCCCTCTGATCTGATGCTGATCAGTTGATCATGTCACTGTGAAAAGTTATGCTCTGACTTGCAGATAACAAGTTATTTTGCTTTACTTAAAATGAGTGTGGAATGCCCTTTTTGGGTGAAGATTCCAGATGACTGTCATGTACATAAAACTTTATACAAAACATTGATTTTAGCAATGTAAAGCAAGTGTAATTTTAGGGGTCAAACATTTATACAAATATTCCCAGATGTCTCTGCCAAATGTTATGGTTTGATTTTTAACCAGAGACAAATTTCCTGTTTTTCAGGTCACACACACCCAAATTCATGGTAGAATCTGGCCAAATTCACATTCCATACAATTTTTAAGTTAATATATATAAAATATGAGCAGGGGCTTCCCTGGTGGTTCAGTGGTAAAGAATTCACCTGCCAATGCAGGAGACACAAGTTTGATCCCTGGTCTGGAAAGATCCCACATGTAGCAGAGCACATGAGCCCATGAGCCGCAACTACTGAGTCCTTGTGCCGCGACTGCTGAAGCCTGCTCACCTTGGAGTCCATGCTCCACAACAAGAGATGCCAACACAATGAGACAACCATGCACTGAAAAGCCCACACAACAGTGAAGACCCAGTGCAACCAAAAAATAAATAAATAAATAAAACTGCTGAAAAAAAATATGAGCAGTTGAGGGGAAAGCACCCTTCAGACTCAGTGAACCAGAAGAGTTAATTAGGGCATCATTCAGAAAGATCATATGCACCTAAAATGTTTTATTTTAGCATAAAATGTAAAAAGAAGTGCTTTTACCAGCCTTTTGATTTTAGGCTAAAGCTTTTATTAAAAATTATTTTTAGAGTTGCCTGCTAATATTCTGATGCTGCTGAATTTATAATTCTTCTATATTTGTATGACTTCTATTCTTGATTTTTTTAGTTTTCTTGCCCATGTACAATCTCAAAAAGTTTTTCCTGATTACATTTTCTGCAGTGACTTCAAAGCATCCAACTTAGTTTTGTTTTACCTAAAAACTTTCTTTTCTTTTAATAAATCATTATTTTTCATTATTTAATTTATTTATGTAATTTGAGTACAAATACAATTGATATAAGTTGATTTAGGATCAAACAACTGACCCGTGGAAAGTAGGTACATCATTCATTGGAGCGTTAAATAGTGGGAGCATACAGGAGCCTGCCTGCATGGTCCTGAGACTTCCTCTTGCTTTGGGAGCATGTCTAGCTACTAAGAAAGAACGGAGAGCATTTGTGAGACAGTTAAGCGGTGATCAGTTGAAAGAGGCTCTGTCTTATCTGGCTTTTATTGGAGCTACCAGAATAATTGAGGAATAGTTTTTCTATGTGAATTATTCATGTTGTCTATTAACATTAACCAAGTTTTTCAGATATTTATTGTTTCCACACTTAAGAGCACTGGTAAGATTGGCCTAACAATAGATGGCATTTTGTGTTTGTGAAATGACTCAGTGCAAATTACTTCATGTGCAACTGAAAAATATTTACAAATGCATTTAAATGCTTATTCTATCACAAGAGGGCACTCATGCCCCATTCTTTAAAGCAGTGGAGTTTCAGGCCTTGATTTAAAAGGAATTATCACTAAAATAAAATTTAGACCTACAAATTCGAATTTTAGGTTCACTAAGCTGTTTATTATCTGCAGACCTGGGATTGGTGATTCTGTTTATGCAAATACAGAGATTCTTGATACATTAATATAAAAAATGGTGTTCATACATAGAATATAAAAATATGAAAACTTGTTATGTTATAAATATTTCTTTTTTTGATGAGTCATTGCACAGTCTTCATTATTTTGGAATATAGTTATCATTTTGTGCTGTGCTGTACTTAGCCACTCAGTTGTGTTCGACTCTTTGTGATCCCATGGATTGTAGTCCTCCAGGCTCCTCTGTCCATGGGGATTCTCCAGGCAAGAATACTGGAGTGGATTGCCATGCCCTCCTCNGAATATAGTTATCATTTTGTGCTGTGCTGTACTTAGCCACTCAGTTGTGTTCGACTCTTTGTGATCCCATGGATTGTAGTCCTCCAGGCTCCTCTGTCCATGGGGATTCTCCAGGCAAGAATACTGGAGTGGATTGCCATGCCCTCCTCCAAGGGATCTTCCCAACCTAGGGATTGAACCCAGGTCTCCCACATTGCAGATGAATTCTTTACTTTCTGAGCCACCAGGAAAGCCCCACTTATCATTTTATTGATTACTAAATTATTGAGGTTTCCAGTCGTCTATCACACAAGGAACCAACATCATTAAGCATCTACTCTCTGCTGTGTTCTTGTGTTTTGGACAATGGTTTACTGTATTTTAAAGAATGTATTGATGGAGTTTGGCAAGAACTTGAGGTCATCTCCTACCATGAGCACACCAAAATCACAACTATTTGCAAAACAGCCATTGATGAAAAAGACTGGAACATACCTGAGAAGATCTTCTGCTACTGAAGACTTAAAGGAAATATCACAGCATGATGGGTGGGAGGGGCAGACTTGTGATATAATTAAGTTCTATATTCCTGGGTGGGAGATCCACGCACTGGACAATAACAATACTGCAGAGGTTCTCCCACTGGAGTGAGAGCTCTGAGCCCCACATCAGGCTCCCAGCTTGGGGGTCCTGCATTGGGAAGACAAGCCCCCAGGACATGCGTCTTTGAAGCCCAGTGGGGCTTACTTTTGGGAGTCCCAAAGAAAAATAGAGATGTTAGTGAGCTGTGGCTCATCCTAGGGACACAGACCCTGGAGTCAGTCATGCTTGGGAGGTCCTTTTATTGAGTGGATACTGATATTGGTGGGTGCCATTGTGCGATCCTTCTTCTAGCTCATTAACACCAAGACCTATAGGCTCCAGTGCTGGGAAACCTCAGGCCAAACAACTAACTGGGTGGGGGAGAGCCCTACCTATCAGTAAACAGGCTGCTTAAAGACTTTTTGAGCATACAACTACCTCTAGGCACATCTCTAGACATGGCCCTGCAGTTGTACTATCTTGGGTTCAAACAGACTCTTCATGGGTAGAATTAGGAGACATAACCTCTTTTTCCCTGAACTATTTACATAAGCTAACTTCTTTCTGGGGGAAAAGATGGAAACCCCACCATTTAATAAAGGTTCAGATATACACTGTGGGACAAAAGAGGGCGAGGACCTCAATGGGAGTCTTAGGCTACTGAGAGCATGACCAGGACATTGAGAGAGAATTCTTTGAAAGACAGGAGGATGTCTAGGTTAGGTCATGCTCAGGAAGGGCAGTCCACCTTGAAGAGGTTCCAGCAGTCTAGAGATCAAACTTTGGTTTGTGCATCTCAGGAGAAAGCGTCTGTGTTACTAATGGTAATAGATTGCTAACTTTAGGACTCAAGCAAGTTTATTGTGGGACACCTTCTTTGAGTGTAGTATGGAAAGAATAGTCTCTATATGTTGCACAAGCATCAGTGCCGTCTCCCAGGATCCTCACAGTAGACTGATTACCCAGTTTGGAGCACACGTTGGGAGAAGAGTTCCATCTCAAACTGATGCTTCCGAGAGACTTTTGAGGCTTGAAGCTGTGGGGGTTTGGCCTGGTTATTTGTAGCAGCTGCCCTACTGGTTAGTGAAAATATCTCTGATTCTTTCTGAAAGTTTCTGAGAAGAAATGACTGCCTGCAGTTAAAAAGATGAGATGTGAATTTGCAATTCTTTTTATACTTTTATGTGGAAGTTTATAATCTCACTGGGAGACAGATAAACAATATGTTCTCCTTAGTAGAGAGAAATATCTATTACTCTAAAAGATGTTGCTGATCTCAGAACACGCATCCTCTCGGGGGCAAGACCCTTTAAGGCTCCGGGGGTAGCACACACACACATCTTATCTTTTAAAGTTATAAATAGGCTATTGTGAGAAACTGTTCTAAATTATCTAGATTTTCTATATCAGAGAGGACATACTTCATCTTTCTTAATCAACATGGTCATTTACAAGGAGGGGTCTGTAACCAGCCCCAGCATGAACACCTTCAGACTCCAGTAGATGGATTCTAAACTGATTAGTTGGGAATGAAAAAATCTATAGCAATGCATTATGTAAATACAGGGCATTTAAGATTACCTTGTCTTGAAGAGATAAAATTAGATACTTAGCAGAGAAAGGGGAGGCAGGGAGCAGATTAGAGTTTCAGTTAGACAATATTTTATTATTTCTTATCATTAGCATCTGTCTTTTGCAGTTATAAATTATAAATATTCTACAGGTGTTACATCAAGTTTCCAATTGATTTAAAAAGTCTGATTTATATGGTCACAGTGCAAGTAACATCTGAGGCAGAATATGATTATAAACTGAATGGAATAAATATTTTGGGGAAAATGTATGATTAGTTGAAGTCTCCTGCAGATACAGGTGTTTCTGTATATATATATTTTGAGGCTCATTTGCAAATAAGAAATAAAATCTATGATGAGCTTATTCAACTTGTTTTGAACACTTTCATCTTATAACATTAAAGAGAGGACCTCTGTAGTGGTTTTGTAATGCAGTGATGAAGCTGAACCATTTTGTACAATGCTGTTTCCTAGGTATTTCCGGTTAGGGTAAGCCACAGAAGAGATGCTTGTGGAAGACTGGTAGGGTGGAAATGAAGTCCTAATCATTTTGTAACTCACAAACATGCTGCATATTCGCCAGTTCACACTGTTGAAACTTCAACTGCTCCACCTTTCCCTAAGTCTGCTTTCAGTTTCTCTATTCTTGAGCCAGGTGTGTGTTTAATTCTGAAACCAAGACCCCCAGTTTCTGGAGGATACTTCTGTCATCAACATCAGAGGCAGCAAGAAAAAACATGGGTGTCAGTGTATCTTTGTGGGAATCCAACTCATGCTGGTGAGTTCTAGTTTGCTCCTGTTCTTTCCCACTCTATGTCCATCTTCCCTTCCTGACTACTGGGGACTTCAAGCTCCTTCAGCAGAATTTGAGATCCTGACCTTACATGCCACAGCTTCTACAATCGCAGTATCAAATCCCTTCATTCAAGATATCCTCAACTGAGGGCAATTTTGATCCCCATGGGGATTTGGTGATCTTTGGAGATGTTACTGATTATCATGACAGAAGGGAGGAGGACTCGATGGATGTGGGTCTGAGTGAACTCTGAGAGATGGTGATGAACAGGGAGGCCTGGCATGCTGCGATTCATGGGGTCACAAAGAGTTGGACACAACAGAGCGACTGAACTAAACTGAACTGAAGAAGGGTAGAGAGGGGTGCTAGTTCAAGTACATGGCTAAATATCCCAATATGTGCATGACAGCACCCCATGGACCCCCACCCCTCCACCTAACACACACACATAGAATTATCTGGTCCCAAATGTTAATTTTGGAGGTTGAAAAATCTAGGGTTTTGACTAGATAATTCTTTGTTATGAGGTAGAAGGTGAAGGGGCTGTGGATTTCTGCTTCTCAGATTGAATCTTAACTAACATTTTAATTTTTATTCATTTTTTCAATTTAAAAATTAAAAAAAATTATTTATTTGGCTGCTCTGGGTCTTAGTTGCAGCACATGGGATCTAGTTCCCTGACCAGGGACTGAATCTGTGCCCCCTGAATTGGGAGCTTGGAGTGGGAGCAGTGGACTGCCGGGAAGTCCTCTGGCTAATATTTTATTTTATTTTATTATTATTTTTTTAAGTTCTTACCTATCAATAATTTTTTTAAATTAATTAATTTATTTTTAAAATTTTACTTTACAATACTCTATTGGCTTAGAGAATGGACTTTTGGCTAATATTTTAAAAACTATTTTAGCACTTTGCGTCTTATCAGCATTTTCACTGAAGACCAAAAAGATGAAAATGTTTTTGGCCACAGTTCATGACTTGAGAGAATCTTAGTTTTCTGACCAGAGATTGAGCCAGGGCCCCAGGAGTGAAGGTGCTGAATCCTAACTGCTGGACCACCAGGGAAATCCCAAGAAGATGAAAACTTTATGAACATAGACAACTATCAGTCTCTGGTGATATATTTATCGCTTTAGAGCATGGTCAGATCTTAATCTTTACAAAACATGTACTATAAAGTAAAAGCCACCTAAGTATTTTTCTTAAATTGAGACTTTTTTTTTAAAGCAGCTGTTGGGTTTACAGAGCAGAAAGTAGAATTCCCATATATCCACATCTCCTGTCCAATTGAGTCTTCACTATTATTAACATCTCCGTTAGTGTGGGTAAATTTATCACAATTAACAAACCAATATTTATATGCTACCATATACTACTAAAATTCATAGTTTACATTAGGATTCATTCTGTGTTTGTATTAGTCTGCTCAGCCTTCCATAACCAAATCCCGTATACTGGTTGGCTAAAATACCAGTTTTTATTTGTGCACAGTTCTAGGGGCTTGGAAGTCCAAGATGAATGTCCAGTAGGGTTCCATTTCTGGTGAGAGCTTTTTCTAGCTTATAGGTGGTTGGCTTCTGTTTGTGTGCCTGCATGCCCTTTCCTTGGTGCTTGAGGAGAGAGAGATTCTTGCATTTCTTCTTATAAGGACACTAATCCTATAATACCAGGGCTCCACTCTTAAGACCTCATTTAACCTTAATTACCAACTTATAGGCCCTATCTTCAAAAACAGTCACATTGGGGGCTAGGGTTTGGGGGACACAGTTGAGTTCATAGCAGTGTAGTATAGTTGTAAAGTTTTTGACAAATGTATATATAACATCATGTCCACCATTGTAGTATCATACAGAATAGCTTCATTGTCCTAAAGATCTCCTGTACTTCATCTTTTCATCTCTCCCCTCAAGTCCCTGGCAACCAACTGATCTTTTTATTGTGTTTATAGTTTTCCCTTTTCCAGAACACCACGTAGTTAAAATCATACAATATGCTACCTTTTCAGACTTGTTTCTTTATTTAGCAATATGCATTTAAGTTTCCTCCATAGCTTTTTGTGTCTTGATAGCACATATCCTTTTATTATTTTGTTAATTTATTTTGGCTGCACTGTGTGGCACTGGAATCTTAAGCTCCCCAACAAAAGGTCAAACCTGCATCTCCTGCGTTGAAAGCTGGATCTTAACCACTGGACCACCAGGGAAGTCCTTATCTTCTTTTAGATTAAGATGTATGTTTTCTTTTATTTTTTCCAAGATTTTTTTTGTAATTTAATTAATATATTTATGGCTGTGCTAGGTCTTCACTGCTGCTTGGGCTTTTCTTTAGTTGTGGCGAGTGAGGGCTACTCTCCAGTTGCAGTTTGTGGATTTCTCATTGTGGTGGCTTCTCTTGTTGCAGAGTACTGGGTCTAGGGCATGCTGGGCTCAGAAGTTGTGGCTCCTGGGCTCTAGAGCACAGGCTCAATAGTTGTGGCACATGGGCTTAGTTGTTCTGCCACATGTGGGATCTTCCTGGACCAGGGATCAATCCTGTATCTCTTGCATTGGCAGGCAGATTCTTTGCCACTGAGCCTTCAGAGAAGCCCTTATATTTTCTTATTGTTAAGTTTTAAGAGTTCTTGATATATTCAGAAATAAGTATTTTATCAGATATGTTTTACAAAGATTTTCTCCCAGTCCATGGCTTGTCTTCTCATTCTTTTAAACAGTGTCTTTCACAGAAGTTTTAAATTTTAATTAAGTCCAGGTTCTCATATTTCTTTCATGGGTTCTGCTTTTGGTGTTGTAGCAGAAACTCATTATCAAGCCTGGGGTCACCTGTATTTTCTCTGATGTTGTCTTTAAGAAGTTCCATTCTTTTGTGTTTTATATATATAGGTCTATGATCCATTTTGAATTAATTTTTGTGAAAGATGTAGGGTCTTCTAGATTAATCTTTTTCTTTTTTCTTTTTGGATGTAGATATTCAGTTGTCACAACGTTATTTATATATTAAAAAAAAAACAAAAATAAAAATCAAACCACGTTGTTATGGGCTGAATTTCATCCCTTCCCACCAATTCATATTTTGACACCCTAACTCAGTGCTTTAGAATGTGACCATATACAGAGATTGGGCTTTTAAAAAAGTAACTAAGTTAAAATGGGTTGTTAGAGTGGGCTCTTGTCCAGTACAGTTGCTATCCTTATAAAAAGGGACTATAGACACCACACACATATACAGATCAAGAGGTGACCATATGAAGAAAGAGTCAGAAAGAGGCCATCTGAAAGCCAAGGAGAGAGGCCTCAAAGGAAACCACACCTGCTGATACCATGATCTTGGCCTTCTAGACTCCAGAGCTGTAAAAAATAAATTTCTGTTGTTTAAGCTATCCAGTTTGTGATATTTTGTAATGACAGTCCTAGAAAACTAATACAACCATCATTTGCTCATTGAATTGCTCTTGCTTCTTTGTCAAAGGTCAGTTGTCTATGTGGATCTATTTTTGTGCTCCTTATTCTGTTTCATTGATTGATTTGTCTTTTTTCCCCATTAATCAGAGAAGGCAATGGCGACCCACTCCAGTACTCTTGCCTGGAAAATCCCATGGATGGAGGAGCCTGGTAGGCTGCAGTCCATGTGGTCGCATAGAGTCGGACATGACTGAAGTGACTTAGCAGCAGCCCCGTTAATACCATACTGTCTTAATTACTGCAGTTCTATAGTAAGCCTCTAAAGTAAGGTATTGTCAGTCCTGAGTTTCCTGTGTCTTCTGCATTGGCAGGTGGGTTCTTTAACACTAGTGCCACCTGGGAAGCCCCAGTATATTTCTTTTTCTGAGTGCTAGGTCAGTTTTCATTCTAATACCAAAGAAAGGCAATGTCGAAGAATGTTCAAACTACTGCACAATTGTACTCATCTCATATGGTAGCAAAGTAATGCTCAAAATTCTCCAAGCTAGGCTTCAACAGTATGTGAACCAAGAACTTCCAGATATTCAAGCTGGATTTAGAAAAGGCAGAGGAACCAGAGAACAAATTGCCAACATCCGTTGGATGATAGAAAAAAGCAAGAGAATTCCTGAAAAATATCTGCTTCTGTTTCATTGACTATGGTAAAGCCTTTGTGTGGATAAAGACTTAGGAATACCAGATCATCTCATCTGCCTTCTGAGAAATCTGTATGCTTGTCAAGAAGCAACAATTAGAACCAGACATGGAACAACAGACTGGTTCCAAATTGGGAAAGGAGTATGTGAAGGCGGCATATTATTACCCTGTTTTTTAACTTATATGCAGAGTACAATCATGCGAAATGCTGGGTTGGATGAAGCACAAGCTGGAATCAAGATTGCTGGGAGAAAAATCAATAACCTGATGTGCAGATGACACCACCCTTTTGGCAGAAAGCAAAGAGGAACTAAAGAGCCTCTTGATGAAAGTGAAAGAGAATAGTGAAAAACCTGGCTTAAAATTCAACATTCAAAAAACTTAGATCATGGCATCCAGTCCCATCACTTCATGGCAAATAGAGTGGAAACAATGGAAACAGTGAGAGACTTTATTTTGGGGGGCTCCAAAATCACTACAGATGGTGACTGCAGCCATGAAATTAAAAGACACTTGCTCCTTGGAAGAAAANAATTTTGATCCCCATGGGGATTTGGTGATCTTTGGAGATGTTACTGATTATCATGACAGAAGGGAGGAGGACTCGATGGATGTGGGTCTGAGTGAACTCTGAGAGATGGTGATGAACAGGGAGGCCTGGCATGCTGCGATTCATGGGGTCACAAAGAGTTGGACACAACAGAGCGACTGAACTAAACTGAACTGAAGAAGGGTAGAGAGGGGTGCTAGTTCAAGTACATGGCTAAATATCCCAATATGTGCATGACAGCACCCCATGGACCCCCACCCCTCCACCTAACACACACACATAGAATTATCTGGTCCCAAATGTTAATTTTGGAGGTTGAAAAATCTAGGGTTTTGACTAGATAATTCTTTGTTATGAGGTAGAAGGTGAAGGGGCTGTGGATTTCTGCTTCTCAGATTGAATCTTAACTAACATTTTAATTTTTATTCATTTTTTCAATTTAAAAATTAAAAAAAATTATTTATTTGGCTGCTCTGGGTCTTAGTTGCAGCACATGGGATCTAGTTCCCTGACCAGGGACTGAATCTGTGCCCCCTGAATTGGGAGCTTGGAGTGGGAGCAGTGGACTGCCGGGAAGTCCTCTGGCTAATATTTTATTTTATTTTATTATTATTTTTTTAAGTTCTTACCTATCAATAATTTTTTTAAATTAATTAATTTATTTTTAAAATTTTACTTTACAATACTCTATTGGCTTAGAGAATGGACTTTTGGCTAATATTTTAAAAACTATTTTAGCACTTTGCGTCTTATCAGCATTTTCACTGAAGACCAAAAAGATGAAAATGTTTTTGGCCACAGTTCATGACTTGAGAGAATCTTAGTTTTCTGACCAGAGATTGAGCCAGGGCCCCAGGAGTGAAGGTGCTGAATCCTAACTGCTGGACCACCAGGGAAATCCCAAGAAGATGAAAACTTTATGAACATAGACAACTATCAGTCTCTGGTGATATATTTATCGCTTTAGAGCATGGTCAGATCTTAATCTTTACAAAACATGTACTATAAAGTAAAAGCCACCTAAGTATTTTTCTTAAATTGAGACTTTTTTTTTAAAGCAGCTGTTGGGTTTACAGAGCAGAAAGTAGAATTCCCATATATCCACATCTCCTGTCCAATTGAGTCTTCACTATTATTAACATCTCCGTTAGTGTGGGTAAATTTATCACAATTAACAAACCAATATTTATATGCTACCATATACTACTAAAATTCATAGTTTACATTAGGATTCATTCTGTGTTTGTATTAGTCTGCTCAGCCTTCCATAACCAAATCCCGTATACTGGTTGGCTAAAATACCAGTTTTTATTTGTGCACAGTTCTAGGGGCTTGGAAGTCCAAGATGAATGTCCAGTAGGGTTCCATTTCTGGTGAGAGCTTTTTCTAGCTTATAGGTGGTTGGCTTCTGTTTGTGTGCCTGCATGCCCTTTCCTTGGTGCTTGAGGAGAGAGAGATTCTTGCATTTCTTCTTATAAGGACACTAATCCTATAATACCAGGGCTCCACTCTTAAGACCTCATTTAACCTTAATTACCAACTTATAGGCCCTATCTTCAAAAACAGTCACATTGGGGGCTAGGGTTTGGGGGACACAGTTGAGTTCATAGCAGTGTAGTATAGTTGTAAAGTTTTTGACAAATGTATATATAACATCATGTCCACCATTGTAGTATCATACAGAATAGCTTCATTGTCCTAAAGATCTCCTGTACTTCATCTTTTCATCTCTCCCCTCAAGTCCCTGGCAACCAACTGATCTTTTTATTGTGTTTATAGTTTTCCCTTTTCCAGAACACCACGTAGTTAAAATCATACAATATGCTACCTTTTCAGACTTGTTTCTTTATTTAGCAATATGCATTTAAGTTTCCTCCATAGCTTTTTGTGTCTTGATAGCACATATCCTTTTATTATTTTGTTAATTTATTTTGGCTGCACTGTGTGGCACTGGAATCTTAAGCTCCCCAACAAAAGGTCAAACCTGCATCTCCTGCGTTGAAAGCTGGATCTTAACCACTGGACCACCAGGGAAGTCCTTATCTTCTTTTAGATTAAGATGTATGTTTTCTTTTATTTTTTCCAAGATTTTTTTTGTAATTTAATTAATATATTTATGGCTGTGCTAGGTCTTCACTGCTGCTTGGGCTTTTCTTTAGTTGTGGCGAGTGAGGGCTACTCTCCAGTTGCAGTTTGTGGATTTCTCATTGTGGTGGCTTCTCTTGTTGCAGAGTACTGGGTCTAGGGCATGCTGGGCTCAGAAGTTGTGGCTCCTGGGCTCTAGAGCACAGGCTCAATAGTTGTGGCACATGGGCTTAGTTGTTCTGCCACATGTGGGATCTTCCTGGACCAGGGATCAATCCTGTATCTCTTGCATTGGCAGGCAGATTCTTTGCCACTGAGCCTTCAGAGAAGCCCTTATATTTTCTTATTGTTAAGTTTTAAGAGTTCTTGATATATTCAGAAATAAGTATTTTATCAGATATGTTTTACAAAGATTTTCTCCCAGTCCATGGCTTGTCTTCTCATTCTTTTAAACAGTGTCTTTCACAGAAGTTTTAAATTTTAATTAAGTCCAGGTTCTCATATTTCTTTCATGGGTTCTGCTTTTGGTGTTGTAGCAGAAACTCATTATCAAGCCTGGGGTCACCTGTATTTTCTCTGATGTTGTCTTTAAGAAGTTCCATTCTTTTGTGTTTTATATATATAGGTCTATGATCCATTTTGAATTAATTTTTGTGAAAGATGTAGGGTCTTCTAGATTAATCTTTTTCTTTTTTCTTTTTGGATGTAGATATTCAGTTGTCACAACGTTATTTATATATTAAAAAAAAAACAAAAATAAAAATCAAACCACGTTGTTATGGGCTGAATTTCATCCCTTCCCACCAATTCATATTTTGACACCCTAACTCAGTGCTTTAGAATGTGACCATATACAGAGATTGGGCTTTTAAAAAAGTAACTAAGTTAAAATGGGTTGTTAGAGTGGGCTCTTGTCCAGTACAGTTGCTATCCTTATAAAAAGGGACTATAGACACCACACACATATACAGATCAAGAGGTGACCATATGAAGAAAGAGTCAGAAAGAGGCCATCTGAAAGCCAAGGAGAGAGGCCTCAAAGGAAACCACACCTGCTGATACCATGATCTTGGCCTTCTAGACTCCAGAGCTGTAAAAAATAAATTTCTGTTGTTTAAGCTATCCAGTTTGTGATATTTTGTAATGACAGTCCTAGAAAACTAATACAACCATCATTTGCTCATTGAATTGCTCTTGCTTCTTTGTCAAAGGTCAGTTGTCTATGTGGATCTATTTTTGTGCTCCTTATTCTGTTTCATTGATTGATTTGTCTTTTTTCCCCATTAATCAGAGAAGGCAATGGCGACCCACTCCAGTACTCTTGCCTGGAAAATCCCATGGATGGAGGAGCCTGGTAGGCTGCAGTCCATGTGGTCGCATAGAGTCGGACATGACTGAAGTGACTTAGCAGCAGCCCCGTTAATACCATACTGTCTTAATTACTGCAGTTCTATAGTAAGCCTCTAAAGTAAGGTATTGTCAGTCCTGAGTTTCCTGTGTCTTCTGCATTGGCAGGTGGGTTCTTTAACACTAGTGCCACCTGGGAAGCCCCAGTATATTTCTTTTTCTGAGTGCTAGGTCAGTTTTCATTCTAATACCAAAGAAAGGCAATGTCGAAGAATGTTCAAACTACTGCACAATTGTACTCATCTCATATGGTAGCAAAGTAATGCTCAAAATTCTCCAAGCTAGGCTTCAACAGTATGTGAACCAAGAACTTCCAGATATTCAAGCTGGATTTAGAAAAGGCAGAGGAACCAGAGAACAAATTGCCAACATCCGTTGGATGATAGAAAAAAGCAAGAGAATTCCTGAAAAATATCTGCTTCTGTTTCATTGACTATGGTAAAGCCTTTGTGTGGATAAAGACTTAGGAATACCAGATCATCTCATCTGCCTTCTGAGAAATCTGTATGCTTGTCAAGAAGCAACAATTAGAACCAGACATGGAACAACAGACTGGTTCCAAATTGGGAAAGGAGTATGTGAAGGCGGCATATTATTACCCTGTTTTTTAACTTATATGCAGAGTACAATCATGCGAAATGCTGGGTTGGATGAAGCACAAGCTGGAATCAAGATTGCTGGGAGAAAAATCAATAACCTGATGTGCAGATGACACCACCCTTTTGGCAGAAAGCAAAGAGGAACTAAAGAGCCTCTTGATGAAAGTGAAAGAGAATAGTGAAAAACCTGGCTTAAAATTCAACATTCAAAAAACTTAGATCATGGCATCCAGTCCCATCACTTCATGGCAAATAGAGTGGAAACAATGGAAACAGTGAGAGACTTTATTTTGGGGGGCTCCAAAATCACTACAGATGGTGACTGCAGCCATGAAATTAAAAGACACTTGCTCCTTGGAAGAAAAGCTATGACCAACCTAGATAGCATGTTAAAAAGCAGAGACATTACCTACAAAGATCTATCTAGTTGAACCTCTGGTTTTCCCAGTAGTCATGTATGGATGTGAGAGCTGGACCAGAAAGAAGGCTTAGTGCTCAAGAATTGATGCTTTTGAACTGTGGTGTTGGAGAATACTCTTGAGAGATGCTTGCACTGCAAGGAGATCCAACCAGTCAATCCCAAAGGAAATCAGTCCTGAATATTCATTGGAAGGACTGATGCTGAAGCTGAAGCTCCAATACTTTGGTCACCTCAAGTGAAGAACTGACTCATTGGAAAAGACCTTGATGCTGGGAAAGATTGACAGGAGAAGGGGATGACAGAGGATGAAATGGTTTGATGGCCTCAGTGACTTGATGGACATGAGTTTGAGCAGGCACCAGGAGTTGGTGATAGTCAGGGAAGCCTGGCATGCTGCAGCCCATGGGGTCGCAAAGAGTTGGACACAACTCAGCGACTGAACTGAGTACAAATGATGTTGTGTTTTTAATTTTAAATTACAGTTTTTCATTGCTGGCATTTAGGAAAGCAATTGACATATGTTAGTTTTCTTTGGGGACAAGCAGTTGATAAGGAAAAAGAAATGCTCTGGGTTTATTTCAAAATGGTTAATTTTTTCCTTCCCCTGCCACAAGCGCAAGTGGAGTTTTTCTCTGATCTTTACCCTAAGAATGTGGGAGGGCTCCTGGAGGTAAAACTCACAAAATGTGAGGTTTCCCTTGAAACTTGGCACCCTGGAGTTTTCCTCTCTTAAGTCAACCCAAACTCAGTAACCAGAAGTTAGTGAGTTGGCCTGTAAGTGGTGCTTCCAGGCGCTGGCAGCAACTTCTGTTCCAGTAAGCTATGATTCTCTGTTTCTCCAGTTTTCAGGGCAGTGGTTTGCCCTATCATCTTAGTTCTCCGGTGGATCAAGCAAAGTTGTTGATTTTCACTTTGTTCAGTTTTTTTTTTTCTTTTCAGATGGAAGGATGGGCTTTATAATTTCCAAGCTCTTTACATGTTGTGCTGGAAACTAGAAGGCTCACACTATTTTATAAAATATCAGGCACCTCAGGAGAGAACAAGATGGTGGAGGAGTAGGTGGATGTGGAGTACATCTCTCTCCACGGATACATCAGGAATACATCTTCAGATACAGAAGTGCGTGCAGAATACCAGCTGAGAGTGGACAGGAGGACCTGACCAGTGGTAAGTAATATATGCTGCTGCTGCTGCTGCTAAGTCACTTCAGTCGTGTCTGACTCTGTGTGACCCCATAGATGACAGCCCACCAGGCTCCACCGTCCCTGGGATTCTCCAGGAAGAACACTGGAGTGGGTTGCCATTTCCTTCTCCAGTGCATGAAAGTGAAAATTGAAAGTGAAGTCAGTCCTGTCCGACTCCTAGCGACCCCATGGACTGCAGCCTACCAGGCTTCTCCGTCCATGGGATTTTCTAGGCAAGAGTACTGGAGTGGGTTGCCATTGCCTTCTCCAAAAGAATATATAGAACCATGCAAAACTCAGTATAATGAAGGAACTAGGGGGAAAAACAGGAGTGTTAGTAGGACTTGACCTGCCCTCTGCTGGTGAGGGAACTGAAGCAGGGGTCTGATCCCCACACTGGGGCAATTGTCTGAGTCAGAAGAGAAACATTTAAGGCTGAGAGTGAAACAGCTGACCTGTGGCAGCCTAAATGGAATGAGACCCAGACAGTCCTTGCCGCAGCCATACATACCCCGACAGGGATGTAGGTCCCCTGGAAGGTGCAGTGGTTGGGAGCTGGAGTTTAGGGATTGTGGAGCAATCTCAAGGCGAGGGCTGCTGTTGACTGCAGAGAGATGGATCGAGGGGATGTGTGGAGGAGGTTGTGGTGGGAAAGCCAGGCAGCCATGGAAGCAAGGTGATACTGCTGAGTCACGCCTAGGATGTGGAGATATCACCATAGCCTCTCTCTCCCCATATGCCTGCATCAGCAGCTGAACAATAGAGAGGCTGTCCCATCAAACACCTGACACACTGAACTACAGAGTAGGACCCCAGCCATGGGACTCCCTATGTGCTTGATGTGCCAAAAGGGAAAAGGAGCCCTGTGAGTGCCTGAATGGGCAGAGCCTGGAGAAAGACTGGCCAAAGAGGCATTCTGATCACCAGCTACAAAAGGCTCAAAAAAAGACTCTGATATGGCCATAACTCCTGTGGCAGAGACAGTCCATGTCCCTGCACACTTGGCACCACCAGGGTCCTCACAAGCCAAGCAGCTGCACCACCTTCACACCCAACTCTCACTGGGGCAGAGCTGCCACAGGCCAAAAGGTCTTGTGTCTGTGCATGCAGGGTTGCTTCGGTTGTGTCCAACTCTTTGCAAACCTGTAGACTGTGGCCTGTCAGGGAAAGAGGTTCTCCAGGCAAGAATACTGGAGAGTATCGGCCAATCCGGTTGCCATACCCTTCTAGAGCACTATATTTCCACTGCCCTAGCCACCAACTCCCCTGAGTCCCTGGTGCTGCTAGAACCCCTGCAACCCAAGCAGCTGCACCACCTCCACACCTGGCCCTCACAGGGGCAAACCCAAGTCCTCCAGGGCAGCCTCAGGAGCAAACCCCAGGATGACCCACTTGGGGAGGTGGAAATAAACCCACAATTGAAACCCAGGGGCAGTGTAGCTGTGGAAGAAGACAGAAAACCTTCCCACCAGCTGTACAAGCTGCAGATTAAATCCACATGATCAACTAGGCAGACTCTGTGTCTATGGAATATATAAAAGGTCATTGAAAGCCCCCACAAAAGAAAATACTCTAGTTCTGATAGCTGTGGATATTGGAGGCAAGAACACACAGGAGTAGGACCAGATCAAAATCTGAGCAGTTCCCACAGCAGGTCCAGAGATCAGCACAGTGTTAGAGGGCATCCTAGGGAGGTGAGGTGGACTGTGACTCCCAAAGAGGGAAAGGACTCTGACAGCAGTGACTCAAGAAGAACATTTATTATTCTTATGTTTTGACTTGTTCTGTAGATTCCTTTGGATTCCCCCCCCACCCCATGTTGTAGTTGTTGATTTTATTGGCACTATGATATCTGATTAAGCTTTTGAGCTTATTCCCCTCAGTCACAATTTTTATTGTTGTTATAAACCTCTGCCTCAATGTTGGGCTTTTGCAGTTCTGTCAAGTTTTTCTTTTCTCTTTAAAACATTTTTAAAACCTATTATTATTTTTCTACATTTATTCCTTTGGCTTTCCTACTGTTCTTTTCCCCTTGCAGTTAATCTTTAATGTATGTAAGTCTTCATCTACCTCTATTTAACCTTGCATATCTAGTCTTTCTTTCCTTTCCTCTCAACATATTTGTTAGCTTTGTTTTTGTTGCTTTATTCCCCACTTGGCACCTTGGTTTAGTTTTGCTTTCCAGTTTGGCCTTTAGTTAGTTTTGCTCTTAACTGGTAAATAACACCAGTTATCATAATTTTTGATGTCCTTTGTTTGCCAGGTCAGCCTACTGTAGTTTATTTTTGTTGGAGTGTTTTCACTTTGCTCATGGGTGTATATGTATATGTGTATATTTCATTATTTTAATTTGCCTGATTTTGTAACTGCCATTTGTCTGGAGTTCATCTTTGGTTTCTCATTTATGGATATTTGTTTTAATCTTACTTAATGCCATAAAAAACCACCTATGGAATCTTTGTTCCTGACCGGAGATCAAGCCCTGAGTCTTTGGAGTGGGAGCACTGACTCCAAGACCCTAGACTACCAGGGAACTAACTCTAGGGAGAATCAAATAGTGAGAACTCACACAAAGGAAACCACTTGAATATAAGACGCAGCATAGTGTCACCCAACCACTGGGAGCACCCTGTGCAGGGCGCCTCATCTAAACAACAAACAAAAACACAAACCCAGTCATCAGCAGACAGCATTACCACCCCACTCAGCCTTGCCCATCAGAGGAAAAGCAAGCAAACAAAGAAAAACTCAGCACAAATATCACGCTATATGAAGCTTACACAAAGCACTGGGCCAACCTTAGGGAGGCAGAAACCGAAAGGAAGAAAGAATTCAACCTTGAAGCCTGGAAAAAGGAGATCTCAAACACAACAAGCTAAAAAAAAAAAGAAAAGGCAGAGAAATACTGCACAAATGAAGAAACAAACTAGAAACACAAAAGTCCAAATAAATGAAGAAGAAATAGGCAAACTGCCTGAAAAAGAATTCAGAATAATGATGGTAAAGGTGATTAAAAAAACACAACAACCTTGAAAACAAAATGGAGCAAATGCAAGAATCAATTAACAAAGATCTAGAATAATGAAAGAATAAACATACAGAGACAAACAACACAATTACTGAAATTAAAAATGCTCTAGAAGGAATCAATAGCAGAATATCTGAAGCAGAACAAAACAGTGAGCAGGAAGATAAAATGGTGGAAATAACTTCTGAAGGGCAGAATAAAGTAAAAAGAATGAAAAGAACTGAGGATAGTCTCAGAGACCTCTGGGACAATATCAAATACACCAACATTCGAATTAAAGGAGTCCCAGAAGAAGAAGAGAAAAAGAAAGGGTATGAGAAAATTTTTGGAGATTATAGTTGAAAATTTCTCAACACGGAAAAGGAAATAGTCAATCAAGTCCAAGAGGCAGAAAGAGTCCCATATAGGATAAACCTAAGGAGAAATATGCCAAGACACATACTAACCAAACTAACAAAGAGTAAACACAAAGAAAGAATGTTAAAAGCAGCAAGAAAGAAGCAGCAAGTAACAAACAAGGGAAACTCCATATGCTTAACAGCTGATCTTTTAGCAGAAACTCTACAGGCCAGAAGGGAATGGCTGCTGCTGCTGCTAAGTCGTTTCAATCATGTCCGACTCTGTGCGACCCCATAGACGGCAACCCACCAGGCTCCTCCCTCCCTGGGACTCTCCAGGCAAAAACACTGGAGTGGGTTGCCATTTCCTTCTCCAATGCATGAAAGTGAAAAGTGAAAGTGAAGTCAATGAGTCGTGTCCAACTCTCAGCGACCCCATGGACTGCAGCCTACCAGGCTCCTCCATCCATGGGAGTTTCCAGGCAAGAGTACTGGAGAGGGAATGACAGGATATGTTTAAAGTACTGAAAGGGAAAAATCTACAAGCAAGATTACTGTAGCTGGCAAAGATCTCATTCAAAACTGATGGAGAAATAAAAAGCTTTTCAGACAAGCAAAGTTAAGAGAATTCAGTACCATCAAACCAGCTTTACAACAATTGTTAAAGGGACTTATATAGTCAAGAAACACAAGAGAAGAAAATATTTACAAAATCAACCTTAAACAGTTAAGAAAANACCCCATGGACTGCAGCCTACCAGGCTCCTCCATCCATGGGAGTTTCCAGGCAAGAGTACTGGAGAGGGAATGACAGGATATGTTTAAAGTACTGAAAGGGAAAAATCTACAAGCAAGATTACTGTAGCTGGCAAAGATCTCATTCAAAACTGATGGAGAAATAAAAAGCTTTTCAGACAAGCAAAGTTAAGAGAATTCAGTACCATCAAACCAGCTTTACAACAATTGTTAAAGGGACTTATATAGTCAAGAAACACAAGAGAAGAAAATATTTACAAAATCAACCTTAAACAGTTAAGAAAATGGCAATAGAAGCATATATATCAATAATTACTTTAAATATAAATGGATTACATTCTCCAACCAAAAGACACAGACTGGCTGAATGGATAGAACACCAAGACCCATATATATGCTGTCTACAAGAAACTTCAGACATAAAGACACATATAGACTGAGAGTGAGAGGATAGAAAAATATATTCCACGCAAATGGGAGGCAAAAGAAAGCTGGAGTAGTGATCCTCATATCAGACAAAATAGATTTTAAAATAAAGAAGATTATAAGAGATAAGGAAGAATACTACATAATAATCAAGGGGTCAATCCAAGAGGAAGGCATAACAATTGTAAATATCTATTCACCCCACATAGAAGCACCTCAATACATAAGACAAACACGAATAGACATAAAAGGATAAACTGAAAGTAGCACAATAATAATAGGAGACTTTAGCACCCCACTCACACCAATGGACACATCAGCAAAACAGAAAATTAATAAAGAAACAGAAGTCTTAAGTGATATATTAGATGAGATGGATCTCAGTGATAATTCAGGACTTTCCATCCAAATGCAGAAAGATACACCTTCTTCTCAAGTGCACATGGAACATTCTCCAGGATAGATCACATCTTGCGTCACAAATCAAACCTCAGTAAATTTAAGAAAATTGAAATCATATCAAGCATCTTCTCTGACCACAATGNAAATGCAGAAAGATACACCTTCTTCTCAAGTGCACATGGAACATTCTCCAGGATAGATCACATCTTGCGTCACAAATCAAACCTCAGTAAATTTAAGAAAATTGAAATCATATCAAGCATCTTCTCTGACCACAATGCTATAAGACTAGATATTAATTATAAGAAAAAGACTGTAAGAAACGCAATTACATGGAAATTAAACAACATGTTTCTAAATAACCAACAGGTTACCTAAGAAGTCAAAAGGGAAATCTAAATATTTCTACAACAAATGACAATGAAAACATGACAACTCTAAACCTATGGGATGCATCAAAAGCATTTCTAGGAGGGAAGTTTATAGCAATACAACCCTACCCCAAAAAACAAGAAAAACATTGAATAGACAACCTAATTTCATACCTAAAACAACTGGAAAAAGAAGAACAAAAAGCCCAAAATTAGTAGAAGGAAAGAAATCATAAACATTCAAGAAGAAATAAATGAAAAAGAAATGAAAGAAACAGCAGTAAAGATTTATAAAACTAAGAGCTGGTTCTTTCAGAAGATAAACAAAATTGACAAACCTTTAGCCAGACTGTGGAAAATTCTGAAAGAGATGGGAATACCAGATCACCTGACCTTCCTCTTGAGAAACCTGTATGCAGGTCAGGAAGCATCAGTTAGAACTGGACATGGAACAACAGACTGGTTNTCAGGTTGTCTGGTATTCCCATCTCTTTCAGAATTTTCCACAGTTTATTGTGATCCACACAGTCAAAGGCTTTGGTATAGTCAATAAAGCAGAAATAGATTAGAGAAATGCAAATCAAAACCACAATGATATATCACCTCACACTGGTCAGAATGCCCATCATCAAAAAGTCTATAAAGAGTAAATGTTGGAGAGGGTGTGGAGAAAAGGGAATGGTCTTGCACTGTTGGTGCGAATGTAAACTGATACAGCCACCATGGAAGATGGTATGGAGATTCCTTAAAAAACTAGGACCCAGCAATCCCTCTCCTATGCATATACCCTGAGGAAACCAAAATTGAAAAAGACACATGTATCCCATTGTTCATAGAAGCACTATTTACAATAGCTAGAACATGGAAGCACCCTAGATGTCCATGTACAGATGAATGGCTAAAGAAGTTGTGGTATATATACACAATGGAATATTACTCAGTCATAATAACGGACACATTTGAGTCAGTTCTGAAGAGGTGGATGAACCTAGAACCTATTATATAGAGTGAAGTGAGTTAGAAAGAGAAAGATAAATATTGTATTCTAAGGCCATATATATGGAATCTAGAAGAATGGTACTGAAGAACTTATTTATAGGGCAGCAATGGAGAAACAGACAGAGAATAGACTTATAGACATGGGAGAGGGGAGGAGAGGGCGAGATGTATGGAGTAACATGGAAACTTACATTACCATATGTAAAATAGGTAGCCAATGGGAATTTGCTATATGGTTCAGGAAACTCAAACACAGGCTGTGTATCAACCTAGAGAGGTGAGATGGGGAGGGAGATGGGAGGGAGGTTCAAAAGGGAGGGGATATATGTATACTTATGGCTGATTAATGTTGAGGTTTGACAGAAAATAACAAAATTCTGTAAAACAATTATCCTTCAATAAAAAAATAAATTAAAAGGAAAAAAGTATCAGGCACTTCAAATGTTATAAAAATAACTCATTAGTAGCATTATATTGAACAATACAGAGATTTTGAATGTATCATTTTATTTTATGTGCTTATTAAAGAAAATTCAGCTCTGTTAGAAAGATAAAGTGATTAAAAAAGCCTTTCGTTAGTCCCGTCACCTGCCACGATCCCTGCTCAGTTCAGTTCAGTTGTTCAGTTGTGTCCGACTCTGTGATCCTGTGGGATGCAGCACACCAGGCTTCCCTGTCCATTATCAACTCCCAGAACTTGCTTAAACTCATGTCCATCCAATCGGTGATGCCATCCAACGATCTCATCCTCTGTCATCACCTTCTCCTCTTGCTTTCAATCTTTCCCAGTATCAGGGTCTTTCCCAATGAGTCAGTTCTTCACACCAGGTGGCCAAAGTATTGGAATTTCAGCCTCAGCCTCAGTCCTTCCAATGAATATTCAGGACTGATTTCCTTTAGGATTGACTGATTTGATCTCCTTGCAGTCCAAGGGACCCTCAAGAGTCTTCTCCAACACCACAATTCCAAAACATCAATCCTTCAGCACTCAGCCTTCTTTATAGTCCAACTCTCACACCCCTACATGACTACTGTAAAAACTTTCTCGTAAATATCTCCTTCCCTTCTCCCTCCCTTCCTCTTCCTCTTTAGATTTTGTAAAGTGTCTATAATCTGTTATTCCTTGAGCTAAATGCAGGTTCTTTGGTGTTTCTTGCACCTGTATCATTTTGTGCTTGTGTGTGTGGGATGAACTCGGTTCTCCCAGCCATTTTCTTCTGCTTCAACTAGTACTGGTTCAGTTTCACAGTGCCTTGTGCTGTCATCTTTTTTCCCTTGGAACAAAAGAGATTCTACTTTTAGAGATACACAGGAAGACAGATATCACCTGGTAATACTTACTGATGAGATAGTCATCCAAGCTTCTTTTACTAATGTTGTTCTTTAGATTGTCACAAACTGAAAATATAAACATAAATTTATAGACATTCCAATATACTCTTTGGTATTAGTTTGAAAAAAGAAACTTTAAAAGATATGTTCAATTAGATGCCTGTTTTGGCCTTAATTTTTCAAAAAAATTTCACACCCATAGAATGTCCAGCTTTGTGTAGTAAAATTTTATGTAGTGATTAGTAAAACCACTTCCTAATGGACCTTCCAGAGAAAAGTATTTGTGAAGTGTACACGAGGAAATACTGACTAAAATGCCTAATTGTGTGGGTATAAATTCATCATGTGGATAGAAAATCTGTATACTTTATCATAAATACAATTCTCTATCTTAGATTCCAGTTGTAATATTTGCTGAGTAAATTCTGAACCTTTAACAACACTCTCCTGACTTGTTTTACATTGGGGAAATCTTTACATTACTAGGAACTGAGAAAGGGAAAAAGAACAGCTCCTGTCATTCCGAAGCTGGTTTGGCACTCATAACTAGACTGTATTATTCTCTTGTGAGACATAAAGGATCTCATAGAACACCAACCTCAGACGAGATCACTCTGAGACCATGATAAAATGAGACAGAGCAAGGATACTTCACAGCTTTGTCTAACCACAGACCTAAGGTCACTGTGCCACCCATGAAACACCCCTCTCAGCCAAAATGAATGACTGCTACTTCTTTACTAACTACAGCTTTATCCTGTGCTATTCTCTTTTCCCCAAAATAAGATTGATGGAGAGGCTTAATCATAGACTCTCCCCCCAAGTCATGGAATTGAAGTCCAAATTCTATAACTGGTTCTTTCTACCACTCTCCTACTAAGACACCTTAATGATTCCCCATGATGCATATTCTTCCTTTCTGCACCAAGAATAAACCCAACTTGTGAAACTACAGTTGTGTTCCCAAGGGTTCTTGGGCTGTAGGATATTGACAGAACATACAAATAAATTAGTTTGTTCAGTAAACATTAATTAAGTTTATAGTACGTGCTTCCAAACTGCTTGAATATTTTGGTTTAAATTTTTTGAGAATATGATGAAAGTTACCGACTTTCTTATAGGAAAGGTGCACATTCATTTAAAAATTCACACAGTTTCAGAGGTTCACAGACCTTTTTGATTAAGAGTTTGGATCTAGTCATTAAGAATAAGATACACTCTTGCTCTTAAGGAGTTCAGGATCAGCACAAGGGAGAAAATGACATATTTCTTTAAATAGAAATGATAGGCAAGTGAAAAATGTAGAACCTGAGTTATGACCAGGGTAAGGTTAATCCTGGAAGATTATTTTCCTTCTGAATATTTTAAATATTACATAAATTTATTATCAATTTGTGGCAATAACACATTATTTCTTTTTTCTTCTTTTTTGTATTTACTTTTATTTATTCGTTGGTTTGTGCCAAGTTTTAGTTGCAGCATATGGGATCTAGTTCTCCAACCAGGGATTGAACCTGGGCCCCCTGCATTGGGAGCGGGGATAGGGAGGGAAGTCCTGGTAACACATTATTTCTGACAGAGAGGTTGGAAATTAAAGAGGGAGAGAGTGAGAGTTGTAAAATGTGTAATTCACATCATACTCTTTCCAAATGAAACAGGATAGTTTCTTTCTTCCCATTTATAAAGTGTCTCATTCAACCACTTGATACAGAATCTGATAAGGTGAGGGAATTATTTTCTTATGACAGAAGCATTTCTGTTCCCTGGGGGCCTGGTGGTTAGGATTTCAGGTTCAGTCCCTGTTTGGGGAACTGACCAAACTACGGAGAGATTGAAAATCATATATCTTTTCCCACAGTCCTGGGTTTTGAGGTCAAACCCTGAAGGTCTGAAATCTCCTTGGAGGCAAGACCTGTATCTTATTTAGCTCTGTACATGCAGAAAAGATACTCAACAAATATTTGTTAAAGACAAGTGTCATCTCAGAGATCAGTACTTTCGATTCTCCTCTCTACTCCTATCTCCATCCCCCACTCCATTGATCCAGATCCTAAGACTGCCTTTCTGCTGATTTTACCAAGTCAGTTGTTTCCTTTCCTTTGGTCTACTGGAGTTCTATTCTGAACCCCTTTTCAGTTTAACTGTTAGGAAGACCTTAGTTCTAATCAACTCCTCATCAGGCTGAACTCTATTCTTGAGGACCTTCCAGAATATTTATATATCACGAGGAAATTGTAAGAGCCTGACATTGGATGGGCATAACAGAAACATTAGCATTTCCTGCTGCTAAAGCCTCTTCTAACTCCTGAGTTTAATCTTTCCCTTGGATTCCAATGTCATTGGCTTAGACCATCCAATTCCACTACCTCTAAGATCAGGACTAAACTTATGCCACTCCAGGCCTTCTTTCCAGGGCCCACTTGCACAGCCAGGTCAGGAACTGACTCTGCCTACTATTCTTCTCACCCCGGCAGTCTAAGATTCTGGTTCTGACTCTTCTCTGAAGGGTTAGACCTAGGTTGCTGATGGCCTCTCAGATCTCACATCAATTATTTTAAAATAAAATTTTAATTTCAGAATAATTTTAGGTTTACAGAAAATTTGCTGCTTTAATTTTTAGGCTGCTGCACCAAATTACAACAAACCTAGTGGGTTACAACAACAAAAACTTATTTCATAGTTTTAGGGGCCAGAAGTCCAAAATCAAGGAGCCATGCTTTCTTGAAGGCTTGAAGGCTCTGAGGAAAACCCCTCTTTGCTTCTTTCAGCTTCTAGCAGCTCCTGACATTTCTTGGTTTGTGGCAGTGTGACTATTGATACAATCTCTGTCTCTGACCTCACATGTATTATCTCTTTATTCTCCATTTTCTCTTTTTTCTTCTTGTAAAAACACCAGTCATGGCATTTAGGGCCTACTCTAAACCTAGAATGACCTCATCTTAAGGTCTTTATTTACATCTGTGAAGACTCTACTTCCAAACAGCGTCACATTATGAGGTTCTTGGTGGACCTGAGTTCTTGAGGGGATACTATTCAACCCACTACTATTGCAGAGATGGTGTAGGGAGTTCCTGTATACCTTTGACCCTCACATCAGCTTTTCTATTTTTTTTTTTAACTTTTCTTCCTGGGCATATACCCAGAGAACATCATAATTCCAAAAGATACATGCACTCCAATGTTTATTGCATCACTATTTACAATAGCTAGGACATGGGAGCAACTTAAATGTCCATCGATAGAGGAACGGATAAAGAGGATGTGGCACATATTACATAGTTGAATATTACTCAGCCCAAAAAAGGAACGAAATTGTGCCATTCGCAGAGAAGCGGATGGACTTAGAGGCTGTCATACAGAGTGAAGTAAGTCAGAGAGAATAGCAAATTTCATATATTAAAGCATGTGTGTGGAATCTAGAAAAATGATACAGGTGAACCTATTTGCAAATCAACTTTTAATCTGAAGTGGACACTTCCTGAAACCAGGCAGACCAAGTGAATCTCTGTATCGTAGGGGGTTCATGCAATGAATGTGTGTCACATCTTTTGGTACCCATTCCTTTTAGGCACCCGACAGAGTGATTTCTCTCTGAGGTTCCACTGTATCAGAGGTGCAATAGAAAGAGCAGTTTCAAGCTGCTGCTCTGCGGGGAAGCTGAAAATGCTATTTTCATTTTTACTCTCTGAGAATCTATCCTTGGTGTTAGTGTTTTAAGTTAATGTTTTATTTTGAGATAATTGTTGATTCATATTAAACATGTAGTTGAAATATACAGTAGAGTGAGACCCTTTGTACCTTTTCCCTAGTTTTCCCAATGTAACTTCTTGCAAAACTACAGTATAATATTATAGTCAAGGTACTGACATTAATAGAGTCTATGATATTACTCAGATTTCCCCAGTTTTTCTTGTTCAGTGAGCCCTCCATATTCCTCCATATTGCCGTGTTCTGTGTCCCCAGATTCAATCAACTGTGCATCTGCAGTTGGTTGAATCCCTGGATACTGAAGTAGCTGATAGAGAGGGCCCACTCTGATTAGAGTTCAGGGCAGAAAGTAGCAAATTTTCATAGGGAAGGTGGATGTGAAACTCAGTGTCCAAAGGCAGAGGTTAGTAGCATTCAGTGAGATCAAGAAAATCTGCAGAGAAGAAGTGAAATCTGACTTGGGTTTATACAGAGGGGGAATGTTAGAGATGGAGAGGAAAAGACATTCTAAGCAGCGGGGTATTGTATGCAGAGTTCTAGAGATGGAAAGCTTAGAGTACAGAAGAGGAAAATGTTTTTAAAAATATTTATTTATTTAGGCTGCACCAGGTCTTAGTTATAGCATATGGAATCTTTCAGTTGTGGCAGAATCCACAGGACTGGGTAACTAATTGTTCTGTTCCTTCAAGTTTTCTGTTTGAGCATTTATTTCACTGCTAATTGCTGTTAACTGTCACATTAATTTTACTGATTGCAATTATTTGAATATTTGATAGAAGTTATTGTATTAATGATCACAATTTTATAATCAGTTTTGTCATGGCTCTTAAAAGCTAAGTAGCAGATGCCTGCTTTCAGAGGATGATAATGGATCACCACATGCCAGATCTAATTATGAGCTTAGAATTGCTCTCATACTGTACATTTACAAGGACAGTACTCCCTCAGGATGCTATTTAAAATACATGCAGCCAAATTCCACCCTTAGCTGAAACCATGAGTCTTTTGAACTGTGAACACCTGTCAATTGGCAGAATTGAAATCCCATCAAATACAGCAGAAGCATTTCCATCCATTCTATATTTTTTTCCATAAGAAATACATTTATATATATTATACTAACTGCACAAGAGCATAGATCTGTGTTTGTTTGTGTGTGTCTATTTGGATGGACATAAGTACTGATTTGTTTATTGTTAGCAAAGGATGTGTAGTAACCTCTGATAATGTGTTATTGCTAGATATTGAGAGATCTGGTGTATACAAACAAATCTTAATAAATCATGTCATGAAAGAGGCTCTATTCCTTTGAAACTCTTCTTGGTTTCTTCACAGATAAAAGTCCAGTGAGTTGTCAGCATTTTGAAAAGAGAGTAATGAATCATAAATACATTAAAGCAATTGTGGCTTTATTTAGTGTATACTAAATTTGATGCATATGTTAATTCTGATGACCTAGTTAGTTAATATAGAAGCTAATATGAAAATTCCAGTACTTGGATTAATACATAGATGTTCTATTTGAGTAAATGAAAATTATTATGCTTTCATCTGAGATTTGGATTTTAGATCTTTGTGGTTGCCAGTGCAAACTCGAGTCAGAATGCATGGGTTTGATGCAGACCCCAACACTCTCTCTTTTTTTTCAACACTCTCTCTTGCTGTGTGATTTAAGTAATGCCCTCAACTTCTTTGTGCTTTAATTTCCTCATCTGAAAAATGGGATGATAATTGTACCTATCTATCAGAATCATAAAGAATGAAATGAATTAATTTGTGTAAGGCCTAACACAAAGTGAACACTTAATAGATGTTAGCTATTATTATTAATATCAGATACACAGTATGTATTGCTATCAAAGTTAAATTTAATACATGTAATTACTAAATTATGATTCAGAAATTCATGTACTTGTGTAACTGCAGTATCAGATAGATGTAACAGTTCTTTTCCAAATCCATCCATAGTATTTTCAGCCTTGAGGAACACAGAACATCATGTCTTTCTTTAAACTATGTGAGTATCCCACTTATTTTAAATAGTAAATAAACAATTATGCAGGTCATTAACCTGGTCTGAATATCTATTGTAAATGTAATAGGTAAATAATATGTAAAATGCTGGATTGGTGAATAATGATATATTCAATTTTTGTTTGTCATATTTACTTTGTAGCCAACTACGATAAGCAATGACATCAACTGCATCTCAATGATTTGAAAGACTTAATAAAATCCATTGTTTTAATGAGCACAACTTAATGATTAGTCCTAAATTTTTAATATTTGCCTTAACCTCTGAGAATAAAAAGTACAATACAGAGGAAAGAAAATTTTCCCTTTTCCCTTCAATTATATCTTCCTTATATTTAAAAAAATAAAAAGAAAACCCAAAACAGAAACAAGAAGACAAGCAAACACATTGCTCATCCAGTGAAAACTATTTGCCATTACCAGACAATTTTAGCTTTTTTTTCCCCTTGAGTAGAAATTTCTCAAGTGAGTGGCTTGTGTATCTTGAACACTTTAAATATACTTGAACTCATTTACACTATGTTTTCTTTTTAATCAGTTTTCACTGCTATACTGGGTCAGCACTCAATGAAAATGACTGTGTTCTCTTGCTTTTCAAATCCTTGGCTGTATCCTCATTCTCCTCTGAATTCTTCTTAATAATTATGGGTATTCCTTATGCTGGCATTTGGGTCTCACCTCTTCATTTATTTTATTTTTTCTTACTAGATTATTCTTTTCAAGGCCTTAGCTGTATTTTTTACTTTAATTATGTGGTTGCAAGCCACATTCTTTGCCATTAGCTCTGACTTTTCCATTACCTCTGAAATATCTTAGGGTTGCCATAACAAAATACCACGAATTGAGTGGTTTAAAACATGAGAAGTGTACTCTCTCACACGTCTGGAGGCCACAAGTCTGAAATCAAGATGCCAGTGGAGCTTCAGTCCCTCCAGAGTTCCAGAGGATACGCCTTCCTTGTCTCTTCCAGTATCCTTTGGCTTCCTTGGTTTGTGGCTACATCACTCCAGTCTCTGCCTTTGTCTCGCATTGCCTTCTTCCCTGTGTCTGTGTTCTCCTCTTCTGTCTCCTTTGCGTGTCTCTCTCCTAAAAAGACATCTATCACTGGATTTAGGGCCCACTTGATAGTCCAGGATGTTGCTTAATCTCGAGATACTTAACTTAAATGACATATGTAAAGGCTCTTTTTTCCAAAGAAGGTGACTCACAGGTCCTGGGAATTAGGATGTGGACATTTCTTTTCGAGGATTCTCATTCAGGCAACCACACCAGCTGTAAGAAAAACACTCCATAGTCCAATGACAAATAATAACTGAGACCAGACCTAGGTGGTGGACAGCAGATGAGATGGAGTGGAAACCAAGCATACGTGTCCTTACTGACACGGCCCGCCCTTTGTCAGTGCTAGCTTCTGTTGACACGAGGTCATGCAGACCCACTGTTGCCAATTCTTCTGATAACTCCAGAGGAGCTCAAAATATAGATGTTCATGTGTTGGTAACTAATTAAAACTTTAAAAGCACGCTTAGTAGGTAACACTGTGGGGAAAACAAATCTGCCTGTGGGTCAGATCTAGCAAAGCTGTCACTTGTGACCTCTTGTTCCAGTCTGATGCTCAGAGAGAGGCTCTGATGAGAAGGCAGAGAACCCTCTAACCCCAGAGATGACAGAGGTGCTGAATCTAATGTCAACTGAGATAGGAAGAAAGATGCAAATATTACCTTTGAGTTGCTACTCTTTGCTCTTTAATGAGACACTCCATTTCTAAATCTGAAAGGTCGGCTTCCTTTTGATGTTCTCTGATAAAAATTTTAAGTTGAGAATTGTACAAAAATACTTGCTGCATCAGTGTCAAGAGACTTTTGGAAGGCAGTCAGAAATTGATTCTTTTTTTTTTGGTATTATTGTCTGTTTCACTTTATTTTTGTTATATATAAATGGATTTATTTTTAATTGAAGGGTAATTGATTTACAACACTGTTTTGGTTTCTGAGATACATCAACANTTGCTGCATCAGTGTCAAGAGACTTTTGGAAGGCAGTCAGAAATTGATTCTTTTTTTTTTGGTATTATTGTCTGTTTCACTTTATTTTTGTTATATATAAATGGATTTATTTTTAATTGAAGGGTAATTGATTTACAACACTGTTTTGGTTTCTGAGATACATCAACATGAATCAGCCACAGAGAAACCAATTCTTTCTGTATCATTTCAATAGGATTTTTAGGCTTGATTCTTTTTCTTCATGAGTTAAATGGCAGTGAAAATCCATTTAGATTTTTATTTTATATTTTAATTGAAGTATAGCTGGTTTACAATGCTATGTTAATATCTGCTGCACAGCAAGGTGACTCATATATATACATACATATATATGCCTATATATATATACATATAATATATATATATCAAAGGACTTCCCAGATGGCACTAGTGGTAAAGAAACTGCCTGCCAATGCAAGGGATGTAAGAGATGCAGGTTTGATCCCTGGGTTGGGAAGATCCCCTGAAGAAGGAAATGGTAATCCACTCCAGTATTCTTGCCTGGAGAATCTTATGGGTGTAATGCTAACCTCTACCTCCCACTTCACTTCCTCACTCCATCTCTCCTTTGGCAACCACAAATCTGTTCATTATATCCATGAATCTGTTTGGCAAGTGTATATTAAAGAGACTTATTGTCACCCTGCTTATTTAACTTACATGCAGAGTACATCATGAGAAACGCTGGGCTGGAAGAAGCAC